>CAHIKZ030000679.1:0-217500 GCA_903632075.3 Acanthosepion pharaonis | reverse complement strand
GTAACCATGAAATTACTAAAATTTGGGAAATCCATTTTTTGTTTTCTGCTCTTTAATTGCCGAATTTAAATTTGAAAAATTCTGTCATTAAATTTCAAATCTTGTATTTTGTAGAAAAAAAAGAAACAATGTAAAAGTGGCAAATTACGATGAAATGATAAAAAAAAAAAAAGATCAATGAATCATAGTGATGCATTTTAAAGACAATTCGAAGAAAAATTCAATAAAAATCCTGTTTTAATTTTTCGTTTATTCAACATGTGGCAGTTTTTTTTCTAGTTTAGTTCAGCGCAGGGGCAAATTGAGGTTAATGTTGAATGGGAAGAATGGGTTGCGTTAGTCTTTCAAGTCCCAAGAGCCTCCCGAGTAAAATCGGTATGCGAAATTCACAAGGGAAATATCTCATCCACAAGGCTGAGTAATGTGCGGTTATTTTTACCATACAATTCGAATAATACTAAAAACTAGACAAGATGTAGCAAATTCAGTTTTCTAAAAAGAATTTCGTTTTGCTTTGTTTCCGATAAAGATTGAAGCCAGACTTTTCCAGACGTTCACAGTTGGAAATTTGTTCAGTATTAGAAAGAAAGAAGAAAAAAAAAAAAAAAATGTTGACTAAAACATTTCTCTAGAAATCTGAATAATGAAGGAAGGAGGACTTTCAAAACAAAAGCAATAAAAATAAATTCGAATCCACCAATATCGATTATCTCTAATTTTGCGTATATATATATATATATATATATATATATATATATATATATATATATATATATATATATATATATATATATATATATATAGAGAGAGAGAGAAATAATTGAAGTTTTGACAAACGGAAATAAAGTCAGCAAATTTTATTTTCATCTTCTAATGCAGTAAATTCGAAAACGATTGGAAAATTTAAAGAATTTATGAACTCCGAAGAAAAGGATTCGTCGTTTGTTCCTGGTTGAAAAGAATAAAAACGTCTAAACGCAACAGATAATCATGAATTAAAAAAAAAAAAAAAAATTGATGACGGGAAAAATTACAATACAAGGGAGGTAATTCTTAGAACGATAATAAAAATGGTTTCAAAATAAGAAATACTTAGTTGTCCACGGTTGATGAATAGAATAGACTGCTTCAATTATGGAAGTTTGAATGCAAGCAAATAATCAAATAAAATTAAAATAAAGGGAAAGTGTGAGGTATAATCATTTCACCCCAAGCATAGTAAAGCCACTGAAATGCGGTTCAAGCTGAAAGAGATTTCCACAAGCGAGAAGTGCGAGTGAAGAAACTATTAACATAGAACTTACTGTTAGATCTAGCCATTTCAACTACCTGCCAATGTATTACTACGCTTAAATCCGCAAAGTCGAGGTACCCAAGAGGAACGCTACTCCGAATACCATAGGCACAGGAAAGCTATTTTATGGCAGTCAAAAAGTGGCTGAAGCCGATGTGCGTGCGTGTATATATATATATATATATATATATATATATATATATATATATAATATTGCACACTGAGTGTTGGTGCTAATAAAATAGTGCTCGGTGTATAACAACACAGCTGCAATTTATTTATACAAATAAAGACGTACGTGTGTCCGTCCGTTTTTGGATGTCAGCGAATCATAAACGACCTGAAGTAACTACTGTAGCTATAGTACACGTAAAAATTAAAAAAAAAATGAATAACTCGTTTAAAGTTAAATTTAAATATCGAACAAAGAAGGTTTAAAAAATTCTTTATTATAAAGGTTTAATTTTAATTTCGCTTTCTGTCGCAATTACAATTGAAATCATAAACTGTAATTAAAACTTAAGCAGGGCACGGTACGTTGCTCATGTTTTTCTTTCCTTTTTCTAGCACGCGTACGTATTCGAAAGATTACATAGTTCGGGTTCCCTAATGTCCTTTAGTGACTTTATGTGAAGGGAACATAAAGAAAGGTGATTTAAAAAAATTGCACGCAAAATAAATGTAATTGTACGGAGATCGGTCGTGTATACAAAAATTATTCCGAATTAAGGCGTCGAATAAAGATAAAATAATTTTATTATTTTTATTATTTCTAAATTCTTATAACTTTTACGTACATAGGACGCTGAAAGTAAAAGGCTGAAGATCCAAAAGTCCTCCGCAGAAGTTAGACTAAAAAGTACGCCCGAAAGGCGGCTTTTAGGCTAGTTAATTAATTAAAAATAATAAATTTTAATTTTTCACCGCACCAGTAGCACAAATCTGACGCGCATGCGCGTGTAATTACACATACAGAGGATACAGAGCGATAAAAACAAAAATCTGTCTATATTTCTGAGATGAGGTATTGTAGCTAGTTACTCTTTCGGACTGTTGTCCCCATCTTTATTGGGATGTTCATGGCGTTTCAGCCGTTGTACGCTCCGACCTTCTTCAAGTTGAAATTTCGAACAGAACCCTTTTCGTCCACCGGGGTCGACTGTTTTAGTTCCACGTGAAATAACTGAAACAGATATTCAGAAAAAGGCATGGCACGTGGCACTAGAACAATCTACATCGGTAGATGAAATTCCAACGCATATCACCTGAAGACGCCGGAGCGTACAACGGCCGAAACGTCGCGAATATGACAAAGATGAGGACAACAGTCAAAACAATGTAAATAAAAACGATTATGTCAAAAATAAGAAAATTTATTAAATTTATAACAAAAATAAAAACAAAAAGGTGTGTGGGATAACAAAATTATTACCGCAAAAATGGTGATATCGAATTACTACACGAAATAAAAAAGACAACTGAACCGGTTTATCAATCCTCTCTTAGCAGAGCTAAACCGGTTTATCGGTCATTAGAGTTAAACCCGTTCATAGATACTCTCACATTAGAGCTAAGATTAAAGACGAAAATGCAACATTTGTTTTTTTTTCGAGTTTTCATTTTTAGTCCTTGTAAAAACATCGTCTTAGCTCTGATGAGAGACGGTCGATAAACTGGTTTAGCGGTCTCCTCCTTTTATTGTTGTTAATCGTGTTGTCTTTTGATAATATTCTTACCATAAGAATTTTTGTCAGCCATTTTTTTAATACACTTATTTTAAGATGACCGTTTTTATCGCTCTAATATTTGTTTTCTTCCGCCACTATGCTTTTACATTCCAGAACATGACTGTTTAGGAGTCGAAACTCTGGACCCAGCCTTAATTTCGGATTTTTTGTTTACGGAAGGTTAGAAAAGACAATAAATTCAATAGAATGTATCCCTTTCCCCGACATTACACACACACGACCCCCCACCAAAAAAACAAAAACAAAAAAAAAACAACCAAACATCAATAAATAGTGCATATATTATTGCTGAAACCTCCTGACGATGAACCGAACGATTACAAAAAAAAAAAAAAAAAAATAACGTCATCAATTAGCTAAATGACAAATTTTTATATGCGTGCATGCGTGCGGAGATCGAAAGATTCTAATTTATAGACGAAATAATTACGTTTCCGAAAAACCCTTTTCGATTGTATTTATTTTATTCCAGATGGAAATATTGAACTCATAAGTCCAAAATAACACGATCTCGGAATCTCTTTAACAGTTTTAAACTTGTTGCGTCTTTCGCTGAGACTTGGTCTCCATGCTTTCCATTGGGACGAAGCGGAACAATTACACTGACTGAATCATTTGTTCCGTCTGCGGCTAGGAAATTCGTTCACTGCGTCGGTCGCGACTACTGGTTCACAACCTTTTTTTTTTTTTTTAACCAATGGAACACTTTTACTCTTTTTGGTGGACCCCCATAACCATTCGATGAAAAAAAAAAAAAAAAAAAAAAAAAAAAAAAAAAAATATTTTTACAGAATAGATATGTTTAGAATTGCATAGAAATAGTAAATGTGCTTTATTTTGAAGTAAAACTTATTTAATGAAAATAAACTTGTATTCAACAACTAAATTCTATGGAACATTTATGTACACTAATAAACCAACTCACAAATCATTTTAAAATATGAATAATTAATAAATTAAAAAGTGCAGATTTATTCAATGAGATTCCTGCGGTTGATGTTGCTCTGCGAGTTTTTTCATATTCGGTTCCATCGATATCAATAATAGTTGAAGATCATACCTTTCTTTCACAATGTGGAGTCTAGTTATAATATTAATTAATTTATATTAATATTTTATTAATATTTAAAATTAATATTATTATTAATACATTAAATTAATTTATTTCCTCTCGCCTTCTCAGTTTTTATAATCAAAACATCCTGTAGAGTAAAAAGGGACGCTAACCTACATCGCTTGATTTCGTTTTCTGCTAGTTTTAGAGTTGTCTTTCTATTTTTAGTATTTTAATATGGCGTATATTACTGTAGAAATTCCAATTCTCAACTATGACCTCCCAATTTGCTGTGTGTGTGTGTGTGATATTACATGAACCCCGATTGAGAACCACTGGTAGAGACAATTCTTGTCGCCAGAAATTTACCATTCGTCCGTACGTAGAATATTGCTGCCACATTTGGACTCTTGACAAAATCCAAATAATAATCTGCAACATTATCGGCCCTGATCTAACATCTCGGCCTCAGTCGATTTCCTACTGTCATAAAATAGCTCCCTTTTACCTTTTCTAGAAATAAACATCTGCACGATAATTATTCTGATGAGCTTTCCACTTTTTAGTAGCACATATTCTTCACGAATTTAAGTGCAGCTAGGTCACTCATAATTTCACTGTTGAAACTGCTAGATGAAACTAAGTTCTATGCTAACAATTTCTTATCTCGCTTGTAAAATTTTCTTTCGGCATTTTGCTTTCCTGTCATCTTCTAAAACTTAAATGCAACGCCAATCGTCATCTTGTCTCTCCTTGTATTCTGTTCGTTCCCTCTGCTTAACTTCAAACAAGCAGAATTAAAGGAGTCTATTCTGCTACCAGTTGTGGACTAAACGATTTTATTTTAAAACTGTCTTTATCGCTTACCAGTTTAGTACATTAAGAAATTATATATGTGTGGACATTAAGCGACAGTGTTTCATGCTTAAACGCAATCTGATATTGAGCACTTTAACCCATAAATATAGCATATCATATATATATATATATATACACACACACAAAGATAATTTCTAAAAAAATATTTTTTATCTTTAATCCATTATTTCATATTACTGTAATTTTTTGGGGGGCTGAGCGAATGATCGGACAAACGTAATTCACACTCCCCCAAAAAATCAAAAAAAAAAAAAAAAAAAAAAAAAA
Organism: Acanthosepion pharaonis; assembly: GCA_903632075.3. Taxonomy (NCBI): domain Eukaryota; kingdom Metazoa; phylum Mollusca; class Cephalopoda; order Sepiida; family Sepiidae; genus Acanthosepion; species Acanthosepion pharaonis. Next base: position 212,258 of record CAHIKZ030000679.1, on the reverse strand, counting down.
AAACGGCTAAAAAAAAACAAACAAAAAACAAAACAAAAACAGGGCGTCTACTCAAACGTTTGTGTTCACTAAAAATAACGTTTCAATTGTAAACTTTACAATATTAGAATAGTTAAGATGTTAAACTTAGACGTTTGAATAGTTCTGGTTTTTTTTTGTAACAGAATAAAAATTCAAAACTTAGTCGCAAATACAATTGGAAAAAAACAAATAACAGAAGTTTGGAAATCTTAAGCAGCCCAACTTTGGTTGTTGCAAACATTCTTTAAAATAAAATAGATCATGTATTTACAAAGAAGGATCTACATGATCAAGCAAATACTTTTTACTCGTTAAAAAGCTGTCATAAAAAAAAAAGGAAACTCTTCAGTGGTAAATTTCCATTTTTGTAAATTAGTTCGAGCGAAAAAAGGTGATACCCCCCAAAAAAAAAAAAAGTGTTCCCACAGTTTTATGCTTTACCGCTGAGCTAGTTTATCTATGCTGTCAGCTGAGAAGAGAGACACGATGTTATTAAAATGGTATTTTGGATCACGTGAGTTGCATCAAACAAGCAGTTACAATATAAAGTGGCAACTCTTAAGAACCACATTAACAGCAAATGACCAACGCGTTGTTCCTGTCCGTTCGAACCAAACTCAGCATTTTATAAATAAAAAGAAAGAACAGTAAGATATATAATCCGGTGTTCTTATTGATATTTTTTTATTTTTATAAAACAGTGCTCAATGTAATTTACTGAGCATAAATATTATAAATTAACTGATTTAAAATATGTTTTTTCCGCTACAAGCTCAAATAAGCTATCGAGCTAAATTGTGATGCTGTCAATCTTGTCAAAATTAATGACGTCATCAAGACGATCATTTTCATGTATAAATTTATTTATATACCTCTCCTCCTCACATGCACATGCGGGTGATACCAGATATTGTCACGTTCCCTTGACAATTCCATTTTTGGGACGCCTCGAGCAGCAGTAGATGACCCTGACCTTCCTCCACTTTAGACGGACTAAATTCATTTCCGCTTCTAAAACCTATTCTGATGTAAAAATCGATCTTTTTTTTTTTTTTTTTTTTGTTCCCCACCTCAAGAACCTGTCAGGGTTGCATTTGAAGATACAAAGTATTCAGGATTTTCCCCCCAGTCAACGTTCTAGTTTTAGGCCTAGACTTCAAATTAACTTCGAATAAGTGATGTGGACAAATAGTTTTTTTTCTACCAGGACTTACTAGAGCCCTGATAGAAAACCATTTAGTACGGCTAGCCTAGCTCTTGTCTCTGAGTTAATCCCTTTTTCATACTGCTCAACACCGACAGAGACAATCTGTGGTTTATAATTCAACTATGATGAACAGACCGTAGTTATAGTTTCTGCGAGAGAGCGAATCAGCTGGTGTGATCATCAGATAACCAGAACGTTCGAACCCTCGGTCACGATGACTTGTGACTTCATGTTAGCATAACTATCGACGACCTCCTAACCGTTACGTCAATCAAAATTCACTCACTTCGCATATAGATATCGGCTCTCCAGACAAATATTATCAAGAAGTTACTGTCTTCGACTCTTCGACAATGGTGAGATTTGAACGCGGGTCTTATAGCCGAAACTAACGTGATTTACATAAAAACAGTTCAGAATTTATTTTGATCTTTCAGCCAAATTCTGCCGTTTGACCGATCGATTTGCTTGTCGATTTATTATTATTTTTTTTTATAAAAACAACAAAATCTGTAAAAATGTAAGTGAAGAATTTTTATGTAAGACAAGTGAAAAGCCTGTCTTGTTTTGATTGACAAGTATTTTAAACTGATAAAGTGATAATTTAGTTTAAAAAGTGAATTCCCTTTTTTAATTAACCATTAAATTTCGTATTTTCGTACTTAAAACCTTCAACTGGTGGGCCACTGCATCTATTATGTCATTCGAAATAGTTTTAAAATTTCGAACTAAAAGCTACCATAAAAAAAACATATCGTCATAAATAGTCGAAAATTAATTTCTTGAAAAATAGAATTGTTTTGATTTTAAAAGACAAACAAAATTTGGAAATAGCGAGTGAAAAGGCCAGTTTTTAAATTTTTTAGTCATAGGTTTATTCAACCGGGGCTGAAAGTGAGAAAGCAAGTTGAATGACATATAATGAGAGAGAAAGTATTTCAGTTTAAACGAAGCTGGAAAAATGAAGTGTGTGTGTGGTGGTGGTGGTGGGGGGGATTAGAAAAAATCAAGAGAAAACAAATGTCATCGAATCTATGTTCGAGCGAGATACACGTATGTTATCTTCGTTGGATCATCTGAAATTGCTAAGACTAAAAAACCTTAACTATGGAATAAATAGCAAGGTAGACTAGGCTCTCTAGTCTTGTGTGGTAACCAGACTAAGAATGAAAAGTGAATTCTAAACTGTAGAGAAGGCAACGGAAAACCACTCCACGGTTCTCCTCCCCACTCCACAGATAATAAAGTAAAAAAGGAATTTACAGAGGGCCATCATGGCCTACGTATTGAAGGGACATGGTACTTAAAAAATACTTTAATTTGTTAATTGAGTTACTCTGGACAATCTCTACGCGATGCTGAGCAATAACATCATAAATTTGAAGACAAGAAAAAAATGATTGATTCTTTAAACCCTTACAGTACACCCCCTCCACCCCCCAAAAAACAAACAATTATAAGATTTTATGGAACTTTTCGTAAAATATTCGTTAATAATTATTTTTATTTTTTTAGTTCTGTCACTGAATTAAAATATTCACACGCGCACACATACATAACTTGAATGATATTTAAATAGACATCTGTATAGCGAGGACTGATCATTTCGGTTTCTGTCTAGCAACAAATCCTGGATAATAGGACAAGAGTATAAGCCGAAATTATTGCCCCTTTGAAATAATTTTTACGACTCCTGTATATATTTTCTAATAAATATATTGTTTTAAATGGACAAAAAATATAGATTTGAAATTTGACCATCTTGCCGTCAACGAAGTGAAAGGTACCCAACTAGTCATTTATAATTTGGAATGGTTCTCTAACTAAAATCTGCTGCTGCTTGAGATTTTTAATAAGACATCTTTCCTTAAGGAAATAAAAGAATACATTTTTTTCATAGGCAACATTTAAAAAAAAAAAAAAAAATATTCAAAATATTTTTTAAAAGACAAGTGCATACACATAAAAAAGTGAAAAACATTAAACCCCCACCCCCCAAAAAAACTGAAATTTTTTTTTTTAGATAATCAATATTTGATTAATACTCAAATGTTTTGTTAAATGCTGATTACATACAATAATTTTTAATAGACGTATTTTCATTTTTATACTTTTCTATGCATTCTATCGGTATTCTTTCGATGGATTTCTTTTATTTTTTCAGATTAGACAGAGAGAAATATCTAATTTTTTTTATTTTTATAACGATTGAAGTTTTTGTTAGACTGAACATACATTTATAAAAAATATAGACCCACAATGACTGGTTTGGAAGATGGGATATTTATTGCAATGTATCGACTGACTCACGTTTATATTGGTGAAGCTCATTCATTGGCAATGGCTTGCGAGATCAGATCATTTTGCGACTCAATGTTCTAGGTTTTGTTTGCATTCGCCGACAAGGGAGATAACCGCTGCAGTCTTAAACCAATTTTGTAATGCCGAACAACCTTCTAACTAAATTACAGAAATGTCAACTCTAGTTTATTCCAGAAATTTATCTTCTATCTTCGTTGTTAAATTTTACTGTAAGAACGATTCGACCAAAAGACACTTCGGCTTTCTTTAGGTAAATGTAACTGGGGAAAAAATATTTGGCTAAAAGTAGGTACCTCCACGAAAACGTTAAAAAAAAAAAAAAAAAAAATCAGCATACCGTGATAAAAACATGCCAAAAACGTAATGAAAACAGTTTTGTGACTTTGTCATAATCTTTGTTTTATTATTAAGAGAGAGGATCAAAGTATTTTTTGATTATTTAATTACCTTTTTTTTACTCTTTTTTTAGAGCATTCGAAATTTTGATAAAAAAAGAAAAACTTGTTTTTCTTGCGTCAGCGATTGTATTAGCTTTTAGTTTTACTTTTTTTAGCTTAGCAAATTTTGGTCTCTTTTTGCAGTGGCAGGCACATTAATTTGGAAATTCTTGCAGAAATCAAATATTTGTCGGATTTTAATGAAAATTTCTGGACTTATTCATAAATGAAATAAATTAATTTTTTATTAGAAATTCTTGGTAATCTAATTTTATGAAAACTTGAGAAATTCAACAAGATATTTTTAGTGACGATATATAAAAGCAGAATTCTTTGAAGAATTTAAATTCCAGAATTTTTTTTTTAGGCAAAATCAGACTTGGTCATAATGAAAATCTGTTCTGAATCGGAAAAAAAATCCAATAAAACTAAGACATTCTTTAATTATGGTAGATTTCAATTGGTTTTATGAATAATATATATTAAAGACAATATTGTCTGAAGAAAAAAAAATTCGACGAAAAATAAATTTTTACAAGATTTGTTTTCATTTTTTTTTTTTTACAATTTTAAATTGAATAATTTATAAAGTTTTAAAATTCATTTTTAATGAGGTAATTCTTAGAAAATATTGTTATTAAGTAAAAAAATTATATTTACTAATCATATAGTGTAAAGTTTATTACAATCTGACGACCCCAAATATTTTTAAAAGAATTTAGATTTCTTTTTGTATGTGTGATTCCGTGCAGAATTTCTGAAGTATGGATGTATAAACTGATAAATCTAGCATTTAAAGGTCACGTGTTTTAAGGGTTGTCCCCCCTTACAGTGAAAAGAAAAACAAAAAAAAAAAAACCCTCAAACTTTATCGACTGTTTGGCCATACTTAACTATGAACACGTTCGGCTGTCAATAGAATGTAATGTAATAAATAACACATTAGAAAAACAAGACACCGTAGTTAGGAAATGTTTGTATACTACATTTTATGCTATAAATAATACTTTTTTCAAATCAGATTAATTTAACTTTAAATTTGCTAATTTTTCTCAAATAAGGTTTCAGAAATATATATTTTATTTTTGCAAAAATTTTAAAACAGAGAATTAACTTTTGTTTACAAATGTGTCAGAAATGGCCGTTTTGATTAATTTTAATGAAAAAAAAAAAAACTGATTCCGATCAATATAATTTGTTTGAAATACTCCAGAGTATTTTGCTTACTCGGAATAGTTAATTTTAAATCCTTTAGTTTTCAATTAAAGCTAAAATGAAAGCTTTAAGAAAGCGTTTTCATTAAAAAAAAAAAAAAAAAATAGTAATTTGAAACCTTGCGTATATCAAATTAGTGGAGGTACCTAGTTATAAGTAAAAACGTCTGAAATAAAAGCTATTTTTCGCATTGGATCATTAATGACTAAAAAAATAAAATAGTTATTTGATTATATTTATCGATTTAAAAAAGTAATCGCATCAGATTGTGAAATTTTAAACCCTTAGCAACGATGAAACATAAGAAATCGTATAATTCGTCAAACCATTTTTTTCAGTGTGTCCGGGGGCGGGGATATTAATGAGAGAAAAAAAATAGGATTTTTCTTACCAGCCGCTGCCATGACGACGCAACAAAACGTAAAATTCAATAAAAACCAGTAATAACCAGGATTTTTTTTTTTTTTTAGTTCTGTTCATATTGCGAAAACAGTTAAGAAAAACCCAAATCTTCACAGCTTATCTTTGGTCGGTTAAAGAATAACAAGGACAGGCATCCAAAAATTGTAAATTCAATGGAAGCTGGAAGTGTGTTTGTTGTTTTGAAAACTAGATCGAAAAAAAAAAAAAAAAAAAAAAAAAATCACCTAAAAGCATTTAATAATAAAAAAAAAAATGTTTTTACATTTGTTACTTTCTAGGCAAGAGAGTCGTAGTTTTATTTTCTGGAAGAAAGGTGGCCAGGATATATAAACAGCTAAAAATTACAAATCGTCAGGTGAAAAACTAACAATTTTTCTGAACGATTTAGCAAGATTGCTCGATGTTTTCTGGTTATAAGACACCATCTATCATTTTATAAAATTTAATCAACCAATTTTGATTAGAATAAAAGAACGAGAAAAACAATTTATTCAAGTTTTTAATAGTTAAAGAATTTGTCTGAACTTCCAACTTGTCCTCAAAATCGGATAAAAAAATTACAATTTTATCAAAAAAAGAAAAAAAAAAGGCGTGGATTGTTAATTGAAAAATCTCTTCGTATAAATGTAGTGCGCATTGCAGATTTTACAAATACACATTTTAAGTTAATAGAGAAAAAAAAACAAAAAAAAAAAAACTCAGATCCGATGCTATATTGAATGTGGAGTAAAATAATAATAAAATAATAATTTTTAAATTTTGAAGAATTTAATAAGGTTATTTCCATAAAGGTTGGTATCGTCTTTGACCGTTATATCAAATTTGACTAAAAAAAACAAAACAAAAAAAAAAAAAAAACGAATACGGACAACTAAAGAAGCAATGAAACATTTAAATGAAATTTATTCAAAATAATAAACAGAGCGAATATACCTTTGATTCGCCTAGTTGCAAATCAAGAGAATATATTAACCCTGTTTAGTACCTGTAGCGCTTAGGAATACAAAGTCTGTCTGCATTGCTAATTTTTGGAGGTGAATAGATCCGTTTAAAGTTCTGTCATATACTGATAAACTTGAAATGTGCCTAGGAAATTCTTTGTAATGGAGACTATGTGTCTTACTCAAGGAATTTACTTTGATGATGACAAATGGCTTCAAACAAGGGTAGACACGAGGTACCTCTAAAATAATGCGTACTTTCGACACGTGAAAAAATAAAAAACAAATAAAAAACCAATAACCCAGTTTTAAAAAAAAATTATCAAAAAAAAAAAAATCAAGAAATTATCGAATTTTATTGAAATTTTCAGCATTTATTAATTCATTTATTAACAAATAAACGATATATCGACGTTTTTTTAAAGTTTTGTGGAAGTATTTTTCGGGTCAGTTATTATAACCCACGGCTATTCTGTACTAGTGTTTTTTTTTGTTTTTTTTTTCCTTAATTTTTACAACTAACTACTCAAAGGCGTTATATCATTAAATATTTTATATTGACTATAAACACATCGATGATTTTTTCTATTAATTCACCCCAAATAATGTAAAGTTGCAAATATTAATTCAACATGTTAAATTAAAATTTGTTTAGTTTGCCTCGCAACAACTCCAACCCTCAGAATTAAAAATTACCAAAAATCAAGGGAGTTATTCACATTTCGCAAGTGCGGATGATATGAGGTACTTACAAGGAATTTTTTACAATTAAAAAAAGAAAAAACAAACCAACTTCATTATTGCTTTTTTATCGGGGTGAGCGTGAATGTAGATCCCACACTTACAAATACCGTACACGAGTCGCCCACATTTAGGTCGATCGCAAAGGTCAACCCAACCGGAGTGCAATGGAAGGGCCTAGCTCTGAGAAAATTTAATGTGAATTTTAGTTAACATAAATTCTTTTTATTTTGGCGTAAATTAACAGAAAGGAAGTCATCTTAAGAAAAGAACTTAAGAAAACTCAAAAATTATTTCTTGTGAAAAGTTGGTGTCATCTCGATTTAATAAAATCGATTCTTTTTTTTTGTTTTCAAAGAAAAAAAAATCACTGATGTATATTTGTTTGTGAAAAATTGACACTGATTTTGACTGATTTTTAAAACTTCAGATTTTTGTCATTAATGATAAACTCGATATAAAATAAAGATGTGTTTGAAGAATCGAAAAATGTAAAGTTTAAAGCCATTTTTTGAGGGTGAACAAGGTTTGAAATAATTTTACTTTTTTCTATTTTTAGAACTGTTGTATTTTATTTAACGGAAGACTAAAGATGAAAATCAAAAATCAAATTCTGAATTATGTCCCTTGACATAAAAATAACGTCCCTTTTTCAGAGCCACCAAAAATTATTGAAAGTATCGACTAATCTAATCATTTTTTCGGTTTGATAAAGTTTTTATTATCATTATAATAACATTAGAAATACAGTAAAGATAAAGAAATCACTTGATTAGTGGATTGTAACTGAACATATTTTCACAAAGTTTTTTTTTTTTTTTTTTTTATAGATAGGCTTCCGGATTTTATTTGATTTATGATGCGAATTATTGAAAATAGGAGTAGGGTTGGAAAATAACAGTTGTTTGATCTTTGACCATGCTGGATAGTGAGGACATACCCTGCTGGGGAAAAATGTATTTTTCATTATATGTTTTTGTAAAAAAAGTAAGTAATATTTTTACAAAATCTAATTAATCAATAAAGTTAATATTTTTCTTTGAAACAAATATTGAGAACAGATATTGGATTTTAAGGGATTTCATTTTTCATTTGTTGACATAAAATTTGCGAGTCAAACTGTCGGAAATGAGTGTTTTTACTTTTTTTTACTTGAAAAAGTTTTAAAATATTTAAGGACGTAAAATAATTTTTTTTAGGTATTGATTTTTAAATAAATCCACAATTTAACTTCAAAGAATACATTTAAATTATTTCAAATCCGTTTTTCAGGTTTTTCTTCATTTTCTTCATTTGGAATGAAATGATTGTAGGTTTTACAAATTATTCCTAAGAATAAATTTAACGATGAATTTGGATGAAACGTTGCAAAAAAAAAGAAAAAAATATGTCGGGAGAACAATCCGAATAATTCGGAAACTAAATATGTAGAATTTAACCAATATATATATATATATATATATATATATATATATATATATATATATATATAGATAGATAGATAGATAGATAGATAGATAGATAGATAGATAAGTGAATTAGTTGCATTCTATTTTTCATCAGCAAACGACACACAACATTTGTATTATTGGGCAAATGGTCTTTTTAATTGCGAGATGCTTTTATTGTAAAGATTACTAATAAAAAATGAATGGAAATTCCGTTATCGAAATCGTCGAGGAATTAATGTTTCAGTCAATCATTTTAGCCGAAGAAATTTCTACGTATTACCATTGAATAACTGTCGGATTCTGATCTATATTTGATCTACATTTGACCCCAAACTCAGTATTACTGTCTCTCGCTTCTCCAACGCCCAGATAATAAATAATACTCGTTTTGTTGTTTCCACGTCTTGTCTCCTTTTCTAAGACTAAATGTTAGGTGGCTTATAATTAGTTATTCAGAGTTATGACTCCCCTACAAACTTCAGTAATGTTTGTGGCTGATCGAAATTTCTTTGCTTCTCATCTTCACTCTCTATCAATGAAATTTTTGCCATTAGTCCTAATTTATGAGTTAATGTTTTTCTTTAGAAGACATGGATTCAATTTCTGCAGTTAAGTAAACTTAATACTAAACTTGTTATTTTTCTTTCGTTCCTTAAATACGAATGTTACTAGAAAGTAGAATGAAAAAAGAGGATAGTTGAAAGAAAGAAAAAGTCTGTCAAGAACGAACCACGGCTGCTATGTAAGCATCTTTGGCGAATTGGACATCTTCGAATTTTTTCTCGAGCGGGAATGTGTATTTATGGAGCCAGTCAAGAAGCTGCACGTCGTAACCGACTCCCGAGTTGAGAAACTGGGACGCGTGGTTATGGCAGTCAACAAAACCCGGAATCAAAATTTCTCTGCAAAAATGTAAGTTAAAAAAAAAAAAGTTTACAACCTCTGCCTCCATAATAGTTCTAAACATTCACACACACACACACACACACACACATATATATATATATATAATGAAAAAAAAATCACTCCAAGTAAAGCAACAAAGACGCAAAAGATTACTGAGAGTGAAAGAATCTGAAATCATAATTAAAGAGAGGACAATAAAAGAACAGGATACAATGATACAAAAGATGACGATTGACATTACATTTAAAATTTTGAAGATCGGAGTTGACTAGGAAATAAGAAGCCGGAAGGGAGTTCCACAAGCGAGAAGTGCGAGACGAAATTATTCTTGTATTGCGCTTAAACTCAACCAGGGTAGTATAGACCAAGGTCAGGACCAATAACATTGCAGTTACACTAAATTTATCAACTCTTATGGGACAACGGTACACAGTTCTTGTTACATTTAATGGATTAAATTAACCCCAAAATAGATGTTACATTTATAAATAAATAAAAAAAACCTCAATGAAATTCAATCTTTGGAAACATTTTATTTTCGAAGCATTTAAATGATGTACATGTATGCATATTTTTGTTTATTTTTTCATTTAAACTTTTATCCGTGTTACATTTTACTGCAGATTTTCATACCGAAGTATTCCTTAACTTATTTCATGAACTTGCAACGGGATTAACAGTTATTGATTGTGGTGGATTTTGTAATCTCAACAGCTTTCAAATTCCTCGTCAAATCCACCGTGTTTGTGGTTTTCTGCTGTGATGTAGACACCTCTTCAACTTGATTGAAATAGAATTTCTCAATTTGCGCGCACAATCAATGCACATTCATCGCCAGGTCAGCATTTTATAACTGTCGTCTCTTAAAACATAGGAATGCACGTCAAAAGCTGAGTTTTACGGCATCATCTTCTGCCAATATGACACATAGTAGCGTAGTAATGGTGTGTGTGTGTTCGTTCATATAATAGTCTGCTTAAAAAGTGTTTCTATTACAGCGGACAGATGGACTAAGTTCTTACCATGCCATGCAGGTTCTTTAAATAGATAATTTGCCTTTCTCTTGACATTAATGTACTTTCAGGCAATTAATCTTTCGTTCCCGAGATTTTTTTCGTTTTCTGAAAACCAGATGACCCCAATGCTGATAAGTGGCACAAGACACAGAATTTTAATCTTCCGATAATTCTACGTAGAATTGGCTAAATAATACAAAATAAAAAAACGTATTCATTAGGTTGACCAGGCAGACGGAAAGTGGGCCGAATTAATTTTAGTTATACTGGATTTATTCTATCTTGATAAATTAAAGCAACGTTCCATAATTGCTATTTTTGTTTCCACCAATCACCTATCGGTTGTTAATTGTTTTTGTGTTTTTTTTATCTCATCGATCTCTGATCGATGTAACCATTCATGTCTTCCCTAGTTTACGTTAATTCATTTTACTGTAACATTGTATCCTCACCCCCACTGGATTCACGCACTCCACCAGAACCACCTTTGGTCCGGTATGGTTTTATATTACAGGTTATAGACAAATCTCCGGCTCCCAATGTTAATTCGAAGCCGCCCTCCAGCCACGTTGTGATTGTTTTGATCCTGAAAAGTGGTCATCAAATCGTAGAAATCCGGAAGCTCTTCGTTGGTCCACCTGAGAGTTCGTCGGATGAGAATCTGGTTAACAGAAAATAAATAACAAAGTCGATTCGATTTTGAATGGACAAAATTTATAAATAAACACACAACACACACACACACTAATTCTTGTTGCACAAAGTTGAATGTCTTTTTTATGTACAATAACCAAACAAACACAAATACTTTCGGTAAGGAGAGATGTGGCCTTCGTTATAACCCTTCTTGGTCTGTTCTTAGTGCAACTACTACAACCTTCGACGTTCCCGTTCTTAGTAGTAGTAGTAGTAGCAGCAGGAATAGCGGTACTTAGATGTTAGCGGTGGGATTTCCTTTCCTCGCCCTCAGCTCAGCAACAACGGACGCTTGCTTTTCAATTTCTGATGTCACTCCACTCAGTTCGACTGCATTTGAAGACAGACGAACCCGAAACATTCCTATCTTCCGATTGGCTCGCCTCTTTATATAGAGAACTGGTGACTATCTGTTTTTCTAGTGTGAACGTACTGACATGCTTTAAAAGCACAATTTCACTCCTCCGAGAGTAAACAATTTTCATCGATTGGTTTCCAAGATCCACAACAAGACAATTGTTTATCACCTCGCTATAAACCACTCTGCCGCTTTTTATAAACTACAGAGTCTTGCTTCAAAAGTATTTTCTAAATCAAAACATCCTTTATCTTAATTTCGATTCTTGTGTCAAAATCCATCTCTTTATTTAAAAGTTCCAAATTATCATTGTTCCGGTAATCTTCTATTAGTAATCTGATATCCTTTGTACACTTACAAAAAGATTGTATTTCGTGTTCTAAATTAACTTTCTGTAACATTTACATTTCAAAGTCTTTACAGCATTTTAACATCTTGGTTATTTGAAAACGTCTCTCTTCACTTAATGTTTTCTGTTTTACAGCATATTCACCTTTATTATTTCAGGGTGACATCGCCCCTGCCACATTACTGCTACAAGACTTCAAAAATTATAATCATGCACAAACTGGAACACTTCTTGATTAAAATATCTAGTTTCATCATATATCCTCCGTATGTGTGTTCTTAAATTTCCATTTATAGATGATTTTATTTGATCAAATCTGTAAACACGAGTGTTATTTTGAACAATTCGCCTTAAGATTTAAAATTTGCGCAAGAGCCTGGACGCAAATTTCAAAACAAAACAATTAGCAAAAACATGAAGTAGGAATTTACAATGGACTACAATTCTGACATAGAGAATGCTACTTTGATTAAAAGAGAAAATAATCCACTGAGACGAAAATGTCTGGAAAGTGCCTTGATCGCTAGTTCAACCACAATAAATTTGCGTCCTGGCTTTTACGATATTTCACCAACTTGGTAGATTTTATATTGTCCTAGTGTGAGACAGTCGGGGAAAAAAAGTGAAAGAGAGAAAAAGAATACAGATGATTTCGGCTAGATTGAGAGTGCGAATGTGAAAAATGCATAAATTATTTTTTAACTCCATATAAAAAGTGACAAGTGACAGGAAAATAAACAGAACCCAACTTTAATTTGAACTTCGAAATGTCACATCCAGGACTTAAGTCACTGATCAAGTACCGCTATTTATGGCCAGACATAGACAAAAAATACGTTTATAGGCAAAAGAGTTCTGCCAACAAAGTAAAGTGAATCATCATAGTAAGTCAATGGTGGTTCCACTCTTACCGCCATCGACTTTATTTAAACAGTGCATATCGACATTGTAGGCCTATTACCACTATCCATCAACCACAACAGCACGTTAAACCGAGCCGCGCTACTAACAAGGTATTCACTGAAATGGTTAATTATCTTTGGTGGACTTTTACTTTTTTATTCTTGTTAAGTATTTATTTGCGGTTGTAATTAAATATTATTTTTATCTTAATATGGAAGTCTTGTGTTATTAACGGCCACCGAATGTCAAAAAAACGTTGATCGCCGTTTTTCTGAAACTTGTCTTTTATTGTCTTTTCTCCTCACTAAATTCTTTTCATTCTCTTTCACGTTGAATAACTCCTTGCATTATTGACTTATTGAGTGAAATCATTAAAAAAAAAAAAAAAACAGTTTCCCTTACAATCTATTTTCAATTCCTTATTATTCAGCTAGCCTACGTCTACTGTTGACGTCCATGCGGAGGTCAACGGTGTTGGAAATTTTTGAGACCAAGTAAACGAAAGGCGTGACGAACTTGACATAACTGACTTCTAATCTCATCTAAATAAATAAATGATAAATTCTCTCTGTCCGTCTGTGTGACTGTGACTCTAACTCGAATACACTTGCTCTACTGAGACATTTCTTTTGGAATCAGCATGATCCCAGAATTGAAAATCTGCTCTTCATCTGGCCCTTGGACATGCAGCTTTGGTAAATACTTCCACAAGATCGCTAAAAAAAAAAAAAAAAGCATAGCATGATGAAAAAAAGAAGCCAAACTTGACGAAAAAAAAAATTTTATCGTCTAAATGTTTGTTATTATTAAGAGGAAAAATCAAAGTATTTTGGGGGTATTTTTTTTACATTTTTAATCGTTCCTAGCACGTCCGAAATTTTTAAATTTTTTTTTTTTTTTTGAGTCAGCAAAATTGACAGATGACAACCATGTTTTTCCATTTATAAAAAAAATGGAAATCTCACTTTGAAATTCTTTTTAAATATCAATTATCATTTTTTCAAAACTTATTTTAAGAAAATCAGAAATTATAACGTTTATTTTAAATATTTTGAACCAAGATTAACTTAGTTTCTGCGCCGAAAAGATGTAATTTGAAAATAAAACAAAGCAGGTCATAAAGTTTTTCGTCACTTAACAAGTGATGAATGACATATTCACGGATTCCTTGAGGATAATTTGTTTTGCGAAAGGAGAAAAGTGAAATTATTTACCTTTAAGTGAACAAATTATTTACCTTGTTATTTTTAAGCAAAACTTTCAGCGCTCTAATTTTTTCTTTTTTTGTACTTAGCTTTTACATTTACGATGCTTTATGGAAAATATATTATAAAGAAATTAAAATAAGATTAAATTTCATAAGAAAGGTATCTAATTAATTTATAGGTAATTTTCTTATGAAATTTTTTCAGAATTGTACATAAAATACTATAATTCTATGTACATTTATTACATTTTACTGTGTTATTTGTATTTGCATTCATTTTATTATTAATTTTGATATTTCATTTATGGAAAATGTCATAACTGAGATTAATATAAAAATATGATCATATAAATGTCAAGATGATACTGATACTTGTAGGTACCCTTCTCAGTTGAAATTGAAAAATCAAATTAACTTCTCCACACATGTTTCGCAAAAATAAAGGCCTTAACAGCGGAGAACAATGCTTAACTCAAATAACGCAACTTAATTATATTCTGGTTGGTCTTCCGTACATTATAATTACAGCCCGATTATAAACACAAAATTACATTTTTTAATTACTTCGGATCTTCTGATTAGTCAAAATAATACAATTTACAACGCGCTAAAAAAGGAGACTTAGGAAACCCGATGCGGCTTTTAACTAATTTTATAATATTTTAAAAATTAATGTAAAAATCTATTATAATTAAAGAAATAACAAATAATTGAGAATTCGTTTTTCATTGAAAATTTTTTTGCTTTCAGAAAATATTGTCCATATTCATAAAAACAACTAAAAGCAAATAAAAGCATTTGAAATTAAATAATATCTTTGTTTTATTGAGTTTTAAATGTTAAAATTCAGAGCTGATTTTCAGGTAGGGGGGTCCAATTAAAACGAAAAAAAAACATTATTTGCATTCCTCAAAGCCTTGTGCTTTTAACTATTGTAATCACTAAACCTGATCATCTGATAGAATTTCTAGCGTTTTTTATAAAATTAGTTATGGTGGGGGAGGTAATAAATATAAAAAAACATTTCTTTAATAACTTTAAAAATAAAAGAAAACATATTTATAATTTCGATCATCTGTGAATAGTTTCTGAAAAATTCATTAACATCCGACAATTATTTTATTTTTATATATATTTTATAAATATAATATATGTCTTCAAATCAGTTATATATGTACACTGAAGTCAAACCCAGCAGCGACAGACTGTTTGCCCTCAATATCCACTTTTATATTTGCGTATGCTTTATCCTTGATATTGTGCACTTTAACCCATACATGCAACATATCATAAAACTATATTTTTATCATGCTTAACATGTGCTATATTTGTAGGAAAAGAGCGTTCGACTTCGAAGAAGGGTGTTTCTATATACAATCACTGTGGGCGTAGGAATCAATATAGTTTGATGATCCTTTAAGGTGTGAAACTGTCAGTCATAATGCAATGATGATTTTATATAAGAAATACAGTTTTAAGACATGCTATATTTATGGGATAAAGTGCTCAATATCAGAGAGAGAGAGAGAGAGAGAGAGAGAGAAAGAGAGAGAGAGAATGTAAATATAAAAGTAAACATTTAAGTCAACACTCAGAGGCGAGACTGTTTCATGTTAAACGCAATCATCAGGCCACATTGTTTTTTTTTCTCGACGATTATTATATATACGTATATATAAATAGTCGTCTCTGAGTGAGTGTTGACTTCAACGCTCCCTTATATATATATATATATATATATATATATATATATATATTAATCAATAAAATCGTCCGACTTCCGAGTTTCATCAGGATCAAACAGTCAGGTAAATAGATATATTGAAAGATAAGACGATTGGAGTTTCATTAATTATTAACACTAATTGTCTACTGGGCATTTTCTTGGCAAATATTCTGTTCGTCCTGAAATACGTTAAATTCTAGTAATGTTAAGTATTTCGAGTGCTATTTGTTTATATATATATATATATATATATATATATATATATATATATATATATATATATATATATATATATATATATCTCAAATCCATAAGTGGTAAGGATAATCTAGGCAAGTCTTTTTAATATAAAATATTAAAAAGATAGATCCATGAAGAGAACTCAATGTATTTATGTACAGAGCAATATGATATGCACATCAAGAAGGGAAACTTAACACTTCATCGAAGAATTCGGTAATACATTTATTTCGACAGATAAGTTTTTAATATCTGCCTCATCAGACCGAAGTTACAAAATGGTTTAAATGCATTCAGACAGTATGTTAAAAATTATTTTAAACGTAAATCTCAAGAGAACAGGAAGTGAATGTCTAAATTACTTGTGCTAGAAAAAATTTCCTGGGGATTTACATTATTGAAGGGAGGTGTGGGAGAAAGAAAAAGGAGTGCGCGCGCGCACACACACATACATACACAAACATACATACAAATCAATAATTAATAGCACTTACCGAAATACTTAATATTACTAGAATTTAACGCATTTCAAGACGAACAGAATATTTGACACACACACACACACACACATATATATAAAATATAGTTTTATGACATGCTACATTTATGGGTTAAAGTGCTCAATATCATGGATAGAGCGTATGTAAATATAAAAGTGGACATTGAATTCAACACCCAGCGGCGACAGTTTGTTTCATACTTAAACGCAATAATCAGGCCATCGATTGTATATAAGCATGAAAGAGTGTCGCCGCTGGGTGTTGACTTCAATGTCCACTTTTATATATTATATATGTTGGAAAGATGTATGACAAAGTAGAAAAAGTTTTCGTGTTATGCGTTTCGTCCCTTAGGACTTCATCGGACGAGGTTTGTTTACGTTGACGCGACTACACATGCGCACGAAAGAGAGAGGCTGGGAATTTAAAATTTTGAAAGTTTTTGAAAAAAAATTTGTCTTTAATGTGTTTTGGGTTATTTTTTTGCATTTTTAAAATTCATATATATCATTGGCTGTTTTATCTTCAAAAAAAAGGTTGCCTGATAAATTATTCATAAGCAACCAATGGCATTGCAAGTTGGGTAACTAGAGGTTCTCAATTTCTTTAGCGCTAATTCCACTTTGTCTCTAAATGCCAAAACATAATGGAAAATGCACAAAGAAAGGAAATCGTTTTCAAGCCATCAAAACGAATAAAAGCGACATTATAGCTTCAATGTTGCCACTGTAGTTTCTATACGTTTATATTCCAGAGAATTTAAACAAATCTAAAAGACATGCCTGTATATATAATCAGTATTTGATTGCGTGATTCGTTTTTTACGCTTTATCAACCCTTTGCAGAATTGTTTTTCTTTGGGGGTGGGGATATAATATGATTTAGTGATACAAGTTTTACTAATCAACTCACAGCTGGGAGAGGGTAGAGGTGGAATCATCTTTCACAAGGGTCATCTATCGTCCGGTTCACAATCTTCCTCAGTATTTTGAACAGGAGTAGAGGTTTATCCCTTGTTTCCTGCTTAGGATTGATTTCCGGTTCCTTCTAAAGTCGTCTCATTCACTTTCACCAGCCCCTTGTGTCTTAGTAGCATTATCACCTTGTGTGGGTTGAATAAAAAAAAAAACCTGAAAGTAAGTGAATATAACGAAACCAACTGAAATTGGAACTCGGCTCTCCGATTAACAATTCGAGCCATTATCATTACACCACCCACACATCTAAGCTTACAGCACTTATTTCCAAGTGGTCACTCATCTAGGTATTGATCAAGCTCGACGTTGCTTAAGTTCGGTGATCGTACGGGAACCGGTAGTTTAAAGTGATGTGGCCGTAACCCCTTTATACCACTCGCACATCCAAGATCACCCATCTAGGTATTGGCCAGGCCCGATGTTGCTTAAATTCGGTGATCGTACGCGGTTTCTAACATGATATGACAGCAAGGATTCCAGAGGTGTAATGAACGTGTAAGGTCTCCCAAAATGTTCTTCAACAACTAAACACCTGACCGTTGTCAACGCATTTCAATTCACGTTCAAGGAATGGAATGACCTTTCGGAAATTGTCCTCTGGTCGTTGGCGACATTCAGCGGACAAAAAGTATTACGTGTTTGTTGCTTGGGTGATGAAGTTAAACAACAAAAGATTCGCATGGATGAACATTTTGTAATCGACCCAGAAGTGATTGGAAGGCAACGGATGCACATCTCTGCTGTTTTATTTTACATTCTTCAATGTATTATGCAAGCAACTAGAGAAGAGGAGAAAAATCAACTGCTACATGATATATATATATATATATATATATATATTTATTTACAATAAGGTTCACTCTGTATAAGGCTGGGGGTCCACTCGAGGTAGAACGTTAAGTTAAGGGGGTACTTTATATGTATAGGAGAGTAAGATAATAGTTGACTCTAGACTAACAGGTTAAGATTGCAATCATCGGGGAAACATTCTCTTGAGAGTCTGTTCTGTAGGGGAATTGTTTCTTGGGAAGAAGCTGTTTGAGAGGAATTTACTTCCCGCCGATGGAACACGCAAAGTCCTTGAAATATTGTGAGGTTGGCAACACTCAAGCATTTTATTCTTCTAAGCATTTTTTGGTTCACCAAAACAGACATTAAAATGTTTCTAATAAGACAACTACGACGAACAAGAAATGGAGACAATAATGAACAGGTGTTTTACTTCATGAATGACTCATCAAAGCAACGAGAAGGGGACTAGGTTAATCCCTAGCGCCTAAGGCGTCCCTAAAAATGGAAATGACGAGGCGGACTGAGCTATTTTTGGCCCCTGGTCCCATGTATACGTGGGGATTCCTAATTAAAACACGGCCTTTTGTCCCATTCCATTCGTGTGGGCGAATGAATGCACATCAACCAAAGCAGCCGGTTATACCAAATTACAGAGTTAAATAAAACGAAACTCTCGTTTAGTACAACTTTAGAGTAAAACTTCTTTATGTACCATATTCCTTCAGGACGTAAGCGATCATAGCTCTCTACAATTTCCTGTCCTTAGCTCGTAATAAATTTTGTCTTTATTTCTCCTAAATTTTCTTCCGCCATCCATTTACTCAAGCTCATTAAGTATGTTATGCGTTGTTTTCTTCTGTCCCTCTTGCTTTGAATCTGTCCTGTGAGTATTAGATTTTCCGCGCCTTCTTTCCTCATTACGTGCCCCAGAAATTTCAACTATCTTTTCTTGATAGTATAAATTTCCTTTTTGTTTCCACTTTCTCTAAAACTTCGTCGTTACTCACATATTCGGTGCATGGTGTCCTCAGCATCCTTCTGTAGAACCACATTTATATTGCTTCAAGTATCTTCTTTGAAGAGATTGTCCAGGATTCACTGCCATACAGGAAGATAGATATCTGTTCAGTACTCTTTTCTTTGTTTCAAAAGAAATGTTTCTGTTTCTTAATACTCTGTTTAGCTTTTGGAATGCATTTTTGACTGTCCCAATGCGCCATGGATTCAGTGTCGCATTTTCCCTCTCATGTTAAAACACATTTTGATGTCCCCGATTTGTAATTTGCATTTTGAACTATTTAAATATGATTCGGATAAGATTGTGTTGCGCCATCTGCTGTATGGGGAAATGCTTTCCAGTATGACTTGAAAGTCATTATTCAAATTTTTTTCTTAACCCAAGCACGAACTCCAAACCGTAGCATCGTTGCATAAGACAAGCTCAGTTACATACTCAATTTTATCGTGAGGAGACCCCAACTACAGCGATCTGATCCACCTCACCCCATCCACTTGTCGACATAATTTATCGCAAACCATTTTTTGATGTCAGTGTCGATTAAAATCTTTCAAGAGGGCTAACCCGGCAAATTCGGGACGACAATGGTGTTGCCTGGTTGATAGTGACGTGTTATGGCGTCAGCTGGAGGCGAGAGAGAGAGAGGGGAGTGCATTCGAGAAGCTTCCGTCGAGCAGTTGGCATGGAAACAAACTTTTAGACACACACAATTTACACCAGGGCTTCTGTTTTAATCTCTCTATCTTTCTCCAATAACAAATAATAATAAGGCTTTTATTCAAATAGAGAAAGCAGTCACTATCTGGAAATAATCATGATGCAGTGTCATCAGGATTTTATAGTTGATGTACAACGGACGACAGGCAACATTCCTAACAACGATACTGAAAAGAATAATTGGTGTATATGTGAGAGTGAGTGAGGAGAAAGTTGGAGAGAGAAGTTTAATAATAGTGAGAGAGAAGGAAGGAAGAGAGAGGGAGAAGGAAGGAAGAGAGGGAGAAGGAAGGAAGAGAGGAGAGGGAGGAAGAGAGGGAAAGAGAGAGAGGGAGAGGAGGAAGAGAGAGAGAGAGGGGAGGGAGGAAGAGAGAGGGAGGGAGGAGGAAGAGAGAGAGAGAGGGAGGAAGAGAGAGAGAGAGGAAGGAAGAGAGGAGGAAGGAAGAGAGAGAGAGGAAGAGAGAGAGAGGGAGGAAGAGAGAGAGAGGGAGGAAGAGAGAGAGGGAGGAAGAGAGAGAGGGAGGAAGAGAGAGAGAGAGAGGGGGATGGAGGGTTAATAATATTGAGAGTGCGATACTAATGAAACTGTCAAAACACAAAATGCCGCAATGTTGCATGCAGAAGTTAATAAAACTTTACAACTGACCAACTGTAAAACAGACGACGCCACTTTTCAAAAGTTCTTTTAGCCGAAACAAAACGAATTTGGAGTGAATTCGTGTTGTGTGATTAAAAAGAAAAATTAAAAGAAAAAAAATTGAAAATATCGACCTCCATAGCAGCGTCAATTTTGAAAACTTGAAAATGTCAATAAAATAAATTTTCTAAAATGGAAGCAGTGGGGTTTGTAGTGTCAGAAAATCAAATTGATTTCGACAATTAAAAAGAAAGACCGTAAATTTGTGTAATATTTGATTAATTTATATTTTACTTATAAAATCAAAGACGTATAATTGGTGGTGGTGGTAGGGGGAGCCATCAGCGTCGAAATTGCTGGCAAATCGAAAAAAAAAAGTATCTTTCTGTTACGCAACTTTTAATTGAAATTTATTTATGACAAGAAAAAAAGTTCATGTAAAAATATTACTAATAGATAAGTTTGTATATTTTACGAATCCAGTAATGATGGAACGGTGAGGACGAAGAATGGCTACCAACGACACCTTGGCAATGCAGACTTTACTGATGACGTCGGTGATGGTAGGATTAAGAAAAAAAAAAAAGAAAAAAAAAAAAAAAAGAGAAAAAGAATGTCAATATTAATACGGATATTTGAACTGAAGACGAAATTATATCAGGTAGTGTGTGTGTTGATTCTAAAAAAAGAATAAAAAATGAGACAAGCAATGAAACATCCGAGAAGTTTACAGGATTTCAGAACATTTTTCAAATTTCAATTTACTAAAAGAAAAACAATTAAAGAAAAGCATCTTACCAGCTTCAGTTATCATCAGTCAATAGAAATAGATAACTGTTCGTTGTTCTAAACTTACAAAAAAACAGAACTTGCAGTGATTAGCTGTTAGGAAAAAAAGGATTGTTTTGGCTCTTTCGGGCCTCCGTCTCATTTGGAAATAAAGCTGAAGACATTTATAAAAATGATGGTCAGGTTACTTTCAATATTAATCAAAATATAAATATAACCACGATAATGGTAATGTTTATTATTGATGTCGATATTAATCAGTAATAATATCTTGATGACAGGAACAAAATTATTGTTAATGAGAAAAATTACAATTCCACAAATAAATCCAAACGGGTTTATACAAACTCAATACTTTCCTTGATGAAGTCTATTGTATCTCCTGCCTACATTTATAAATGACAAACAAAACTAGTGTTTTGCTTACGCACAATTAAACCTGACGGCGTTTCTTGGGATGCGCGGCCATATTTCTTTTTCGATAAATTCAAAATCACTTTTTACTTTTTTTTCCGTAGGCGCAAAGTTAAAAACGCGGCGAAGAAGGAATTTAACACAAAAACAGAAAAAGCAGGTATTTATTGAAAACGTTGAAGAAAAGCCTGAAAATTATTTTTTTTTTATTTTTGATAGACAAATGCTACAATTTGAAATCAGTAGAACTTGTGTTATTTGCACAGCTTGACTTTTGGGGGTTTAAATCCACATATATGGGGCACTTGGCATGGATCGAACTCACTACTCAAGTTTTAATAATTAGCGACATCAGTTTGTTATTACATCACACAGGGGAGCCCCAAGAGAATTGGTGTTGGTGAAATTTGCATATACAATTACTTTCAGGCATCGGGAACAAATTTATTTCTAGATCAGAAATACTGTATCAAATAAAGATTTACAAATGTAAATTTTACTTTTTTCCGTGATATTAGGACGAGCAAATATTTGTATGGAAAGAGATTTTTTTTTCTCTCTCTTACAACTAATAAAATTTCGAAAGCAAAAATAAGAGAAACACACGCATATATATATATATATATATATATATATATATATATGAGAGAGATCAAATTTTCTTCTTTTAAGTAAAAAAAAAATGCAAAGAGTTCATTCAATCTTCACAAGAAATGGAGCCACATTTATTCGAATCGAGTTTCATGAGCTGGTAGCATATTTTCGAAGAAGAAGACTTATTTGCTTTTTAGTTTTATTTCTAGGGTCATTGATATTAATGAATCATTTTAACTACGAAATATATATATAGAGAAAGTAATGAGGAGCGCATTAGGGGGTTAAAGTCAGAGAAATAAACTGAACACACTGAGGTCTTAGGTTTGTTTTTGTTTGAGTGTCACACTTTCATGTCAACTAACTTCAAACCAAAACAAATCGACCGATCGGGTAAAAATGGGAGTTCTTCATATGAAATCAGGAAAATATAGTCATCGTCAATTCAAATGTAACGAAGTTCGGATCTGTCATTTTAAAGAAGAAAAAAAAATCATGATTGATTTTAGAAACAAATATCAATATTGAAAGGATTTTCCCGAGTTATCTCGTCTGCGCCGGCGAGTAATTGTACGTATGTAACAACGCAGTAACTGCAATGAGCCCTTTCCATTTTTCTCGATCCCTTAAAATCGAAGGAAATTATAAATTATTCCATGGTAAAAAATAAACCAGATAAATAAAATTGACATAAGAGTTCAAACAGTGGGAAAGATACGCTGGAGTTGCACAATCATAGGCTTTGCGACGAGAGTATAAGAGTTTGTTTTTTTTGTTATTTTTTACTTCATAACTTTTCCCACTATATCACTCACTTGGGTT
This sequence comes from Acanthosepion pharaonis, assembly GCA_903632075.3. Lineage (NCBI taxonomy): Eukaryota > Metazoa > Mollusca > Cephalopoda > Sepiida > Sepiidae > Acanthosepion > Acanthosepion pharaonis. The sequence goes on along the minus strand of CAHIKZ030000679.1, from coordinate 188,839 downwards.
CATAGTCACTACTACCAGTACTAACAACAATAACACTACTACTAATAATCACAACAACACTAGTAGATCCATACCCTACGGAAGCCAAAATAAAATATGTTCATACGACGTGATTTAAAATTGAAAAAAAAAAAAGAAAAAAAAAAAAGAAAGTAAATTCGTAATCTGGAGTGCTTTAATCGATAGTAACACATGAAAAAAGAACTATGAATTTCGTATTTATATTTTAAGAAATCACGTGGTAAGGAAGTATATTTTGTCTTGGCTTACGTAGTGGTGTTCGATTTACAATGAACTACAATAAAATGGACTCCATATTATTAACTTTTATAAATTTAGTAACTTTTTTTCATTCATAATTTGGAATGATATATATATATATATATATATATATATATATATATATATAAAAAGAAATGAAAATGATTTCAAATATTTCTGATTACATTGCTTAAGTTAATGAACAATTCCATCAAAAATTTATTTGTACGAGAGCGAGATCTTATCAATCAACGTATTTATCGATAATCTGTGGGCATTTAAAAGAAACGTAAATTGAATTGTGGACGATGCTTGATGATTGAAAGTAAAAAATATACAATTTTACAATCGTGTGAAGAGTCGTGTTTGGCCAATCCGTTTTTTATTTTTACCTCTTATTTACAGTAAATGGTTGTTACTATGGCTGCAGAAGAAAGTGTAGGACTAAAAAAAAGCTTAGATTTTAGAAGTAACTGGCTTTTCTTTTACAAGTTTTTTTTTTTTTTTAAGAAATTCTTCTTTTGTTTTGCAAATGAAGAAGAAAGCAGACAGACGACAGGAAGGAATCAGAAATGAGAAATGAAGAAGAAAACAGAGAACGAATAGAAGAGTCGATGCGAATTTCGATAATATTTTTAGAGTTTTTTCCGTCGTCCAATCAGTAGAATTCAGTAAATGATACAAACTTTGTTTTTCTTTCTTTTATGAAGGTCAAAAAGAGAGAGAGAAATCAACAGGAATGCATTCAACCCGAATCAAGGAGAGGTGCTTTTTTTACGCGTTTCGTCCATCGAGGTGTACCTTTTTGGTTTACTTTCGGATTGAAATGAACTTTTTAGTAAAAAAAATAAAAATAAAAAATAAAAATAAATAAAATAGTGGAAAGAGAGAGTTTTATTTTCTACTTAAGGTCTTAGACATCAATTACACTTATTATCAGCGGCTAGTGAACATTTACCATCAAGACCGCCTTTTCTGGCTGATGAATTATTAAATTAAAAGAGGTGTGAAAATAACTACCTACTTAAAACTAAAAATAATTTAAGATAGATATCTTGATTTGATATAACCGCTACCCGCTTAAAATGATAAATTAAAATCTTGGATAACTGTTTATTTTTCATATTTTGTGCGCTTCTAAAAGAAATAGCTGCAGTTAGGAGACGACGCAAAATGGACGATGAAAAAAAAGAAAAGTTAAACAAAGGTCGAAAATAAAATTGCCTTCTAAATTGAGAGAGTGAGAAAAATATTTGCCAGGTTTTAATTTAAATAAACAAACAATAATGAGGAGAAAGAGGGGAAAAATAATACAAAATAAAAATAAAAGAGAAGCTTGTGTGCAGTTTTGCATGAAATTGCGAATTTCATAACGATTAATTTTATTTTAAAATAAAATAGAAATATCTATATAAAAATTGTCAATCAAATTATTTTGACTTTAGAGGCGTTGTTGTCCCAATTATTAATTCTGCCTATCGAATTGATAACATGACTAAAAATAAAAAAATTCATTTGATATTTTTTTTTAACAGTATTACTAAGGAAATTTAATTTTTGCTTTTATTAATTTATGTTTTATAAAAAATACTACTGCAATATTAGGCTTTTCCAAAAAGTTTATGTGTGTGTTTTGTTGTCAGTGCAATTTTTTTCTCGAAGGAGTTAACTGCCCATACACATGACAACTACGGAAATCAGTCAGACTTAGTCTTTTAAAATAATTTTTAAAAATCTATCTATAATTCAGTCATTTACGCCTCAGGTTTTAAAAAATCGATCGTAAGTTTTCAATAACTTTATTACTTATTTATTGACCTTAACGTGATCGGAAACACGGCTTCGTACGGAAAAACTCGGTAGTTTCCGTAGTGGTTTTTACGGACATGTACGGAATTAGGAGGCATATCAAACTACTACAATGTTTCTTTGCGCAAAAATAAACATTATTTTTTTAATTTTAATAAGCACAACGACTTTTGAATGAATGAGACATTTTATAAATTGCTTTTATAAATGCAGAAAAAAAATACTATTTAGGAAGCGAATTAAAACGAGTGGGCGGTTTGAGGAAGGCAGGTAAGTAACTTTGGGTTTGTATAGACGACGTGGACTTCATTTGTCAGGGGGCGGATTGGTGATTAAAAGAAAGGAAAGCTGACAATTTATTGATTACACAGCTCGAGTCGATAAAAATGTTGACGTAGTTTGTGTTGGGATATTCTACCAGGTTGGAATGGCATATTGTTTGTTGAGTTGGGGGAGGGGTGTCAAGAAATGGTATGGGGGGGATCATGAAATGAGGGTTTGGCGCGCAGAGAAAAAGATGATGCTCAGCAAAATCAACTAAAAAAATTATTGGAGGAGAGGGGTCGAGAGCAAATGTATTGGAATAGCAAATTTATTATTATCCAAATAGAGGAGGAATTATGCTTTGAATTACATGCTTATGATTCAATGAAAGAATCTTTAGTTTCTACGTCTATAAAATAATAAATAATATTGCTATTTTGACTGAATTTTATTTAAGATATGTACACTTAGGAAAGCCTCTAGTAAACGTTCGTAATGCTTAACGTTTCATGTCCAGTCTAAGACAAGTGGAGCTACGAAGAGAGAAGTTGGACGTCGTCAAGTAACGAGATACTTCCATACGACTGGTGTACTGTAGAATCCCTGGCGTAATTGCACTGTAAATAATTTATATTTAGGGAGTGCCACTTAGCAGCGCCCATCTCTTCTCCTGTATTGTGCGATAGGTGGTCAACAAGCGAAAACTATGCAAATTTAAACCCTGCTGTAAAAACTTACTTTTTTTTTTTAATCATTCCACCCGAAGCAAAGTGATTATGTGAGTAAGACGCAAGGGGATACTGTGCACGAAAGAAAATTAGGAGACTTTAGAAAAAACCGGAAACTTAATCTTAAACCGGAAACAAGGGATAAACTCTTCAAAAGATGGAGGCTTAGAGCCAGATCACATTGAAACACCGGTTTCCGTAGGATAACCAAATTTAACTTAAGCAAAGCCGTGCATGGTCAGTACCTTGGGAATACCAGGTACTGTAAGCTTGGATATTGCAGGTGGTGTAATGGATAATAGCTCAGAATTGTTAATCGGGTAACCGAGTTCCAATTCTATTCACATACGACCAAACAACTTTGGGAAAGGCATGAATCCACCTCTTCTCCCTCCGGCTATGGGTTAATTAATAAGACCTGTATCACTAAAATCATTATTATCTAAAAAAAATGAAAAAAAAAAAATGTCAAAAATATTTTCTGGCTAATTAAACCTGCAAGGATTGATAAAACGAATCAATCAAAAGACTGGAAAGGAGTGTGAACTGGACGATAGAAGTTTTGTGACGGTCTCCGTGCTCCTGAGAAAATCCAAAGTAATGTTTCATTAAAAAAGAAGATAAATAAACATAAGCACCAGATTTATCTTTTCTAAAGGTGTATTGACAACTACACGAGACATATTTGAAAAAATACTTCTATATATCTATCTCAGTGTGTTCATATTTATGTATCTAGCTCTCAATCAATGTAATTTTCTAAGCATGCCTAAGATGTAGCACAAGGCCGAAAGTATGGAGGACCCAGTGAAGATCGAAGTCACTAATCAGTCGTAAATATTTTAGTGAGACAAGCTTGCTAACCATTATACAACATCAAAGTGGCCTAGTGATTTTCTAAACGTAGTTTAGATGTGGCACAAGGCCGAAAGTATGGAGCACCCAGTAAGGATCGAACTCACTACTCAGTCGTAATTGATCTAAGACCAGACAACCTTATTAACCATTACATCACTTTGAAGTGACCATATCCATCCATCTATATATTAGATTAGTTAATGGCAAAAAAGGAAAACATTGCAATTCTGTGATGCGTTTCACTTCATTATGCTTTTTAGGAGTTGATTTTTTTTTTGTGTGTGTATATAAAAGTCAGCGATGGACATGCTTATTTAAAGGGAAATAGATTGGTATAGATATAGATATAGCAAATGTACATTGAAATTAACTTACAATCTATATTTATTTCACTTAAGAAACGAGGGATTAAAATTTAATCTATGACGGCAATAGCACAAAACATATACATAAAAGTTTGGATTTTTAAACAATTACATTTATTTTATTACGGATATTTTAAAATTTAATCATTTTTCCATAGTTCGAAACAGGAAAAAAATCTTTAAACAGAAAACCTACCAGTTGACCAAAAGACACCGTAATAAAATGAAAAACTAATAACCAAGAAAAGAACTATATAAGAAAACGGGAAATTGAAATAAACTAAGAAGGGGAAAAAAAAAAAAAAAAACTCAAAAAGAGACAAAGTTCAAACCGCTACGTAACGATAGCGTGTATAATATATATCGAGAATTTCATATCCAAACGTAAACAAAGAGAATTTTTTAGAATGGACTTTTATGAATCCGACAGATTTGTATCATTTTATAAACATTTCCCATATTTTTTCTTTATCCTATCATTTTGTCGGCTTCAAATCTACATTTGATCTCAATTTATACACAAAACCTACCCGACTCCATCCAGAATATACTAGTAGAAAATACAAGCATAACCTCATCCGCATGTTAAAAAAAAATAAAAATAAAAATAAAAAAAAATAAAAAAAATAATCGAAACCCTAATACTAAAAAAGAAAAAGCTAACATTCGATAACGATAGCATTAACTTAACTATGAACACGTCCACAATGTACTGGCTGTGTTTGGAAAATAAATATTCCTATAACTCTTGATATATACATAACACAACCCATATACTCAGTTAAATGTAAAAATAAAATCATCCTTGATAATGGCTAAAAGAATAGCCGAAAGCGTTCGGATATGCAGAACTTTCGGACAATTTTTCGTGTCCAGAAAATAATACATATGTACAAACTCAAGAAAAATTAAATAAAAAGCTTAATCGAAGTACCTTGTCAGTTGTCTTTAACGAAACATGTATAAAAGAGGAATTGCTGCCTAAATACACACACATATATATTAGTGAATATAGATAATATCCAACGTCAATAACACTGCTGCTCGGAGTTACATGCGGTTAATTCATTAACCTGAAGATTGCATTAACCTCATGAAACTCCGACGTTGGATATTATGTATATTTTTACCCTGCTCATTCATATATATATATATATATATATATATACACACACACACTGTAATGGGAGGCTGAAAACAGTCACGCCTAAAGGTATAAACACTAAAAAGTGCTCAATACAATGTGTGTGTGTATATTTAAGTAGCAAATATTATTTAAGGTAAACATTATTAAAAACAGACATTTTGTGTCAATTTTAATGACCGACTTTCCCAAGTTACGAATAATCTTTCTCAGATAAGGAGGAAATGTTCTCGGAAATTGTCTGAATTTCATTTCAGAAGACAAGTACAACAAATTGGTCATCAGAGGAGGCAGAGACAATTGAGTTTCGTAGAACTAGTGAGTGATGTGATGTAAATATTAATGGGGTTAATTTTTTAATCAGGCAAAGTTTTATTACTTCAAGCGTTATTTTAGTCGATAACCGTAGACGCTCCGTTTATTTTAAACAATATTTTATTCCATCTACCGGACGACATTTTATTTAATAAGTTCTATCGAGTTTGCAAAACCGGTACACGAAATAAAATACTGTTTAAATTAAACAGGGCGTCTACTCAAATACGGGTATCCATTAAAAATAACGTTTGAAATTCTATTTTCTTCGAGCTTTCATACTTCCTATCTTTTTTTACTTTTTCTCTTTTTCCCTCGCGTATGTGTGTACCTTCGATTTTACACACACACACACACACACACAAGTCACTCACACACAACATATACATATGCATAATACATTTCATACACGCATACAATGACAAAGTGACGGACAAAGATCTCTTTTATAAATGTTGATTTTATAGCTAAATGACCACCAATATCAATATTACCGTGTCCCTCATTGCCTGTAACAGAACCCCCTCAAAATTGTAAGCACCCTGTCCAAACTCCTCTGCTTTGGTCTGGTCACACCAGGTTTGTTGCACTGTAACAGATTTTTTACAGTCTATATATAAAATTGGTTCTACTTCCTTTTATGAACGTCCGAACATGTTCTTTTTAAATACCATGTCTCTTCATGGCAATCACAGTTTCATTTATTGTTCTGCTTTTTTTTTGGGGGGGGGGGTAGTGGAGTAATTCTCTGTTGCATTTCCGCGGTTTGGAATTCAGCGTTTTCTTTATCTTACTCTTCTATTTGACTCCTAAGTGGGGAAGTGAAGGGAAGACGGCAAACTTTAGTGCGAAAATGAATGCAACGTTAAATTCACCGATATCCGTTACATCTACCCGCACATCTATGAACTTAATAATTCCAATATAATAACACTTATGGCGGTGCCTGTCGTAGAGTGAGACTTAGCAAGCTAACTTAGCAATCTGTTTGCGAGTTCGAGCCTCACTGAGTGCCCTTCACTGTGACCTGGGATATACTATACAAAGCTTATTAAGGATCTACGACTACTTAGAGTTAGTGATTCTCTCGTTGACCTCTTTATGGCGGGAAACACTCAAACGAGACACTATGTGCAAATGTAGCTGGCTGCAGAAATCGATTTGCACGGAAAGGAAGAGATTAACAGTGGGCGGGGAGGGGGAATGGGCTTTTTAATGTTGAAAAAAAATTTAGATTGAAAAAAAAAAGAAAAAAAAGTAACTCCAAGGTTGATGTTTCAAAAAGTTATCGAAGATTTCACACTCGATATTATACTATTTATAATGCTTCCTCTTATGTTTTTAACAATTCATCCAATTTTGTGCCCCGCTTTCAATTCTAGAAATTATACGAACCGTAAAGTATATATATGGAAAAAAAAAACAAAAAAAAAAAAAAAAAAAAAAACACCAGGCACAAGTTTCACATTGAATAAGCTGCACAAATAGTTGAAGAGAAACATTGAAATAAAGTAAGTTCATATTTGCGTGTATTTAAAAGAAAAAAAAATACATGGTTTTATTTCATAGCATTTAAATGTATTACCCTATAAAAATTTTGCTAAGTGTTCCGTGATATTTTTATTTGCCCCTAGGTGTGACGGTGCTTAAAAAGGTTAAGAAACACTGATATACGGTATCAGTTTTAAGATCGAGTTTTTAAATATTTACTTAATTATTTATTGCCCATTAACTTCTTCGCTATATTTACTAGTTTGCCATTAAATATTATTTTTATCTCCTATATGTATTTATTTAAATATTGTACATATTAAATATATTTATTATTAAATCCTAATCACATGCCAAATTAATAAATCAACCCCGAACTACAAGTAGTTATTTGTTTTTCTAGCAACAGAAAGAAACTGACGTACAAAAATTTAAACAAATATTCCGAACAAATATTAATTTTTTTATCTTAAATTCAAACACATTTTATCTATTTTTGTCGAGCGACTTTTTGAAACCTCGTTAAATTAACGACAAAAGGTTGCAAGTGATTTTTCGAATCAACTTACGTTATCAAACAAGTGTCTGGTCTAATAAATAAGAAACATTGAAACGTTTTTTTTTTTAACGCATATTAATGTTATTGTAATTTTGCCACAGAAAAATTGTTTTTCAGAACAATGAACGTAGCTAAACGGGGAACTGAAAGAGCCATTCAAAAAATATTCAAAACATTTCCACATTGATATGAATATAAAAAAATGTATAGGCATGTGTCTAGAGCCACATGCTAGTAACAGCCAATCACAACAGCCAAATGTGTTGTTCCAAGAACTGATTGGCCAAAATGAATATGACGTAAGATATTCATGACGCAAAAATGTTTTCTCTACTCCGAATCTAATCGTCTTAACAACTCGAACGCTGAGTACTGCATAATGAAGCAATTCCTGAAAACAGATTCCGAGATAATCAATATTTGATTAACAATCAAGACAGTAGTAGGTAGGATTCTGACAAGCAGGCATTTTTATATTGTTAAAGAGGACATATTCATATCTAGTGGATATTATAAATTTTAAAAGCATTTGATAGATTGCTAAGTGAAGAAGGATTTTGTTGTAGTTTGAAATCAGTTTTGCTATGTGTAGTCTTAATACTGAACGAGGAAGTTTCGCCGAACATTGACCAAAAGTTTCAAGTCAAACACTGGTCATTTTGATCAGCAAGTAACCGGTCTTCTAGATTCCACTGGACAATAAGAAGGAAAATATTTTTAAATCGTCAAAAATCAAAATAGATCGATTATAACCAATCATAGATTGACAGGATGGGAATCACAAATGAATTAAGCTTAGGGAATTTCAGAAGTTTCTTCCAAACAGCCTCCCGATACATATCCGACCTCTCCACCATATTCTACTCTCTCCAATGAATGAAACCTTTAGATAGGAAAAGATAGAAACGTAACATCTACAAACAACTATCTATTTTTATCCTCCCCCGCTATTAATCGTATTTCAACGCGATCTATTTGGGCATTTTTCATTCAAGACAAAAGACAATCACTCATCGAATATGAATAGGGTACCAGCAATAAACGTATTTTAATACAAGAGAATTCCCCGCGGTTACTTTAGGTTTTTCTTTTTGGGAAAGACAATGAAAGGAAAGTTTTGGTATTGCTATTTATTAATTCAAAAAAGAGAAAGTGAGGTGGGGATGAGAAGAAAGAGGAATTGAAGAAAGACAGGGAGAGATAATATATATATATATATATATATATATATATATATATATATGTGTGTGTGTGTGTGTATGCGGGGGAGAGAGCAAAAGATGGAGAGAAAAAGATAGAGAGAAAAAAAGATGGAGATGAAAAGACAAAGAGATCTAGCACGACGGACTTTTAAATGTCACGGATTTCAAACCGTCTACTCCTCGCCACTCTGAAGCAATCATAAATGTGTCCTTGCATTCACAAAAAGGACAAAAGCTAAATGAAAGAGAAATGTTGACATTTATATTACAAGACTGATCGCTAAGTAAAAGGTTGGTTAGCACTATGAGTTCTCCCTATATATTCTTTGAAATTAAGCTTAACTTCTTTTTTTTGTTCTTTTATTTGACATACCTGTTTGCGTTTGAGATCTTGCACTCGTCATAGTAGACTCTAGTGGTAGTAAAGAGGCCGAAAAATGAAAATTTCTTTTTTAAAAGCTAAACTGCTTCGGGCTGTAATTCAAACCAGCCAGCAACAAACCAACCGTAACTTATCCGCATCAAGTCAATAGCATCACAACGATAGAAGATTTTGCACAACTAAGTGTTACGCATTGTATGAGGCATGTGCAAAAATTTATAGCAAAAAAAAAAAAAAAAAAAAAAATTTTCAATTGTGTATTCAGTCTCTAATTTTCCAAAAGCGCTGGCAACTTTTGCACAGACCAAATATTTTGTATGATTATCTTTTTAATACGCTTGATCGTGTTCGACAATCAATTATATTTTCTGCATCCTGTCACCAATCACACTATTTTGCATACTACCCAAAGATCTATTAATAATCGTACTTAAGTAGAAAAATTCAACAATAATGAACAAAGCTCAAATTTGGAATGTATTTGCTATTACCAGTAATTAACCTAAGAAAATTGTAAGTTGCCGCAAAACCATGCAAAACAAAAGCATCAAGCAGAAGAAAATGCAGGCAAAATAAGCATATAAATAAAATGAAGTTTCTGTCGATTTGTCTTTTTATTTAAACAAAATTAGCCCCCGAGAAATGGATAACTGATAGCTTTTTCTTCTTTTTTTAATCTGTTCACCCCAAGTAAGGTGATAATACCACTAATACAGAAGAGGTTACTGGGAGTGAAAGAGAATGGGAAGACTTTAGAAGGAACCGGAAACCCAATCCTAAACAGGAAACAAGAGCTATGCCTCTACTCTAGTTCAAAAGACTGGGGAGGTGTGTGAACCGGACGGTAAACGAACCTAAAGGATCTTTTGTGAAAGTTTTAACATTGTGAACATAAGTAATCAGATCGATAAGGTCAAACTGGCGGTTTAACTAAGAAAAAACAAACAAAAACAAAAACGAAAACCTACAGTCTTGTTAACTGGGGCAAGGGATGGCTTGTTAATGGTAACACCTCCAAAACAAAACTGCTCTATTAATTTTCTGAGAGACACCTTTCTGCCTTCCATCAGCGTGGCTGATGCTATCCTCCAGGACAGTGACTCATTGCACCTTCTCTGGTTAACATTCTCGACTGACATGAAGTGGTAAGACTATATTAAATCCGTTGCTAGGTCTTCTGCCAAGAAAATTGGTTCACTGTCATTCTAGATAATTTTTCTCTCCTGAATCTATCTTGCATAACTATAAGTCTACCATTTGCCCATGTCTCGAATATTGCTGCTACATACTGCCCGGTGCTCCAGCTTTATAGTTAGATATTTTTTATCAAATCCAAAGACGAATCAGCAATATTACTGGTCCTGACTTGGCGTCTCGGCTTCAGTCACTTTCCCACCGCTGTAAATTTGCTTCCCTGTGCCTTTTCTATAGATACTTTCATGGGAATTGTTCTGATGAACTCTTCGCTAGGGTATCTAAACTTTAATAATTTAAGCGCAGTTCTAGATTGGCAGCAAGGTCTCATCAATTTACAGTTGAAATAGTGGCTAGATGTAACTTCAAGTTTTCTGCTAACAGTTTCTTGCACTTTTCGCTTATGGAACACTATTCTGGCTGTTTGCTTTCTAGACCCCAAAAATGCAATGTCAATCATTATCTACCATTTTCCTGATTACTTTTCCATAGTTCTCACTCTTCAATTATTCGGTTTTCTAATTCTTTTACCCCTATTAACCCCTTGTTTTAGTGGCTTTACTACCTTACATGGGGTGAATTCGATTAAAAAAATCATATTGGTTTTCCAAGCAACCTAAGAAAATTGTAAGGAGATGCACCGTGGAATTTGCACATTTCTACAATTTTTCGACTGAAAAGTTTTCATATTTTTATCAAAATGTTAGGATAATTTAATACAGTTTTATTCCCCCCCCCGAACACACACACTGGAAAATGATTTGAAAAAAAAAAAAAAAAAAAAAAAGGCTACCTCAACAATATATTGAAATATTTTCAGATTTTATCATTACTAAAGTTTCTTGACATCAGCTTCGATGGAATTCCACGAAACATGTTTGCTATTTACTCACGAGATTCGCTCACTGGCATCAAATAATACCGTAAGCTACCATAAAAGTAAAATATTTTATTACTAAGAAAGGGAAATAAGGTTGCGTGACCGATAAATATATAGTTATATTTTATTTTAAATTAATAGAGTTTAAAACGAAGGCTTTTTCTATTAATATGCACTGCATGCAATATGGGGTTCTACATTCGAACTCTATCCATTTGAGAAACAAACTGAACGGATCAAATTAATGGTATTAAACAGATGACATTAATTTGCAATTCCCGTTCATTAACTTTCCTTCCTAAAATGCCGTCCGGAGTTCAATTCTTGAACATACGAAAATAATAAAAAGGAAAATATGAACGAGAGACATTTAATGCAACTGTTGATCAGTTAACATATCTGAGGGCACAGGATTGAGAGGGGGAGGGTGAAAGAGATATCTTAAAAAATAATAACCAGTCGTTTATAGAATTGCCAGTTTTTATTTCACTTGAACAAATGAAAAGTCGGTGTTTACGAATATCGATCGACTGCCAAGGTCAGTTAAAGAATATTTACGAATCGGTTAGATTCTCTGAAGCGATCACATGCACGGACATGTTTGTGTCGATCAGTAAACGACGAAAGCGGAAGTGGTCATCTTCATTTGGGTTGAAATATGGTAGCAATTTGACCGCTACATCCCACTCACAGAGACATTTTCAGATAGAGTTTGTAGGGGAGATCTGAAATGGCTAAAATGTAATGGGTAACGCGCACTTGGAGAAAGGCCAAAAAGTCTAGCCGTAGAAATGCTGGGATCAAAAGATGAAGAATCTTGACAAATGCGTCAGTTTAGCATCCATGTTCTCACAAATCACAAAATTTACGATGCAGTATCATCTCCATCCCCGCTCACCGATTTAAAAAAATGGGTAAAGATAACAGAGTGAAGATTTAATAAAAATGATTTTAAGTAAATTATTTTTCATTAATTCACAATTTAATTTTGAACGCAGAACAAAATCATTCTCTTGTTTTGGAGAGAGAGAGAGAGAGAGAGAGAGAGAGAGAGAGAGAAAAACAGAGAGAGAGAGAGAGAAAAACAGAGAGTGAGAGAGAGACAAAGAGCAAAACAGACAGACAGAGATGCACGAGATAGATGTTAATTGCGCGTAATGTCAATTGTGGGCGCATGAACGATAATAAAGTGAAAGATAGAAAATGGCTTCAACAAACGGATTCTCAACTTTCAAAAACTGAAATCTGAAAGTAGGATTTCTGATTTTCTATTGAAAACAATTAAAACACATTTTTGTTTTGTTTTGCTAGCAATGAAACAATTCCTATTGGTTTTATGTTCCAAAGGATTTACTCCGAACAATTGTCAATTCGGACAGCCAATTCGCTATGTAACAAAGTTGAAAATCGACTCAAGAAAGACAACAATCATCTGCGCAAGATAATTATGGCGGATTTTACACAAAGAAATATCTTTGGTCGGAGATTGAAATAAAAAGCTTTTACATTTGTAAGTAAACAAACAGGAAGTAAAAAAAAAAAAAAAAGAAACTTGTAATGCAGCCTCTATGAACGGGTAGCGTAGCGGTAATCGGCGCGGAAAACGAAATCAACAAATTTTTCTCAACCCCAAATATCGGTTAAATAGTAGGGTAGATTGGGCTCTCAACATGGACTACTATGAATTCAAAATCGCGGATAAAGTAACAAACTACTACTATATTTCCCTCAAGAATGCTTGGTAATTCACAGTGAATAAAGAAAAGGGATACGTGGAGAGCCATGATCGCACTCGTCTATTAAAATTTAATTAATTTATATTTTCAGCCGATCGTCTGCCGATCATAAACTTCAGCGAACAAAACTATAATAACGGATTTATAGCACGGACACAACTTTGTTGAATTTAGGCAATATATCTGTATTCTGAATGATTATTGCTTTCCAGGGACAACATGCCGCTACACAGTCTTGACTGCATAAATCGAAGAGACAAAGAAAGTTCTTAAACAGTTTCTTGAGGGAAACATGACGTAGAAAATTATAGCTTCAAGTTACACCTTCAGTACGTATTAAACATTCATATCAACAGTGATAGTTTTCTAGTGACGAGCTTCGTCCTTTAGGACTTTAGTGAACTACTGAAGTCTTAAAAGGGCGAAATAACGTCACAAGAAAACTTTTACATTTTTTATATATATATATATATATATATATATATATATATATATATATATATACACACACTAATCGGCACTCAATATAAGCCCAGAGAACCTCCCAAGACAGAGTAATAGCGTGTGGTGCTGTATGAGCGTAAGAAAAGGTAAGAAGTGAAGTTCATGCAGTTATGCAGGAAATATTAACTGTTACCGTTAACCCTAGACTTGATGAGGTTAAGATTGCAATGACTGGGAAAACATTCTTTCTACTGGGAGTTTGTTCTACAAGAGCAGCAGTGTATGCATGCATGCATATATATATATATATATATATTTGATAGTTGTATATTTAGGCAGCAATCCTTCCTTTATGCAGGTTTCATTAAAAACGACAGACAAGGTACTACGGTTAAGCTTTTTATTTAATTTTTCTTGTGTTCTGACAAGAGCTTTCTTTTCTGGACAAAGGGTGTATAAGATCTGTCCAAATGTTTTATATTTTCGAGCGCTTTCGGCTATACCTTTAGCCATTATCAAGGATGGTTCGATTTTCAGCTTAATTGAGTGTGTGCGTTCTGTGTATGTATTAGTGTGTGGTAGGGATATTTTTAATTTCCGAATACGGTTAGCACATTGTGGCTTTGTTCGTAGTTAATATTGTTAAGAGTTGGCTTTTTATTTTTTATTATTAAAGCTTCCATTATTTTTAGTCTTTTTTTGCAGGTGGATGCAGTTAATATATTTGTGTTTTCTACTAATTTGTTCCTAATGGAATCGGGTAAATCTGTGTGTGTGTTTAAATGGGTTCTAATGGAGCTGTGATCAGATAGGTGTAACGTAAGACGTCTGGATAAGCATGTGGTTGTGTAGCCGATGTAATTATTTATGAGTCCGGTTTGACCAGAACACGAATCTTCTCTAAGGCATATTATAAAGAAATATACTATTCCAATTGATCCGAATAAAAAAAATCAAATTTACTATCTATTATAAAAAATTTAAGACAGCCAACCTTATCCTCAAAAATAACAACACACCAACTAAGTCAAAATTACAAAGAACGAACATTATCTATGAGTTCAAATGCCCCTTAAGGAACTGTGTTCCTGATCAAAGAAAAGAAAGCTCTTGTCAGAACACAAGAAAAATTAAATAAAAAGCTTAACCGTAGTACCTTGTCTGTCGTTTTTAATGAAACATGCATATAAACTTCAAATGTTATTTTGTATTGGATAACCCGAACCGTATTTGAGTAGATGCTACTAAAGGCCAAATAAAATCTTGCTTCATTGTGAAGCTCTTCGTAGCGAGCGGCCAATAAACGCCGAATCAGACGCTGTGTTGTGTAGAAGTAGTAGCACTAATGCTAAGCAGTGTCGTGTAGAAGTAGTAGCACTAATGCTAAGCAGTGTCGTGTAGAAGTAGTAGCACTAATGCTAAGCAGTGTCGTGTAGAAGTAGTAGCACTAATGCTAAGCAGTGTCGTGTAGAAGTAGTAGCACTAATGCTAAGCAGTGTCGTGTAGAAGTAGTAGCACTAATGCTAAGCAGTGTCGTGTAGAAGTAGTAGCACTAATGCTAAGCAGAGTCGTGTAGTAGTAGTAGCAGCACTAATGCTAAGCTTTGTGGTATAGTAGTAGCAGCACTAATGCTAAGCTTTGTGGTATAGTAGTAGCAGCACTAATGCTAAGTTATGTCGAGTAGTAGTAGTAATAGTAGCACTAATGCTACGACACACGTAGCACTAATTCGAAGACGTGTCGTATAGAAGTAGCAATTCTAAGCTGTATTTTTTTTATCATTTCACCAAGAAAACTAAGAGGCACTGTGTTACTGATTGTTAGAGAATAGGAAATAAATATACTATTAAGGAGAGAGGACAACAAAAGAACATTTTGCATTTAAATCTTTGAAGATAAAAGTTGACTGGGAAACAAAAATCAGGAAGAGATTTCCACAAGCGAAAAGTGCAACAGAAAAAACTGTTAGCATAGAACTTCCGGTTACACCTAGCCACTTCAACTGTAAAATGATTAAAAGTGTTCGTTAGAAGAAGCCATTCTAAGCTGTGTCATATAAAAGTAACAGCAGTAATTCTAACTTGTGTAAGTGTATTAGTAATTATGTGTTGTATAAGAGTAGTAGTACTATATGCCAGTTGACAATAATAAGGATTTAAAATAACAGGGGTGTCAATTCAAACGTGGACTAACTAAATATAGCGTTTACAATATATTATACACAAAATAGGAGGAGCGGAACAGTTCAAGGCTTGACCCAATTCCCTAAATCTAAGCAAATATCAGATTTTAAATAAATCCCTTCTTGGTTGGGTCGAAAACTTTTCAGCACCCACAAAGGATCTAGGCATTTTGAAGATCTCGGAAATCAGTTATGTCACCTCGATTTAACTTTGTAACCAGTCGGTAGGGAACATATCCTGCATGCATGGACACTCTCCCGTGGGTGTGACCGTCACATTCAATTTCCCAGCCAAGAGATTCTGCACGTCTCCTGCAAGGTCATTGGGTAAAACATCGCATCAGCAGGATTCATCCACATGACTATTGTCCAGATTTGACTCCTTACAAGTTTTGGCTTTTTCCAAAGCTAAAACAGTCGGTGAAATGCCGTGGAAGACAGTCGATAATGCTGCTGTTGTTGTTGATACTGAAAAAGAACTGTTTTAGAAGTTGAAGGAACGCTGGGATAAGTGGGCAAATTCCCAGTGGGAAGACCTTGAAAGGGACTAAACTAAATGCATCATTTCTATAGGTAAGCTTTTTTTTTCGTTAACACTAAATGCCTCGTATAATATATACGGGAATTTATAATTTTATAGTCTCTGTCTAGTCTTCATCCGGTCAAACAATGTTTATTGCATAAAGAGAGCAGGGGATTTTGCAACGGATATAATTGAAAGGAAAAAAAATCCATCAATCAGCGTCAACAAGCTCTTTCGAATAAAGCAAGCGACATTTTCTTTCATTTTCGTTGCTGCTTCAACCCCACACGTTATCCGGTCGTATTCGGAGCGCGAAACAAAAAGATCCGTTTTATGCAAACACCTCCACGTGCAACGCAATCAAAAGAGAAGCCGCCACACACCTTTGCTAATGTTAGTGCGTCGCTTGTGAAATTTGTCATTCCACTGATTGAAAAAAAGAAAGAAAGAATAACTGGAACAAAAGTAAATATAATGAGCAATCAGGTACTTGTAAAATCCACTACGATCAACCAATGTAAATATCAGTAATAAGATTCAAAACAGAAGTCGAAACGCGATTGCATGTGTATGGGGAAGGTGTTGCAAAACAAAAAACAGAGAAATGGCGAGGCGGGGGGAGGGGAAGGGATGCAAAACAAAAAACAGAGAAAGGGCGAGACGGGGGCAATGGTCAAGACAGCGTAATTAACTCGAAACAAGAATTATAGTCTTTTGATGAAGAGGGAAGACCCCACTTCCTATATCCATGCCGGAAAGATTAAATTAATTCAACCCTTTGTAATTTCGAAGAAAAAAAACAGTCTGCGTTTGGCCTTTAATTACTACTGGGCACTAACTAGCCAAAATTTCAAATAGGTGCCAACTCGCTTGAAAATTTATGACCCTTAAAAAGGTCTTATTTTTCGAAAAATGCCAATGAGATGGTGAACTTTATTTATACGAAGGTTACATTTATATCTTTGATGTTAAAAAGCATTTATTTTTAATAAATTTCTGTTCATCCTATTACCAAGTGCTTTTTAAATATTTCACGGACAACAAATCAGGACAAAGGATAAAATCCAAGCATAAACCAAGGCCATAATTTATCATTCCGGTAGAGTAAGATTTACAGATCGAATAAAAAGGCAAAAAGACTAGATTTGAGCTTCAATTGTTATTAGTATCAATATTTCACATGCTGATTATTAAAAAGAGAAGTAAAATTAATCGTTGAAATTTCTTATCTGAAGAGGGGAAACAATTTTAATGCCTTGGAAATAAAAGAACTGGAAGTTGGAAGATTAAAAAAAAAAAAAATGAAAGGTTAATACTTTTAGATTAAAATTCTCATTTAAAAATTTTTCTCAAGCGAGATGGCGTTCACTGTTTAATTATCATCTGTTTAAAAAGCTAGAGCTAAAAATATTTGTCTATAAATTCGGCACTTATGAACGCGCAGTGATTTAGCGGTCAGTGGGTGAAGCGTGGGTCGAGAAACACAGGGTTTCTCTTCTGACGAGATCATTTGATTTTAGTAGAATTTACGGGATAAAAAATGAATAATTTTTGTTCGAGCTTAACTGTCCTTTGCTCTTTTTAGCAAGTCTAGATGATTAATGGTTGCTACATTACTGTAGCCGAGCTAACCTTGGGAACTATCTGTAAATGTTCCTAACAATTTCGAGTTTTAATTTGAAAAGTAATAAAAAGAAAATAACTAATAAGCTGAGTAACAAGTAGTGTTCAAGTCTGACTTCTAAATCAGAGTTGAAAAATCCTGAAATTTATATGGACACGAGGTGCAAGTTTGCGGACTGGTATAACGGTTAGAGGTATAGATAAACAAAATCTGCGGACAGAGTTCGAAACTCGGTCCATGTTGTTTGCGTTAATTTCGCACTAATGCCCGCCGGGAAAGCATGACACCGCCCAGCCATTTAGATATAGATAAAAGAGCAACTTCGGTTGGTACCGACTCAAAGTGGAGAACTGATCTCAAAACAGAAGTGAAATCTTAAAAAGGTAGATCATTGGCATTTCTTGCAGCACAAAATATTGCAATTTAGGACATCGATAAACAAAATATTCTTGGGGCCCAAGGGTGTGGGATCGTCCCTGTACAATCATTCCACGTTCATTCATTAAAAAAAAAAAAAAAAAAAAAAATCACAAGTTTTCTGTGCAAATTTATTTTACACCAGGTATCCGCGCAATGACGGTTAACAAAAAAGAAAAAAAAAAAAGAAAAAAAATGGTACGTTAATGTCATCCATTGACCCAGGTAGAGATAACGCAACTACCTCAACCACTAAACACTATATCTGAGATTTGCTGAACTTGGAATGAACAACTTTCATTCAGAAAGGGTTCAGTAAATACACAAAATATAAGAACCAAAAAAGTTTTTGCCATTATTTTTTTTTTACGTCTTATGGGAAGAAGTGATCACTGATACGGAAATTAGTGCGTCATGCACCGGAGAAGCGGAGAATGGGGGTTACATTGCTCTTGACCAATGAAGGTGTGTTACTCACACACATCAGTCATAGCTCAAGAAGAGTAGAGGAAACATGGCGATGTCGAAGCAGCTCGTTCGGGGTTGACTGTTTTATGACTAAGGCGGGTTTGTCCGCAGTCGCATCAAGTCGTCGAATACGACAAATCTTTGAGGATATTGCAGCGAGTGAACCCACCGCCAGGCATTCAGATCAGGAGATCTATCCCTTGGTGATGAACCTCGCAGGAGTTGGCCACAGTTCATTGATGATGAGGCCCTGAAGGCTGCCATAGCGGAGGTAAACAGCCAAACCTTTGATGAGTTTCTGATAAAACAGCCAGACTTCACTTGCATCGCATAAGGAAGGCGTAGAAGTTGAGCAAATGGGTACTCCACACACAGGGGCCAACAACCAACAACATGTGACAGACTTTCTCGGCACCGCAACGTACCCTTATTTTATCGAGTGCTCACCAATGACGAAAAGTGGGTCCTGTATGACACTCCCAAGCGTACCAGATATTGGTTATCACCATAGAACCCTGTGCTTCACACCACAAGACCTCTACACCCACGCAAGATCACCAATGCAGATCTGTACTCTCAGCAGTTGAACGTGTGCAACAGGCACTGAAGCAGAAGAAGTGAGCATTGGTTAATCGCAAGGATTCTTTATTGGTCCTTCATGACTATGCCAGGCCTCTTATGGCACGAGTGGCCAGGGATACAATACGACGACTTGTCTGGGAGAGACTGTGCCATCCATCTTACTTCCCGAATCTTGCGCTAACAGATTACCACATCTTCCATTCCATGGACACCCGCCTTCTTTAGGAATCCTTCGCAAATGAGACAGACATGCGGCAGGCACTCACAAACTTCTTTACGTCTAAGACAACTGATTTTTACCGCCAGGGCATTTCGCGGCTGGAGGCACGTTGATAAAATGTGGGGATGACTTCGAGAACGATCTGTTTTTTTCTAATAAATCAAAAACAGCAGGTATTTTTTTTGGTTACCTTGTAGAAAGAATAAACCAAGGATGCAATTTCTCATCGGTTTTATTTCACCTAAACAGCGAGATCGCGCCATGAGAACGAGGATTTGTTATTGGCGGAGATCATTTTAACAGCGTAAGCTACGCGGATAACAATCTTGGGTCTGACGATAAACTACATGCGGCAGCAAAGCCTTTGATCGGGAGATTAGGGATTTTGAGGATAGTGGAACCACCTCTTAATCCACCTGATTCAAATAACAAATTTACCTTTCACATCAAAACTAGCGGAATTTTACAAAACGAATGAAGACGACGACGAAAGAAATAGGAATAAAAAGACAACGACGAGGAAAGAAAGAAGGAAAGATAGGGGGAAAGAAAGAAGAAAAGATAGGGGGAAAGAAAGAAAGCAAAAAATGGAGGAAGAGGATGAACGAAAGAATGACACGGTAGAAAAAAAATCAAGTGACAAAATCAAATCGACAAAACGCAACAATGCATGGTCGTCATCAAGAGACAGTCTGAGTTGCGTATTAGAAACGAACAAATGCAAAGAACATTGGAATCGCGAATAACGCCTTTCAGAAATTAAGCAAAGTATTAAGAGATGAGAAAATACTGTCAGAAACAAAGAAAAGAGTACTAAACTGCTATGTAACATCTAATATTCTACATGGTAGTGAATATGGGACAATCACTTTACAGACAATGGGACCGACGGGTTGATGTGAAGGTCACACGCTGGCAACCGAAAAGAAGGGTTAATACATAGGACGAGGGATATACCGATAAACATAAGATTTTATTTTTCAAAAAGTCTATTTTTCTCAAGAAACAGAAGAATTGCGTCAGCGATAATTTTACGAAAAGACAGTGTGGTGATCTCTGACATTGATTAATGATGGTCGTTAAAAGTGCTGGTTAAGAAAACACAGAATAAGCAAGACGGCTAAAGATATGAACTGCAGAACAGAACTTGAGAATAAAGATTCCTTATGACTGGAAAGCAATGATCCTGATAAGGTTTGGGGAATATCGGATTATGAGCAAGACGGAAAATTTTGCGTAAGCAAAATTTTAAGTAACAATTCTTTTTAATTAATGAACATGAATTAAGCCATGCCAAAGCAATCGAGAAGCCATTGGCCGGGTAGTAGCCGTAGTGGCGGGCGCAGATGAAACACAGGGAAGTGGAGAATCTACCCACGCCCATCGGTAGGTATTGGTGTGAGATGCTAATGAGAGAAGGGAAGAGTTTAGGCGGATCAATATCCTGCAACCACTCCTCACGGAAGAAGGGATCTCCCCAAAATTCGATAAGTAATTAATTTTCCGAAGCCAGACAATCATGGACTCCTGTTGGAAGTTAGGGGAATAACCGTAGCCCTATACTGCATCCAACCTCACACCGGTTTTGGATAAGCGTCAATAAATACGAATGCCTTCAAAGAGTTCGCGAGAGTTCGTTCACGGAGCTCGTCCAGAGAGCTCGCTGATGGATCTACGTTATTGCTTGTCGACAAGACCTCCGGCATTAGCCTTGTACCACACTTAACCAAGCCAGCAAAAACGAACTTTGCCAAATCACCAAAGTGTCACGTCTGTCTAGAAACGGGTTGTGTTGAAAATTGAATAGGTATAAGCTTCTACATTTTAAAACAACGGCTGTACAAAGAACCGACATAAAATTGGAATTCTAGTATTTCTACAAAACAAACAGTACAATATTCTGCAATTTCATAAATTTTTAAATTTCTTTTTCCCGAGTGACTTTTTCATTGATATATTTATTGATACCATGTTTGTTTACTTCCAGGAGTCCTGGTTTCAGAGCTAAGCTCAGTATATGCACTGATTCTTGGTAAACGCCACTTTTTTCATTGTCTTCAAGCCCCTCTCATACATGATACGCGTATTAGACGCAAGGTAATTTTTTTGATGCATGTTTTTGAAAAAAAAACCGCGTCCAATCGGCCGGTAAATACGCTATATTCATTTTGATTTTTAGTTAAAACGGCGTTTTCACGTCAAAATTATGATCACACAGATTCTGGAAGTATGCGTGTTGGTTTATTTAACGACATATCAACACCTTATGGGCCATTTAATGCTGAAATTTAATTTTCTTGGGAGCTGTGAAGTAATAAAAATGACATTACTCTGCTTTCACAATTGAGTACATGGTAGATAATTATCAACTTTTGTGCATATACATATTTGTGTGGACGTAATTACTAGACGCGGTGATATGCGTGTTTTATGTTGTAGTTTTCTGGAACTTATATTTAGGAATACAGTTTGATTTCTTTAAGAAATTGTCGGATATTATATGGACTAATGTCATGAGAGAGTGCTTTCATGTTGGTTGTTTGGTTGTTTTTGTTTAGTTGCATATCAATATTTCTATGGGTTATTTAATGTCGAAATCTAAATATTTTGAACGCAATTGTATGCCTTCAACGACAGATAAATTGTATTGTTGGTCACTCTGCTATAAAATGTATTGCTGGTAATTTTACTATAAAAATGTATTTTTATATTTCCATTGTATTTTGTTTTTGCTTGTGGGTTCAGTATTTGTTCATAGCTAGGACCCTAACAGGTGCTACAACCCCGGGTCAAGTTGGACCTAGGTATGACAGCAATTAAAAGGTGGTTCCACGCTCCTCAAAACCTCCAATCTCCTGATCAGAGGCCTTGCTGCCGGATGAAGTTTATCGTCATATCTACGGCTGTCCGGAAGCATAAGGGTGTATTGAGAGCATGTAAACATACAACACAACGCTCAGCGTCCCAGCAACTAGCCAATGATTACCCCACGTTGTATTTCGATTCTTGATCTCGTCGGTGTGTATCGAAAGCTGGTAAAAGGTCCGCTACACGTTCACAAGGTAACAAGATTAAAGGCAAACGCCACATCAAGTAATGATAATACGAACCCTGTTTCTCATATCATAAAACAGTTGTTTTATTTAGGGTTTCGCCTGCTTGCTTTCGAGTGGATAGGTAGGCGCCACCGAACAACATGCTATATGGATCTCTTCCCTCTATCAACACCTCGCCCATCTACTCATGCCAACTTGTGGCTGGCATCAGAGCTACACGACCACAGGTCTGTTGTTCGCCAAAGGTGGACGAGAACTGACTCCTATTCCAAGCATGATTTCATAGAGACCAACACCCGAATATACCCGGTTTTGCTGCCACTTGATCTCCACCAACCCGCAACCACTTCTATACTTTCCCGTTTCCCTTCGGCCAAAGGCGCTAAGAAAACTAAACTTCAAAAGGAACCACTCACTGGCTATCAAACAAACACTTGTGATCTAGACAAAATTACATTTCCCTTTTCTACGTGTGTGTCCATAATAACAAAAAATATTTATTCTTTTTTTAAATCCCTTATGTTTCTTTAAATTTCAGACTGTTTCGATATGTATTTCCCTTTATCATCTGTTCTTACCAAAATAGTAAAAACACTTTCAAGAAGGAAAACAAAAACAGTTGAAATTACAACCCAATTTCTATAACGATGATGTAATGAATCCTTTGAAGTGTAAAGCAATTTGTTAATCAAAGCCATTATTTAGGCTTGCTACAGAACATGTAATCAGAACGAAACAAATGTTTGATAGAGTCACATAAAAGAAAAATTCTTGCGGAATGAAGTCAAATCCTAGACAAAGAAAACTGAAGAGTTTGCGGTCTGAAAGAATCAGCGCATATGATAGGTTATTAAGGCCTCCTTAGCAGGCCTAGCATAAAAATAAATACAATATAGGAGCCATTAATAAATAGAGACATGACAGCAAGGCTTCAACTGCACCAGCAATAGAAGAGACAAGCACAAAAATCAGTTCATGTCTCCAAATTCTAGACTGAATCATATTTTTGAATTTAGTGACATAGTAATTGTATGTTCAGTTCCATGGCTTTAAATGAGATTGTTACCTTCAAATGACAGAAGAATATATTCTGATATTGATGCTTTATTTCAATATAATTGTGACTGTCGTAAATTAAAACAGAATAAATTACTAGAGTTACAATTTAAAGCAAAATCGGAAGGGACAAATCGATACATTTAATTTCATTAAATAAGACAACCGTCAAATCCCGTGCATTTTGGATTGAATCTTTATATTTTATACTAATTTACTCTGACTAAATGCGCAGTTAATTATAGCGGCCCGGATCGAGAAATCAAAAAGCCGAGTTTCGTTACACCCTTGGGAAAGGATATGAATCCCCTCAGTTATGGGTTAAATAGTAGGACAACCAGTCGAGGAGACGGATAACTCTGCATTCAACACCGTATGCAGCCTTGGCGAAGCAGATACTATGTGACTAATGAAAGAATCGTAGAGTTTACAATGACTACGGCCCCCGACTGCTGTCGTTCTACTCTTGACTAATGTCCTTATCTTGCTTGCTAGCATCAACGTTTCGACCGGTGCACCCTTCGGCCTTCTTCAGATGCCTGCTATTGTTGGTAACCAGGATATTTCGAGCTGAACGCGGATGTAGATTGTTCCTCTCATTCTACTGCCCATGTTAGACAGCGTGTGGGAGAGGGAAGCAGTGCACACAAATCCCAGACATTAAGAAGTTTAGTAGCTGTGGGGGGGGGGACTCTTAAAATTTTGAAAGTATTTCAGATTGAGTGTACTAAAATACCAATATTCTCCATGTTTTTTTTAAATTTGATTTTGATTACAAAAAAAAAAATAAAAAAAAATAAAACAAAACAAAACAACAATAACAACAACAACAACAACAGGAAATACATACAATATAAAGACTGTTTAAAAAAAGGGGTAATGTTTTTCTTGTGGAAGGGTGGAGGCGAAAATGGGTGAAAGGAAAAGTAACACCATAGCAATTACTACATAGTTGGGGGGGGGAATTGTCTATTTTAAGACATTTCAAAACTGTTCTAGCCACAACCATATCTAGACCTATATTTTGCATTACTAGAAACTGACATTTTTTTTTGTAATGGCGAGGGGGATCTTACCCCCTGTAGTGGTAAAACGAAATGAAACAACCTAAATTGTTTATTTAGTTTAATTGTAAAGATTTGATACCACCGTCTTAGTATCCTGGTACTAACTGAGATTTCAGACCCAAAGTGAGACCGCCAACCGCTCACGGGTCCAGTAACTTGGTAGCCCATCGAGTATGAGCTTAAAGGAATTGTCTCAAGTACACCAGCTACAGGATTCATCCCCAAAACACAGGAATATTGGACAGATGTATGAAAATATCAAATTAAAAGACAGAGTGGTGGTTTTATGAAATTTCTTTGAGTATGATGATAGTCATGATGTTTTGAATTTTGGTGCAGTCCCCAAAACATCCACTCCCACCTTGCCAAGTGATATTTCGTATCAGTTAATCCGTCCTTGTGATATTGTCTCTTTCCACTGAACAAGATTATGATTTTTTTTTGCACTACAGGACCCAAGGATTGAACTCGCGGCTACCAGCTAACTAGATACGCTTCTTAACCAACATGCATCCACGAAGCCATGTGCGTCCAGTCATTAAATCTACTATAACAACACACATTGGATGAAGTCTTTATGCAATTTAGATAATGTTACTATATTTTTATATAACAATAAACATAAAATGAAAAATAAAACAACTGAATCGGCCGCAAAAAAAAAATAAATTTTTCGACCGAACGAGAAACGAAAAAAAAAAAAAGACGATGAAGAGGAGGAACAAAACTAAAGAAACAAAGGAGGAAGGAAGAGGACGACGATGACGAGAGGAAGGAAGAAGAGAACGACAATAAAGAGGAGGGAGAACGAAAAAAAAAAAAAAAAGAAAAAAAGGCGCATCTAAAAACAACAAAACAAAACGCTAGTGAACAAATCGAAAAATATAAGAAGTTAAAATAAAAAGTTAAAATATGGAGAATGGCTCGGAAGAACAATGAAAATGAATGGAAGAGAAAATTACAACCAAATGCTAAAGAGGGGATGGAGCATCGGAGGTGGCATGTAAATAAAGCGCGAATGGCGTCACGTACTGCAGCTCGAGAGCTAAGTATATATTGAAACGAAGACGTAGATCAATCAATCGTATTTCATCGGTCACATGACTCATGTTGGGAGGCGGCTGCGACTGTTCGCCTGCGTGGGCGGTTTGGAGTCGCCCAGAAGCGAGATAAGCACCACGTGAATCGCGCCGTTGACATTATTCCACTAGAAACCGGAACGAACATTAACAGAAAAAAATAAAAAATTAAAATAAAGTAAGTTTTGGCTTCACACAACAATCATTCAATGTAGTTGGAGAGGGGGGTAGTGACGGAAGGACACGAAATGATACGAGACCCAAAATAAATCGGGGCGGATTCTATGACGAGAAAGAGTGCCGGGTGTCTATTGAAATGCAAGAGAAAGAGAGAGAAAGACAGAGGGAGAGAGAAAGACAGAGGGAGAGAGAAAGACAGAGGGAGAGAGAAAGACAGAGGGAGAGAGAAAGACAGAGGGAGAGAGAAAGACAGAGGGAGAGAGAGAGGGAGAGAGAGTGTGTGTGGCAAAGACAGAGAGAGAGAGAGTGTGTGTGTGGCAAAGACAGAGAGAGAGAGAGAGTGTGTGTGGCAAAGACACAGAGAGAGAGAGAGTGTGTGTGGCATAGACACAGAGAGAGAGTGTGTGTGGCATAGACACAGAGAGAGAGAGAGTGGCAAAGACAGAGAGAGAGAGAGAGTGTGGCAAAGACACAGAGAGAGAGAGAGAGAGTGGCAAAGACACAGAGAGAGAGAGTGTGGCAAAGACACAGAGAGAGAGAGTGTGTGGCAAAGACACACAGAGGGAGAGAGAGTGTGGCAAAGACACACAGAGGGAGAGAGAGTGTGGCAAAGACACACAGAGGGAGAGAGAGAGAGAGTGTGGCAAAGACACACAGAGGGAGAGAGAGAGTGTGTGGCAAAGACACACAGAGGGAGAGAGAGAGTGTGTGGCAAAGACACACAGAGGGAGAGAGAGAGAGCGTCAGACACACACGCGGTCGATTATTTTTTAAAACGACGTGTTTGACAATTGAGCTGTTGACCATTTCTGCTTAGGAAATCGTAAAAAAGTGAGAAAAAAATGGTACATAAACGTAAGAATTTTAAACAAAGGAAAAGGATGTTTTCCGAAAATAGAAACGAAATTTCCATTAAACATTTCGTAAAATTATTGCATGCCATTGATCTACGTTGACAATATTTAAAAAAAAAATATACCCGCTTGAAGTGTGTGTGTGTGTGTGAATAAATATATATATATATATATATATATATATATATAAAAGCATTACTGATGTTAACCACCTAGGAGGGTGACTCTTTGGCCTTTTCGGCTGGCATGAAGTGGAAAGACTATATTGAATCAATTGTTAGGTCTGCCGCTAAGAAAGTTCGTTTACGGTGTTAGATTCTGGAAAGGGGAAAATATCTATCTTACATATTTAAAAGTCTACCATCTGTCCATGCTTTGAATATTGCTACCACATATGGTCTGGTGTTCCTGCTATATTTATAGATTCTTGATAAAATTAAAAGAAGAATCTGCAATGTCATTGGTCCTGACCTGGCATCTCGGCTTCCGTCACTTTCCCACCGGTGAAACGTAGCATCCCTGTGCCTTTTCTATAATTATTTTCATGGTTATTTTTTAGGATGAACGCTTCATTATGGTACCAAGACTTTATGAATTCAAACAGTACAAGATTGGCGGAAAAGTCTCATCAATTTACAATGGAAATGGCTACATGTAACCGTAAGTTCTATGCTAACAGTTTCTTCTATCGCACTTCTCGCTTGCGGAACTCTTCCCAGTCAACTTTGATCTACAAAAATCGTTATCTTCTGTCTTAGTTCTTGTTCTTTTACTGTTTTCTCTCAATCGTATTTTCCTCATTCTCTAAAAACTCGGTAATCTCTTGCATCTTAGTGGCTTTATTGCCTTGCTTGAGATGAAATGATATAAGAAATAGTTTGCTGACCATATAAATGAAACTGATGTTGCATTCAATATGTTTATTTTTTTTAGTCTTGTCCCCTTAGAGAAGAAAAAGCAAAGCGCGCGCGTGTGTGTGTGTGTGTGTGTGTGTGTGTGTGTGTGTGTGTGTGTGTGTAATATATAGTCTGCGTATTGTTACCCTCCCCCAACCGACATGGCGAGATGCATAGCATTTACTTGACTCCAGGTTACTTGAAAAGTTTGAAACGGCATCGGTGACGTCGACGCATTCACGAAAAACCGATCGATTATTTCGTTTTCTACGGTTTGTCAACCTTTGCAGGTTATTTAAAACCAGAAAATACTTTTACATTGTAAGAATTTTTTAGGAGGAAGATGATTTAAAATTACAAGTCTTACTAATTAACCCATAGCTGGGGGAGAAGAAATGGATTCATGCCTTTCCCAAAGGTATTTGTGGGTAAGTGAATATAAGGAATTCCCAGTCATTATCCATTACACCAACTGCACATCCAAGGTTACAACACCTGGTATACCCAAGCGGTTACCCATTTGTACTGATCAAGCTCGGCTTGCTTAACTTCGGTAGTCGTAACGGAACCGGTGTTTTAATGACTGTAAACCGCGAAAACCGATGTAAGTACAGGTAGAAACTGATATTTCAGTGATCAACGCACGTCAAAATATACAGGTGTGAATTTTCCCTATTGAGCACAAGTATTACTAGTGATCATTTTTAAAAAATCATTTTATTCATATTTAACCCTTAAAATACTTGTAAAAAATTATGCTGAAAAAAAAAACAAAAACAAAAAAAAAACATTACAGACCTTTGCTTATACCACTCTCTAAAAGCCTAGGGTTTAATAAACAATGCGCCTTTTTATTTTTATTTTTTTGATAAGCCTTGATTTTCAGTCTGCTTATGGTGACACTGTGTGTGTGTGTGTGTGTGTGTGTGTGTGTGTGTGTGTGGAGGGGTGGGTGAGAGTGAGCTTTGGATTATTTTCTACCAATCAGAAGAACAAAATTTAAAACCCGCGATAATTTGAAATGGTAACTGAGTAACAATCTCTTCAAAGATGAAGAGACTTGAGGCAAAAGAAATGCGGTTCTACAGAAGGATGCTGAGGATACCATGGACCGGACACGTGAGCAACGAAGTTTTAGAAAAAAAATGGAAACAAAAAGGAAACTTATACTTAACATCAAGAAGAGACAGTTGAGGTTTCTATGGTACATAATGAGGAAGTGGGGTTGGAAAATCTAAACTCACAGGACAGATTGCGAAAGAGACGGAGAGAGGAAAACAGCGCATAACATACTTGATGAACTTAAATAAATGGCTGGCGGAACAGGTTTTTGGATAGGAAATTGTGGAAAGCCATGATCGCCTACATCCTGAGGGGACATAGCCTATAAAGAAGAAGAAGAATTGAATGAGACTGGCGAACTAAATAAAAACAAAACTGCTGGTCGATGAAAATAACTATTTATTCACTCGTCGTCTGGATGGGTAGTCATAGAGACAAGGGGACAACCTCAACAAATTAACTTTTGCAGTCGAGAACAGGAAGTTGATTCCATAACGCCAAGTGGTCAACCAAAAATTCCGGACAGCTTATCGAAACTAAAATCGAACAATTTGTCCTGAAACTAACTACCGTATTTGCCAGACTATTGGATTAAAAAAATGCATAAAAAACTATCCTGCGTCCAATACGTATCATGTATGTGAGGGGCATGAGGAGCACGAAAAATTAGCTCTGAAACTAGGACTTCTGGAAGTGAAAAAATATCCCTGAAAAATTCACACAGGAAAAAGAAATTAAGAAATTTATGTAATTGCACAATATTTGGCTGTTTGTTTGTAGAAATACCAAATTTTACAAGAATATTTGCTGTGACTGGTATATTGCTGCTTGCTTTGTGTGTGCTTTTGTTGAAGTATTGGAATTGGCTTTTCTGCGTGTATGTGATGGGACTTCATTTACCAAGTACCATATTTGTTTTTTGTTTTTTTGTTTGTTTTTTTTTATTATTATACCAGTAGATTTCTTTGTAGCTATGATGAATTTACTGTACGCGCAGATGCTTCTCCCTGAAAAACAGCTAAAACAATTTTCAATAAATGCATGATGAAATGTACTAAAAATCTTTTCCAAAAAAAAAAAAAAAAAGTCCTGGTAATTAAACTTTACCGCACTTTTATTAAAAAAAGTACCAGTCGTATAATTTGTGCTAATACTCTAAATGTTTCGTCATCGTTAGTGAGAAGGTCACGTAAAGGTAAGGTTATCATTTTGATTTTTTGGGTGGTCATGTGTGCATTTGCTTTTCCTAAATATTCCATGTCAAAATCTGGGTGCGTCCAATGCGTGGGCTCGTCCAATAGTCCGACAAATACGGAAACTTCAAAGAGTCGCAGATCAAGTAGCACATCGCTGCTACCAAAATTCTTCATTCGATTCAGCCTTCTTCACCTCTGACATTCTTCGATACCATCAGGTTTCATCTCGACTGCTGACAGGTTAGGACTTTCACAACTGCGAGGGAATTTTCACTGTATATCTTTAACTAAGGACATTTTTGACCGTCAACTACAAGTCTCACGTTTACAAGAACTTTCTTTCCTTACTCGGCTTCATTTTCATTAGGCACCCAAAAGAATATTTTGAGCAAGTAATTTTTTTATTTCCAATTTAAATTATTGTAAAATACATTCTTTCTGTTCAATTTCACGATTAAGACTCCTTTTCTTGCACGCTTAATGACTATTTTTAAAAAAATAGTCTATATGGGGAAAAAATCCCCCATATACCTTCTGAATGAGATGCGTATGAGAAGGATCTGGTGTCGCTATGTGTAGATTGTGTGACCATTGGTTTGTCAAGGATTAATGGGAGGGGGGACAGAAAAAAAAATAAATACAGAAAAGTACTTCATCTAAATCGAGTGATGCTGAAATGATGAAGCTGATGTGTTCATATCAGCACGTTGAGAATTGAAAACTCAGTGTCGTGCCTGTATTTAGTGCAGATATAAAGAAAAAAAAGTCATTTTAAGAAGGATAAAGAAACAAAAATTTTATTTGGAGTTAAACGATTTTGACATCTGAATAGAAACGAAAACTTCGTTTTCTAAGTAAAAAGAAATGACGTTGTGCTGTGGTAGAATGAGGCATCGGAGAACAGTCGGGTACGTTACATTCACTTACGCACAGATACCCTTGGGAAAGGTATGAATCCATCTTCTTGCCCCATCTATGAGTTGTACAGAAGGGCAGACTGGATCCTATAGCTTTGGTCGTCTACCGTAGAAAGAAACGGAATTTAAAATCAAATCTTAGATTTCACGTCAGCTCGAAACCAAACTACTACTGCAAAGGAAAAGTCGCAATTCTATCGCTACTTATTGTGTTATATAAATAAAACAGGCAAAAGCCAGAAGGTAAGACGGGACCAAACGGAAGAGATGATGACAAGAATACAGGCAGGATCTGTTATACCCCCTCCCTCTCGCTGTTACTGCGAACAAAATAGAAAGAAAAATAGAAAATGTTCAGATGATCTATATTTCTTAGTTTCATAAGTTCAACGCTTTACAGCTAAGACTCACCATGCTCTATCTCTCTCTCTCTCATTATATATATATATATATATATATATATATATATATATATATATATATATATATATATATATATATAACTAGACTCGTTTCGAAAAAACCCTCGAATTTTTGATAAACTTTCCCTGACGATCCGTTTAGGTGAAACCTAGGTAGGTTTGTCTGGCTCACTAGGTCTATCTATATATAATATATATATATTTATTACGCACACACTGAAGAGAAGACAAATGAAATAGACAATCGGAAATTAATACTTAGTCCTTGCTGACGCGTTTCGTCATTCGACTTTATCAAGGCAAAAAAAAAAGAAAAAAAAGAAAAAAAAAGGAGTTACTAATATCTAAAAAGAGGCTTACACGGGAGCGTTTTTAAAAAATTTTGAATTTCATGTAATTACACATTTATTTCGCTTTTGTTTATCATCATTTGCCTTATAAAGTCAAATGACAAAATGCATCGGCAAAGACTATATATTATAATAAATTACAATAAAAACCTTTTATATCGCTACACGTAAACTTTCAGGCGAAATATCTACCATCGCCTGAAGAAGTACAATCTTAGTACCGAAACATGAAATTTTGTGTAGCGATGTAAAATGTTTTTATTGTAATTTATTATATTATTTTGTCCTACTTTCTATTGAATACTTTTTTTTAATAAAATAAATGCTACGAATTGTGGATTTTTGCTCCATCTGTTTTTTTCTTTCACTTGGATATATATATATATATATATATATATGAAATCGTATGACTTTTTGGGACCATTTAGAACTTGCTTAAATTTATCGTTATGAAATGTTAAATGCGTTAAAAATTATATAAGTAATATCCAATTAAATCATTAAGAAATTGAAAAATAAAGCTCTAAAATATTTTGATTTTTTTTTTTACGTTATTGCGTATATGGTAACAAATTTTCGTTTTGGTGTGACCTTTTTCAACTAAAACAAAATGTCTTTTTCATTACTTTTGAACAAAAGTTCGATTTATGACACAGGAACACAGGGTTACAAAAATGTCATAACCCTAAGATATATATAAAATGGTCGAATAATCCCTATTCCGTTCGTGTTTCATTGATAAGCAAGTTCTATTTAGACAGCTTCTCACAAAGAACCGCTCCCGAGAGGATGCTTCCCCGATCATTAGTATCTTAACATCTTCATGTTTCGGATCAGCCGTTATCTATGCTACATATATTCGTAATCCGCATCTACCTCCTCCTCTTGCGTCCATGCAGCAACTTCATTCAGTAACCCTCTATCTTGAGTGGCTTTTGAGCATTATGTTGAGTGAACATAAATAAAAAAAATACTCAGTGAAGATAGAAAACGAAACAAGCTTTACAATAGGTCAAAAATTGTATTTTTTTTTTACTTGCGGGTAGAGATTTCTGATATATGGTCGAAACGTTCACCAGTTAGTTTTTAATTTGAAATAAATCACAGTAGAAGTGTCAATAAGCCATCATTTGTAATCGATTAACAATCCAAGAGAAGAGACAGCAGCGGTAGCGATGATATCTTCTGTTTTAATTGCCGTGAATTTGTGAAACCACTTGATATCTAAGGAGATAATTATTAACGGAAATATTTGGCTCAAGGTCAATAGTAAGGTGTGGTCATTTTCTGACTATCTTAACTTTAATCTTCTTGGGACAAAAGCACAATTCTATAAAAAGAAACTTATCATGCATCAAGTTTGTACGTGCCATTCGCCATCTGTGCACGCATACACGCACAACTCTAGACTTGCATTTCATACAACTGCTTTCGAGATGAACCGTAATGGAGCCTATACACGTAACACGTTTACAGAATGTGTTCCTGTGTGCTCCGTAAATATGACCTTGTGCCATATATCTTCACTTATAGAGCAAAAAAAAAAAAAAAAAAAAAACGTCAGATAGTATTAACGATCATCCTCCAACTGCGTTTTTGTGGGGGACCTTAAAAAAATAAAATCGGTGATTTTTTTTCCGATGACGGTAGTGAAGGAAAAAGAGACTAAAGGATTGAACATGTAATGCATGGTTGTTAGCAGCAAAAGGATGAGCTCAAAGTGCGAATTGCAAATCAGAGATATCAAAATGAAATAAATTCGGAAAATTAAATATCTGGGGAGTGCTTTAACAGAGAGCGGAAAGTGTGACACTGGATTCCGAAGAAATTTTGGGATGCTTCTGAGGCTAAGCAGAGTATTAAGAAATAGGAAAACTTCGCTAGAAACAAGGAAAAGAGTACTAAACTGTTATGTGATATCTGTTCTCTTGTATGTCAGTAAATGCTGGACAATTTCTTCAAAGATGAAGACTTGAAGCAACAGAAATGTGTTTCTACAGAAGGATGCTGAGGCTACCATGAACCGAACATGTGAGCAACGACGAAGTTTTAGAGAAAATGGAACCAAAAACTTATACTTAACACCAGGAAGAGACAGTCGAGGTTTCTGGAGCACATAATGAGGAAAGAGGGCTTGGAAAATCTGATACTCACGGGAGTGATTGAGGGAAAGAAGGACAGAGGAAAACAGCGTGTAACATACTTGATGAAATGGATGGCGGAACAGAATTTAGGTCAAATAAGAGAAAGACAGTTTATTAAGTGTTATAAGGGAGAGGAAATTGTGGAGAGTCGTGATCGCCTACGTCCTGAAGTGGCACGGCACATAAAGAAGTTTCGATGTGCTTATTTTTCGGACTTCAAGAGGCATAACCGAAAACAGCATGCACAAAACTACGACAGAAAGTCGACGGTAAAAACTATCGTGGAAAAGAGCATACAATGAATTACAGGTCACACACATACACGATCAAAAGTTTGGGACCACACTGAATTGTTTCTCTAAGTTAATTTTGCATATTTGGTTAAATAAATTCACCTATTGTGTATATATGCAAACCCTTATATAAAATTCAAACAGGTTTTTCTACGAGCATTATAAATTGATTTGCATAAGCTTTGGAAATTTGGTTACAAGTTGATAGCTTTTCTGAACTATAGAGCAGAAATTTACAAATACATTTCAACTTCACTAGATTAATGTATGATTGAAATTAATTTTCAGTAAGCGTTAAAATGCCGAGAACTAAACAGATTAGCATTGGGGAAAAAAAAAGAAAAAAAAAAGGGAATTCTTTCTATAGAATGGTATTAATTGCTAGAAAATTACAGATATCAAGAAGTGGGGAGCATTATTGCTTGCAGTGACATGCATTAACCGGCATATATATTGACAGAAAAAAAAAACAGACTCCCAACTGCTGAATTTAATTCTAAACATTAACAGCCAATATTTGTTATGTCTTAAGAGAAGACTTCTTTCTGTTAGGCTTAAAGGATGTGTATTAGTTAAGAAACCTCTATTAAAAAGGAAAATAAATAGAAAAGACTAAAAATGGACAACAGCACAAGGATTGGACTTTAGAAAATTGGAAAAAGGTACTATGGACTGATGAGTCCAAATTTGAATTTTTTGGAAGTAAACGAAGAGTGTTTGTCAGACGAACTCCTTCCAAACGAATGAATGAAAATTGCATTGTGCCAACTGTTAAGCATGGTGGCAGTGGTGCTGTAATAGTATGAGGATGTTTTGGAGGAGAGATTGCTGGAGGCTTTGTTCATATTAGGGCATTATGTGAAAGGAAGAGTATCGTTCAATATTGCAGAGGCATGCAATTCCTTCTGGCTGCCGCATTATTCAACAAAATTTTGTTTTGCAAGAAAATAATGATCCAAAACACACATATTCGAAAAAAGGCGTATGTACTGACCGAACAGATGCTACACCGGCCTCATTTTAAAAAAAAAACTCACTACCATACATCTTTTCTTTCCCGAAATGTCTTGTTGAAATATACAATTTGGCATCTTACATAGGAGTTTGAACAAGTAAACATAACTGCGCACTCACTCTCCTCTTTTCACGGACCAGATAAATAAATAAGCCAACGCCGCGTGTCTATTCTCGTTTGTCCACAAAAACTGGGAAAAAGGACTTTGTACGTTTACAGGAGAAGCGAAAGGTAAAACTAAAGCTACAGTAAGAAATAATAAAAAAAAGAATCCTGTTTCCAATATATTTGTTTATTCACAAATTCACTTACACGGTTTGGATGGTGGTAAGTGACGCTTAAGGCAACTTCATGACAAACTAACAGATTAGCTTTTTCCCTTCAATGACTACCATCCCTCTACCCTTCTTTACAATTCGACGCGCGGCTGGCAACTCGCTCAAGATTTGCACTGGGAGCTCGTACTGCCGAAAGGGCGGTTTCGAAACTACATTCAACTTTTAACTCTGAGCGGAATATTGTAACTTCCGACCATGTAGCACTTGTTTCTAAAAGTTTTCATTCATTTAATATTTTATTCCTTTTTTTAGGTCAAGGTCAATGTTTTAAAAAGATAATGCTTCATAGACTTTACTGCAAGACATAAAAACACATCAGGCTCAAAAAAAAATCTTCGTGTATGTCCGAATGAGGGCTGAGTTTGATTATGCCAAATATACTGTAACGTTGGGACACTACACGTATTTCCGCCATAGCAGTAGTGATGTATCTAAGGTACGAGCCCATCCTTTTCCAGACTAGGATTGAGGAATCAGAGTTGAGTTCGGATTCCAGTCGCATTCATTACATTCACTTACGTACTAATAACCTTGTGAAAGGTATGAATATCTCTTCTCTACCCCGTCTATAGGTAAAATAGCAGGACAGACTGTGTCCTATAGCTTTGGGTGGCAACCAGTCTCGACAAAGGAAAATGAATTGAAACAGGATCGCGTTATCCTAAAGTGTATATAACATTCGACTGGGGACCGTTTGTTAAGACAAATTCCTATTGAATCTTCTACCATGGATTTGCAAGTCCGAATAAATACGACCTCTGCTTGGTCAGCTTTCGTTCCGATGCGGCGGGTTCGTTTGATGGAGCCAGCTCAATCGGCCGAGTGAATACCGCTTAAATATATTCTCATTCAGCTAATCAATATACGCATAGTTTTCAGGAGTAGCGTAGAAAAAGGCTTCACATGACAAGCAGTAAAGAGTGACTGCTTTGTCTTGAGCAAATCGACCCCCAAAACATCCCAACATATTCGCGTATCTTTGCGCATTCTCTACAATGTGAAGATATCCATGAAGATGGGTAGTGATATTCCGAGGGGGGGGGGATGGCCAACGGTGAGATCAATAAGGCACAGAATTGGGATATCTTTAACGTTCTCATGACTAGAAATACAACAAACCCTACAATATCAATGCATAAGGTAACTGCTCAGTTACAAGTAGAACCAAAAAACGTCATGACGACCCGAGCTTTACACGACACACAAGGGAATCAAGGTAACTCTTCACGGATTCCATGAAGACTTGGAGATTAGAAAGGTGCAATACAGTACTCAGATACCTCAAGAATCATAGGCCTACTGTCAAAACATTTTCTAACGGAAACAATCTTCACAATAGTCGCTGTTTTGAACCGCGGAAAGTACTGGTCCCTTAATGTAAAAAAAACAAAAACATCCAGAACATGATCTTGAGTATCGTGGCCTCCGATAGAAGAAAAAAAGATGTCTCTGTTTTTCTACAACCTTGGAGAAAACGCGGTGTTGGTGCATGTGACAGGGTC
The DNA here is from genome assembly GCA_903632075.3 of Acanthosepion pharaonis. Classification (NCBI taxonomy): domain Eukaryota; kingdom Metazoa; phylum Mollusca; class Cephalopoda; order Sepiida; family Sepiidae; genus Acanthosepion; species Acanthosepion pharaonis. The sequence goes on along the minus strand of CAHIKZ030000679.1, from coordinate 151,764 downwards.
CTAAGCTACGATTTTTCTTCACAGCTCAAAGCCAACTCCCCAGAGGACAACTATGTATATCAGTGTTCCCAGTCAAAAGTAGTTGTTTGCCCACCTGTACATATGAGTAGGCTGGAGTTCTGTGGTATCCCTATTTTAACCAATTTACATCATAGTTTTTTCTTGCAGATTATATTTTTCTTGATTTAAAACAAAGGGGGTGAGAGTTAACATTATACACCCATGTCCCAGAATGCAACGCGGTTAACAAATAAACAGTAAACATCCAGAATGAGTTTGTAATGACGGAGTCGGAAAGAAAAAAAAATGTACACCTAAATTAGATTTTAAGCAAAATGAAATCAAAAGTGTGCTCGACAAAATCGCTCAAGAAAGGTCGCATAATGAAGCGACTAAAAGAGAAAACACCAAGAAAAATGAAAATAAACGCATGCGCACACACGCAATTAACTCTTACCAAAATGTTTCCACCGTTCATAGGAAATCGTAAAATAAAATTTGCTTTAAGCTAGACGAGTAGGGCTAATATTTAAACCGTTATTTAAGGTTTCTCCAATCACAAAATTTTTTTCTGTGAATATATATATATATATATATATATATATATATATATATAAAAATAAAATGAAGGAATACTAACCATTCATGCTATCATGGTTTCCACCGATAAGGTTTCGTCAGGCAGTAGATTAATATATATATATATATTTTTTTTTTTTTTTGAAGGAAGAAGTATGAAAACATGGGAAAGTTTTCGTATGACGAGTTCCGTCCTTTAGGACTTCAGCAGACGAAGTTTATATTTAAGTTGATGCGACTGAACATGCGCACGAACGAGAGACGCTGAGCAATTTAAATTTAGATATTTTTTTCGGTATATAATCTAGCCGATTTCATTTAAATTATTTTTCTTTGTTTCTATCACTTTTGCTATCACTTTTGCTATCAATTATCCCACATTGTAATAATAGAAGATCTGCCAAGAATGATGAAACGTTTTAAGAACCTGGTTGCAAATTTACTGTAGGTCTAGCGATTAAAGGACTTTCTAAACATTTTCATCTTAGTAAATTGTTTTCTCTTTTAATTATAATAGAATTTTGTAAATCAAATTTTTAGTCAGTCTCGTTACGATGAGCAACCGATTCATTTATATATCTCAGAACAATTTTAGGGAATCTATGAGAAAGTTGGAAAATGTTTTTTTGTGACCAGTTTCGTTCTTTTGGACTTCATCAGACTGAAGTGATGTTTAAATTGTATTATGTCACCAATAACCAATGATCTTATATAAGGAATTAGTTTGCGCAACACCTGTTATCATTACTAGATTATTTTACAATAAATTTTATTGATTCGTTTTCTAAGGTTTGTCAGCACTTTCAGGTTATTTAAAGCCAGGAAATATTTTTAAATTGTAAGATTTTTTTTAGATAATGCCTTATTAATTAACCCTAACTGGGACAGAAGAGGTGGATTCATACCTTTCCCAGGGATATTTGCACCTAAGTGAATATAACGAACCCTACTGGAATTGGAACTGCTTTTCGATTAACAATTCAGAGCCATTATCCATTACATCATCCGCAAATCCAAACCTACAGCACCTTGCTGTCACTCATCTAGGTAATGACCAGGTTCGATGTTGCTTAACTTCAGTGATAGTACGGGAACCGGTGTTTGAACGTGATGTAGCCATAAGCCCTTATTAACGTTTTGTCTAATTTGATCACGAGGAAAACAAATCGAGAAAATCTGGTTTTCCATGTATGTCGTTCTATAGTAATTAAGGAGTTCTATCAGCACTTCTTGTGTAAACTTGTACATGGAAGCCCCTAAATGCCATTATTGTTTGATTCCCTGTTTTCTTTTTGCAGCCCGGTTTCGCTCCGATTGAAAAGAAGATGGGTGCATGGCGTAAGGGTTTGAGAAAACGGTAATAAAAGAAATCGTGGAATATATATTCCAATAAAAGTAAATGAAACAACTACAAAATCATATTTTTCCCGCCTTTGCAATAAAGAAAATAAATAATTGTAGAACCCAAAGATTTCTGTTAAGACCTAATTACTGGAGTCATTTACACACTATGAGATCCTGTCGTAATCAGGGCACCCACATAGTAAAGTGGACGGGTAAATGATTTTATCGGAGCCTGAAGTGACAGCAGTAAATCTACAAATGAGATCATCAAAGCATTCAAGTAGAGAAAAAAGAAAGGATGTAAATAAAAACTTCCGAGATAAAGTGCCACTCTGATGGACGGTAGGGAATTCCGGTCGTGGGCTTCTAATCATTATATAGTTAGCTTTTGTACATGTACGTGTTTATGTGGATATAATTACAAGTGTCGGTGATATGTGTGTATTATGTTGTAGTTTGGTTGAAGTCATATTTTGGAATACAGTTTGATTTCTTTAAGAAACTGTAGGATATTATATAGATTAATGTCATGAAAGTGTTTCATGTTGGGGCTTGTTTTTGTTTAGCGGCATATCAAACTATGGGTTATTTAATGCCGGAATCTAAATATTTTGAACACAGTTTTATGTCTTCAACTGCAGATAAAATTTGTCATTTTACTATAAAATTTATTGTTGGTAATTCTATTTTTTTTTTTTTATTATATGATAATGTATTGCTGGTATTTTTACTATAAAATATATTTTTATATTTTCATAATGTGTGGGGGTTCAATATTTGCCCATAGCTGGGACCCAACAGGTGCTACTTCTCTGGGTTAGAGGTGCTACTTCTCATCAGTTGAGAGGTTGTTCCACGCTCCTCAAAACTTCCAATCTCCCGATCAGAGGCCCTGCTGCCGAATGTACTTTATCGTCATACCCAGGACTAAAATCAGAAATAAGCTGACCGTTAGGATTGACTAGCTGTTCGTCGGAGATATCATGATCAAAGCCAGAGAGATAGTCGAAGAGAGTGGCAATCGAAATGCAGAGAGTTGTAGTCAGTAATGAATAGAGGGGTAGTCGGTGTTTTCACTGACCTAAGTGGAAGATCAGGTCAGATAAACTGCTGTGAGAGAAGACAAAAGTAAGTTACCCCAAGTATCATTTACCCGCTACCCCAGGTGAGCCATGAAATAAAAGCCCATTATATTCAAAACAGGATTCTCGAGAGATCATACTTCACCTTCCGTTCCTTATGAACGTACACGGGACCTTTCCCAGTTTTCGGTCACACTGAAGCAGATAGGAATTGAAATATATCGTGAGGTGAAGCTGTCATATCGGTGAAAAACTGTGTGAGGACTGCGAGTGGATCTTCACATCATTTCCCTTTGCTTTGCTATTTGTAGGTAAAGCTCAATCTTATAAATAATTCTTGCATTTAAACCACCAAGAAACAAACATATGTCAATCCGAATAATGTAAATAGTGTATAGACACGCGTCATCTATAAATTTTCTTGCACTTTGAGGTATAGCGTATCTTATGATACAAATATCAAATACGACGTAAACAACTACAACCTTATATCGTATGTTAACTTACCACGTGTCCTGGCAAAATACCAGAAAATGATATTTCTATTAGTATTCGAAAGAAATATTCGTCACCAATGCGCGTATACTAGAAAAAATATTTTTTGTATATATAAAAAAGAAAATAAAAAAAAAATCATGTTCTTGAGCTCGTAATAAAATGGGGAAACTAAGTTAAATAAGATCTTTAATTTGAACATGGGAATTCGAAACGTATTCGAAAAAAAAACAAAAAAAAAAACAAAAAAAAACAGATGCATTTAGTTGATAATTTCATTTGGATGCCCCCGAGTTGGACGTGATGTTATCACGCACAAATGATGTAATGTCGCATTTTATAATGCTCAAAAATTCGATAACTTATTTTCCTGATCTTGGTAATGAAAGCGCTCAACAATAAAACATTTGGACATACAGACAAACCTCTCATCTACGGACTCCGCCCCATATCAACGGACAAAATATGTACGCAAAAAAAAAAAAAGGAAGAAAGAACGATAATACTGAACTTGAGAAAACTATTAAAAAAAAAAAAAAAAAAAAAAAGTACCGACGCACCTCTCATTTATGGACCTCCTATCAACGAAGTTCAGATGCAACCGACAAAATAAGAAAAGTTATGCAAAAAAACAAAAAAGAAAAAAGAAAAAAAGAAAAGAAAAAAAAACTTCCAAATCGTCAGCGACGTATTTCAAAATTTGCGGGCTTAGCGGAACGAGTCGTGTTTGTTTTTAAAGTGACCGCTTGGTGGCGGTAGCGGGTTTTTCAATTGTAAACAAAGATGAGTATACAGTATATAAAGTACGATACACGAGCTGTGAGAAATCTATTATTTTTGTTGTTTTGATTAATATATCTATATTAAGTATATATTTATTTATGGCATATATACATATTTATAGTATTTACACTATGATCATAATTAATGATAGTTACTATGGCGGTTTTATAAGACAAAATAATCCCTTCCTCTCTACGGACAATCGGCTTTAACGTACGACTCTATCCCCTTATTAGTCCATTGATGAGGTTTGTATGTATTTACATTCACTGGCTTCAGACACGTATTGTTTTATACGTTAAAAAAATTATCTATGACAGGGTTTCTCAACCAAAGAGGAATCCCAACCTAGGGAAATTTTCAGGTGGGGACGAAAAAAATCTTTTTCATAGTAAATGCCAAGACGATTTCCATTCTTTAGTTTCACCAGTTCAGACCTTTACAGCTAGAACACCCAATTTTTCGTCCACAGAATCGAATCACGCACAATTTCTTTGTAAAGAGGGAGTTCAACTCAGACAACTTTTTTCCTTTAAGAACGGCTATTTTGTGGAACAGGCTCATGCGTAGACGCTTCTCTGAACATTACGATCTTAACTTAAAAAAAAACAAAGATTCATTTCAGATCTATCCTCCTTATCCTCACATCCTATCACGCATCTCATTCAGGGGCTCTCCAGCCTTAGGTTGAACGAACTTTAGTAAAAAAGACAATACAAAGAAACTAGTTAAGATGAAAGAAATATTAAATGAAACAAATAGATCCTCATTTGAAATTAGTATATTTAAGATTACTCTTAAAATGCATCTTATATGTCCAAATACTACGTTGCCTTGGTATTATAAATAGGAGGCTGATCACCAAAAGCCGTAGTATCAGTAGGAACGAAAGTGATGTGTTGCTGTGATCAGAAATCCTTTCAGAAATGTCCTTGTAAAACATGCAGCTTATCGACCAACAATTTACTTTTAAATCAATCAATTTATCCCAAGCATGGCGATAATGTCACTAAGATGCAAAGGGCTACGAAGAGTGAGAGAGAATGAAAAGATTTTATAAGGAACCAGAAAACCAATCCTAAAGAAAAGATAAATCTCTATTCCTGTTAAAACAAACAAACAAACGGGGAATGAGTGTGATCCAAACGATAGATAGGTTCACATATTCCTATTGAGGAAAAACAAAATAGTAAAAAAATTTTCAGAGTTTAGGTGGAGATGTCAGAAGTATAGAGTAGAAGTAGACTTTAGGAGTCGGAAACGCAGTCCTAAACAAGAAACAAAGGATAAACCTCTATGGGAAATTTATATATATAACTTGGCGGTAAGAGAAGACTAACAGAAATAGAAAATATAAACACTACCACTACTATGGACATGCTTTTATGTTCCTATAAAATTTACACTGAAGATACCGTGAACTGCTTATCCCTAGCATTTATGTTGTTAGAACTTTTTTGTAATCTCACAGTATTTAGTATTGCTGAATTTATCGCTAACATTTTTTGTCGAGATTTACAAACTACGTTTCGGTCAATTTTACAAACCAATCGATGAAATTTGAGTAAGCTGATTTGCTTGGAAATTTACTTTGATAAAAAAAAAAAAAAAAAAATAAAAATCCCACACCGTGGTTTCATTTTTTTTTTTTCCTTTTTAACAGCGAAGAATAAATTCTTAGGGTTTATTACTTTTGAGCATACAACTTGCCATGCGTAAATATTTCTTTCTGTAGGCAAATTCCAACTTGTTGAAGCGTTTGGTCCTGTGATTTGTTTATAATTCTTGCAAACGCAGGGTAAATTGTAAATTGGATTCTTGTATATATAAAAACTTGAAAAGGTATTCAAAAAACAAGATTGCATTTTTATTAAAAGTATTTTTATTTTAATCATTAAATTATTTTTAAAATAGTGGGAGTATTTTGTATGTTAAAAAAATAAACATTTTTCCAAACAAAATAATGAAAATTTATTGTACTAAGCTACGCACCCTAGTAAAACCAACTGTACTTTGTACCCCCCTTACTTGTTTGCATTTCTCCATATTTGGTTTCGACCGGTCAATGTATGGTTATTTTAGAGGGTGTGACGGACGGACTAGTGGAAGTCACAGAATTTTATATATAGATAAACTAAATGGTGCTTAGTGCTTTTTCCAAACCAGCGTAGACATATAGTAGCGGACAGTACAACGTTTTTGTCACGTATTTTTATTATATTGTGTTGGGGTTCTGTTTAGTACTGTAGAATATTCGATCGAAACCAAAATGGCGCCGCCTACTAAAAATCACCGTTAGCTTTTTTTGTAGTTAATGGCAGGCCAACACAACCAAGCAACAATGATATAACAATGCAACAGTGAAAGTGTTAAGTGAAATTTAATCAAATATTTTACATGTGAACTTGCTTTAAAAACTATTCAACTTGCAGAGGAATTAGTAGAGAATTTTTGTACATATATTTTGAAAATAATGATTCCAAGAAAGGTTTATTTTTACGGTATGCAAATAACTTCTTTTGTAGCCGCTTACGAAAGAGAAGATTGGCGTTGTTAGCAGAAACAGATCCTTCTAAGTCAAGAAACGTCTTGTCGCTTAATGAAGCCAATCATTTAACTAGTGTACGTGTTGCGTAGCAACAAAGTCTGATGCCACATTTCTGCGACTGAACAGAAACAGACGTTCGCGCAAATTAGTTACCCCCACAAAAAAACAAAAAAAAAAACAAAAAAAAACACACACACAGAAAAGATTTTTAGTGAAGAAGAAAAGGTTGAAGCGGAGAAACACATTCAACGGAATCATCTGTATTTTGACGAAATTTCAGACGAGACTTCCAAAATTCAATCATTGTTCAAATGGATATTGATGTTTGCAAGAGCTGGGTAATGGCTGGAGTTCGGTGTATCATTCCATAAAAATATTTGGAAATTTGAAACTTCAAACCAACAAAAACAATGCTTATAGGTTAATTGTTTAAAATGTCATTGGTTCTATACATTTTGTTTTTATTTACTAACGTAGTACCTGTTGAAAAATAACAGTATTATTTACGTATGGATAGACATTTCGACGTTTTCTAATGCTTAGTAAGTTTATCTCATTAGATCAATTACGATTAAGCAGCAAGTTCGATTCTCACTGGGTGCTCCATACCCGTGACCTTGTGCAACAGCTTAGCTACGCTTAGTAAATTACTATTTACGTATGGATCGGCACGTTTGCCGAGGATCAGAATAACGTTTCTGTTCTATGAATGCTCACACATTAAGAAAATGACTAAAAATGAATTTTCATACATATATATATATATATATATATATATATATATATATATATGTGTGTGTGTGTGTTATGAAATGGACTAAGTTCGACAATTATTTAATATATTTTCTGTTTATACGTTATTTTTATAGTTAGAAATATTGAAGTAAATGCTCTGTTTATTAAACAGTATTAACAACATTTACCGGCCTGAATTTCCGAGAAATATCATAGAATATATATATATATATATATATATATATATGTGTGTGTGTGATATGTCGATATAAAAATATTTATTTTATGAAAAAATGTTGAATCGGATTAATTTCAGTAATGATCGCCACTCCTTACGTATATGCTATATATTTTTAAATTTTAATTTATTACTATTATTCCTTTAATCTTATATACCGTATATACTTGAGTATAGTGCGTGTTTTTTTATGATTAGTTTTTTACGCAAGAAAAGTAGCACTATACACAGGTAACCTTTTCGAAGAGGTTAAGTATCATACATTTTCAATGACCGGTTGCACTATACATAATCTTGGAGAGATTAAAATTCATTAATTTTACTATACATGAAATCGACATATATATATATATATATATTTGCTTTTCAAAAGCAGGTCATCTCAGCCACATGCGGGGTCATCGTGATGTCAACATGACATCCCCGATGATCATACATGTACTATCTGCCATAAAGCGTGTCGATCAACTAGTGGAGTTGCACGATATTTCCATAGCCAGCATCCAGAAAGGCAAGCTGCAGCAGGAAGAAGATTGACATGTCGGCGACGTCGGAAGAACTGTAAGACTCTTGCAGGTCTTAAAAGCCATTTGAGGTGTCATCAGCGGAGAAGTGCTAAGATTTATCGAATATTCAGGCCGATAGTCGAAAATCAATATACTGCTTAATAAATAAAACGAGCGTCTATTCAAACATGAGTATCCATTGGAATAACGTTTAAGTAATAAAATATTTTTAGTATAGAAATTGATTAGTGTTTTTAATGTAGCATATATAAATAATAGATTTATCTGACCTTGACGAGCAGTGTATCTGTGAAACCTGAAGTCGAAAAGATAAGTCTTTTAAATTTTTCTTAAATGTTGCTAAAGTATATATTTATAATGAGTTCTTTGTTTATAAAAATCTGTGCGTCTTTAAACGCGTTAAATTCCAGTAATTCACTGGACTACGTGTTTTGTTAGGCGTTAACAATCTCTGTTATAATAATAACTACTAGTTTTAACCAGTGAAAATTTCAGTTTTCCCATTTTAATATTCTGATGAATCTTAATTCTTCAGTTAATGATTGAATAAGTTCATGGCGAGTTCTACGACAATAAAATATCCGTAGAAATTCCACTATGGCATCGTTAAAGATTTGAGCTTAAAATATTGCAAGAACAATCACAAATATGATGCTGTTATTTTAAGTAGGGGATACAAATGAAAAGATTTGAAACTGACAACTTTTTCCATTGTTTCAAGCCGTTAAATACTATCTTTCATTCATTCATTCATTCATTCATTTTCTCACCGAAACCATGTATCTTTACATTCTTTCCACGCGATCAAAACGGAATAGTCCATTATTTATGAAGTGTTGACAGGGCATAACGGTCGTGCGAACTAACGGAGGGAAGGACGAGAACAATTATAATACGATAATACATATTAAGTCAAAATGTGGACTTAATAAATACAATTTACACTTCAAATAGCTCGGTGTATGGATCAGTTGTAACAAATTTAGTAGAGGAGAGAATGAAATTGAACATAGGCTGCACTAATTGTAGATTTTTACAACAACATAAGATGTTGCAAAGCCAAAACATTAACCTATGGACAGAGTTATATTCTGAAATAGCCGTGTCAGATCTAAAGTCTTGTGTGGATGTCATGCATAGCACTCTACTAGACCAGAAATGTCTAAAGTATCAACTATATACAACCGTTTTCTCAGATCATTGATTAAAATAGCTTCAAGCGAAATAATTCTTTAGGCCTTAAAGGAAACTACTTTTCATTAGATCTCAAACTGGTGCTACAGAATCACAATGAAAGAGCTTTACCAAATAAAAACAAAACAACATTACTTGAATATTTCCATCAGCAGTGACAATTAAAAAATGCTCATGCAACTAAAAGCAAAATAATGGCAATCCTTATATTGATATTCCACACTACTTCAAACAAAAGGTTAGGAAGGAAACCTCCATCAATACTAGAAAGAACGATAACACTGAACTTGAGAAAACTATTAAAAAAAAACAAAAAAAAAACAAAAAAAAAAAAACGGACGTACCTCTCATTTATGGATCTCCTATCAACGAAGTTCGGATGCAACCGACAAAATAAGAAAAGTTATGCAAAAAAACAAAAAACTTCCAAATTGTCAACGATGTATTTCAAAATTTGTGGGATTAGCGGAACGAGTCGTATTAGTTCTCAAAGTGACCGCTTGGCGGCAGTAGCTGCCCTTTCAATTTCGGGTGTACAGTATATAAAGTAAGATACATTAGCTCGTGCGTGAGAAAGTAACTGTGAGAAATCTATTATTTTCGTTATTTTGATTAATATATCTATCAAGTACATATTTATTTATGCCATATATACATGTTTATAGTATTTACATTATGATCATAACTACTGGTAGTATAGTGGTTTTATAACTAAAAAATAATCCCTTCTCATCTACGGACAATCTGCTTTAACGGACCGCGCACCTCCCCCCCCCCCGTGTTAGTCCGTTGATAAGACGTTTGTCTATAGATTCTTTGAAAAACAAATCTCACAAAATGTTAATCTGGTGCATAACAGAAAGAACAAGTAACTTAAACAAGCTTTTTGAGTGACGCACAAAATGCGCTCAGATGCGAACACACGCATATGAAAAGCTGCTTTATCATACGGAAATATCGTCGGGAGGAAAGATTAATAAAGTTACATTTATTATTGATTCTATTGCAATGCACTGACACAGAAGCATCATTTCTTTTATCGACATCTGCGTCCATAAAAATCTCGTCGACGCATGAAAACCGCAACAACTTTGCTTGCACAGAATTCATTTCTGTTAAAGATTTGACTTGGTTTGTTTTATGGCGTTTCAGCCATTTCCAGGTTATTTAAGCGGAATTCTATCATTTTGATAAACAACAGGTAGAAAGGTTAGGTTAGGTCAAGTTTGGTTTGCACGAGAATCCAAATAGATAGACATGGACCCAATTTGACGAATGTCAAAAAACCATAGACATACGTACAATAAACAGATGGCTTCTATCTTTTTTATTTGAAAGTTACCCCTTCTGCAGTTGGTGTATTCTTGACCCCAAGATGATTTTAGATCCTGTCATTGTCAGCTATATATTAGGCCTTATCAAAATGTGGAAGAAACAAAATGCACATCAGTGGTCGTTTGAAATGGTATGAAAAGATTTGGTCGGTTGGTTTTGTTTACCGGCATATCACCCTTCATGCATTATTTAATACCTAAAGCTAAATATTTTGTACACATTTTTAATAATAATGGTTTTAGTGATACAAATTTTATTAATTAACCCTTAGCCGGAGGGAGAATAAATGGGGTCATACCTTTCCCAAAGATATTTGTGCGTAAATTGATATAACAAACACAACTGGAATTGGAACTCGGCTCTACAATATTTTTTTTTTATCAAAATCACCCCACGCAAGGCATTAGCGCCGCTAAAACACAAAGGATTAGAGGGTGTGGAGGAATTAGGAACAGAAACATTAATAATGAGCAGAAAGAGAAGAGAGTAGTCAGGCGGAGAGTAGATAGTGATTGACATTGCATTTAAATTTTTGCAGATTAAAGTTGTCTGGAAAGCATGGAGCCAGAAAGGAGTTTCACAAGCGAGAAGTGCGAGAAAAGAAACTGTTAACATAGTACTTATGGCTACATCTAGCCAGCTCAACTGTAAATTGATGAGATTTAGATGCCAATCTAGTGCTGCGCTTAAATTCAAAAACGTTAGGTACCATAGGAGAGAGCTCATGCGACAAATTACAATGAAAGTATTTATAGAAAAGAGAGAGATGCAACCTTATGGCGGTGGGAAAGTAACTGGAGCTGAACCGCTAGAGCAGGACCAATAATATTGCAAATTTTTCTTTGGACTTTATCAAGGAGCTCAAGGTAAATAGCAGGGGTATCGGACTATATGCGGCAGCAATATTTTAAGCATAGGCGAATGGCAGACATAGATATGTAAGATGGATTCAGGAGAGAAAAAATTTCTCGCCCGACATAGTGAACAGACTTTCTTAGCAACTGACCTAGCAATGGATTCAACAGAGTCTTTCCATATCAGCAGAGAACATGAGCCCAAGAAGACGCACCCGGTCACTTTTCCCTTCGGAGATAGAAAGCAGAGAGGGGGTCTCTCAGGTGATTAATGGAAAGAAGTTTAGTTTTGGAGGCGTTAAAATTAACAAGGCCATCTTTTGTCCCAGTTAACCACGGACTTGGTCGTTTTGGACATTGGCTGCCATTTTGACCTTGCCAAACTGATAAGCCTTACAATCGAGGCAAAGTAAATTGTTGCGTCGTCAGCATAGATACCAAGTTGAGAGCTAATGACATCAAGAAGGTCATTAATGAAAATTAAAAGAACAGGACTAAGGATTGAGCCCTGGGGTGGGGCACTAGTGTATTTCAAATAGAAATTATATTGATTAGAATCTCAACTTTTTGGTCGCTTTCAGTAAAATCATTTAAATCGGTCATTTTGACACATAAACAAAAGTTAATTCTTGGTTTTAAAAATCTTCCAAAAATAAAATATACTTTTCTGAAACTTTATTTGAGGAATATTACCTAATTTGAAGTGTAATTAATCCAATTTGAAAAAAATTTACTTCAAGTTTAAAAGAGAAATGGATTTTTAAAACAAACAGTAGCGGTGATTAGGTGCTCGTCAATCACGTAAGTTCTGGAAGGTATTGACCGTTTTATTTGTTGTTCTATGGAGACTTTATATGTTTAAACATAATTTAAGAAAATGACTGGTGAACGCATTTTATATAATTTTTGGGTACCCGGTAATCTTAAAAATTATGGAAATATTCTCCCTAAAAAAAATTTTTAAATTAGATAATTTAAATTTTTTTTTTATTTTCGATTCGGAGCAGATTTTTGGGAAATGAGTAGTACTTTGAAAAAAAAAAAAAAAAAAAAAAAAATTGATTTACATTTTCCAAAGAAACCATCTTTTAACGGATGAAAATTTAATTTCTCCGAATTTCATGAAATTAAGAATGTGTGTGTCTGTCTGTGTGTGTATATATATATATATATATATATATATATATGCCAATGATTTCTAAAAATTCAAAAAATAATTTTATTCATTTGTGATAAGTCCTGAAAGTTTCATTAAAATCCAACAATTATTTGATTTTTGTAAGAATTTCCAAATTAATGTGTTTTTCACCTGAAAAAGGCACTAAAACACTAATCGTAAATTTGACGTCGACCGCTGACGTGAACAAGAATAGATAGAAAGGATTAAAAAATTTAATAAAATTTAATAAAAATGTGATAGAAAGGATTAAAAAATTTAATAAAAAATACGTTTGTCTTTCCTCTTAATAATAACAAACATTTTGACGATAACACTTTGCTTTTATTAAGTTTGGAAACTTTTTTTTCATCATACTAAGCTGTATTTTTCGGCGAAAAAGTGGAGGTACCTAATTTTTAGATATACATTTTGTAAATCATAACATGTTGATAATTTTAATATAAACATGTAGATATTCACTATTTTTCACTATTTGCCCATAGCTGGGACCCTAACAGGTGATACCACCCTAGGTCAACGTGAACCAGGGAACAGCAGCAATTAAGAGGTGGTTCCTCGCACTAAACGGACACATTGCATAAAGCGACAAGATATAAAATTACTTGGACAGATTCAATTGGGAACACCTTATGCTTATGACGCATGCAAGCAGTCCCCAAATACCTGACGATATTTCTGCTCCTGCTTCAAATAAAGCAGACACATACGAAAGCCCGCAAACCTATAGTAGTTTCGAATACCACCGATGCACATCGAAACAGACGACGCCGTCAAACAGAGAGAGGGGAGGAGAGGGAGAGAGATTGTTAGTTAAACAAATGCGCTCTTGTAGTTGCTTCGGTCTGGTAAATTATTCCAGTGATGCTTTAAATGGCGATTAAGTCATGGCTATTCACAGTGGATTGACAACCAACACAACTTCACCCGACAACCCGCTGAAGGCAATGATTATTTAACTTCATAACTGCCTCCACTGGAAGCCACTTGTAAGAAGCAGTTTGTTGACGTTTGGAGAAAATATTTACATCAGCGATCTAGACATTTTTCACCTTCGTTTCACACTTGTTAGTATTTCTGGCAAATGATATAAATCTAATTAGAATGCGTTGCTTGTTGTAAACAAACGCTGTGCTACTCAGAGTTTCATTATTATAAACAACTAGGAAAAAGGCAAATAGAAAAAATGTTTTCGTTTTCAATTATTTAAACGTAAATCAAACAAAGCAACATTCAAAAAGTCTTAAATCGAGGGCATCACATTATTTGGTTCATAAATAAAGTCGCTGCATCAAAAATGAAAACACTTGTTCTTCTGCGTTCCGTATCCCTTCAGAACGCTGGCGATCATGGCTCTACATGAATTCCTGTTCGTTGTAGCACAGACAGGAGCAGAAATTTCGACAAGCATTTGGGGACAGACTGTATACATAAGTCGAGGTGTTTCCAAATTAATAAATGCTGTCTTTTTGGTTATCTCTCTTAAATCCTGATCTATCATCCATTTACAAAAATTCGCTAGGTAGGTTATGCATTGTTCAGTGGCGTAGCTAAGGGGTGGGGCGGACCGCCCCGGGTGCCAGTACAGAAGGGGTGACACAATGTCACCCCCAACAAAATTTTTCAACCAGGCTAAGGTGCCAAAAATAGTCTGAAAACACAGGGTTTCGCAGGCGGGCATATGACCCCCCAGTTTTGTCCCCCCGTCAGAAATTTTCTAATAAATTGTCGGGAAATTTGTGAGTAGGAAAAATAGCAATGTTTTCAGCTTTCATGTGTTTCAGTTGCTACAATCATGTTTACTAACGAGAGACATTGTTGTAAAATTTTATCGGATGATATGGTGTTTTAACTCTGCATCATTAATAACAACAAAGCGAAATACGAAGCCAAAAGTGCAACAATTTCAGTCTTGCCTGTGTATCAATTCGCTGGGATACAATTTTCCATTGAGTGATCAATATACTTTTGAATATATCTACTAGTGTTGGGGCGATTAATCGGAATCGGAATCGAGAATCGGAAAAATTGGAACTTTTTGGGGTATCGGAAAAATTTGTGCCTATTTTCCGATTCCAAAAACGATTCTTTTAAATTTTTAACTTAATTTTCCATTATTAGTACTAATGATAAATATTTATTATTTTTAAATTATCACTAAAACTAAAAATCATAATAACATCAAAATACGATGTGAATTTATTTTACTTGTATAAAGAAAAACAAAAAAATAAACTTTGCATAAATTCTCTAGGTAACCTTTCAAAGAATGCAGTTGATTTACAATGTTCCGAAAAAATGCATATTTGATGCCTTTTGTGTATTGCCGTGTTTTGTATTTAGTTGTTCTGAAAGTGAACAGTTGCATTTTAAAAATCTTTTGATTTGAACTGACTATTTTGTGGTATTGGATTTTGTCTTGGATCATATATGTAAACAGTAACGTACCGGTCAGTAAAGTAGAGGTAGAGCATGTATGAAAATTTAGCTACAGCTAACCATTCAGCATAAGGGTGAATCGGGGTCATTGGGGTGACATTTGAGCGGACCGCCCCGGGTGACGTTTACTCTAGCTACCCCACTGGCATTGTTTTCTCTTCAATCAGTCCTGTGAGTAGTAAATTTTTACAAACTTTTTCCTCGTTATGTGCCCTAGAAATTTCAACAATATTTTTCTGGTGTTATCTATAAGTGTCCATTTTGTTTCCATTTTTTCTAAAAACTTCGTCGTTACTCACATGTTCGGTCCAGGGTATTCTCGGCATCCTTCTGTAGAACAACATTTCCGTTGCTTTAAGTCTCTTCATCTGTAGGGAGAAATATCTAAAGACTGACAACCTTTCAAATGTTCAAAGCGAAGTTACACCAACTATCAACAGCTTTCGAAAATAGGACGGTTTTTCACGGATTACCAACAGAGTTCCGTAAACATGATAGTAAAATTCTATATGAAACTGTTTAAAGGATGCTCAGCCACTGATTGATGGATTCGTTGTTACAGCTTATCCCTTTGCAAGTTATTTAAAGCCAGAAAATATTTCTGGATTCTAAGAATTTTTTCTGGAAATAATAATGGTTTAATGATACAAGTTTTACCCATAGTAGGGGGGTGAATTCATACCTTTCCCAAGAGTATTTGCGCGTAAGTGAATATAACAAGCCAACGGAAATTGGAACTCGGCTCTCCGATTAACAATTCGGGGCCATTAACCATTACACCACCCGCACAACCAAGCTTACAGTACCATATATTCCCAAGCAGTCATCCATCTAGGTAGTGATCAGGCTCGACGTTGTTTAACTTCGATGGTCGTACGGGAATCGGTGTTTCAACGTGATGTGGCCGTTAGCCTGGATTCTCAAGCAGAAAAAAGTCCCATTACAAATATGTGAAGATACGACACGTAGTTCAATGTTTGAAAAATAGACCAAGCCTTGAAAACTGTACGAGATGAAAAGGAACGAGAGAAGAAAGAAAGTCTGATGTCTGGAAACTGCGACTGAAATTAGAAATAATTCCCGATTCCTGCATATAGTTTGAACTAGCCAAGTCTTTGTAAAAAATATTCTGCTGAGTCAGAATTCCCATATTCCTTAAAAAAAGTAGTACAATTATTGCAATGATTTGTTGTCGCTTATAAGGCAGCTCTTCGATACATCTTGAGCAAAATTCCGCATGTTTAAAGCCTGGGCCGCCTTGAAGAAGATGGATGTAAGCTAGAAATTTGATCTACCAGACAACCTCAGGCGGAGATTCTTTCGAGAAACTGTAGAGGCGGTGTTAATGTATGGTGCCACTACCTAGAAATTAACTAAAACCCTAGTCTAAGCTTCATGGAACCTACACTTGGATGCTGAGAGCCATACTTAACATGACTTGGAGACAACATCCAACTAAATCACAGCTTCATGGACGACGATCCATTCCCGATTTTTCTACAATTTTACGCGAACACAGAATGCTGCTGGCAAGCAAAACAATAACTCGCGAGTGATCTACTGCTCTGGACACCTAGCTATGGCGCAAGCCGGGTTGGTTGTCCAGCAACCACCACATTGACCAGCTATGTTAGGATACAGAATGCAATCCTAATTACCTTCCGACCTTCATGTAGAGCCGTAATGGTTGTAAAGATTTATCCGTGTCAATTGACTGCCTTCCGCGTTGAACATGGTTAGTCCAAAGGATAATCCATTCGTCAGTAAAAATGTTTCCTTCCCCAAACGGAAATTACTTATGATTCAGTCGAGAGATTCTTTGAATATTAAACGTTCAGATGATATGTGAGCCGAAGCATAATACTCAGAGAATACGTCGAGAGTAAAGGTCATTCACATATGAATGGCATTGGTTGAGCGGTAATAAGTTGTGTGTGTGTGTGTGTGTGTGTGTGTGTGTGAGTGAGTGAGTGAGGGAAAAGACAGACAAACAGAAAGAGAGAAAACAAAGAGGATTTGAAGACAAGTTCTGTTGTCATTATATTCAACACAAGAATTCAATAAATTTTAATAATTCAGTGAATCACAAATATTTCTTTCTTTGTTTCAGGAGCACGAGACACGAATATTCGGGGGACCCGAATTTAATGCATGAACTGAACAGGTACTGTATGTTACTGATTATATATTATGGGTAAAGCTAAAAAGCATATCGGCTGAAATAGAGATAAATAAAAAGGACACTAGGCCAAATAATTTGAGAGAATAGATACAAAGTACATCGATTCGGTTTCCTGCTATCAATGGCAATGGATATATAAGCAAACAAATTTTATCTACTTCATTGTTCTTCATTTGCTTGGGAGATTTATCCGTTGGAAGAGAAATAATCAGTAAATTCACCTCACAAGCGAATTCTAGCCTCATTATAAACGTACGTTAATATATCAGTGGCAACTCTGAGGGTGGGGCTTAGCCAGAGTGAGTCAACATACAAGTATATCTATTTCAAAGCAACACATTTTTTTCGTAGTGCCTCGTTCGTTTTGATTCTTGAATTCAAAATTGTTTTAACTTTGTGCTTCAAAATACTGACCAAAATACATTTTCATGATATTGTTCAGAAGGGAGAGAGAGAGAATAAAATAAAATTAACGCGACTAGTCAGGCTGAGTAGGTCTGAGCCTGTTCGATGCTGGAGACATATTAATAGGCAATGTATTTTTTGGTTTAATTTATAAATAATCTTTCAAAAATCAGTAATGACTTGTATGCTCCCTTGTTTTCAAATGCCCGTTTTTTTAACGGAATGTATCTTTTGATAAAGGGCAAATTAAATTTAGCCAAACCTTAAATTCAGCGAAAATCAAAAAAAAAGTGGCAGCCTTAACTCGTTGACTGGAAGGTTGGGAGCGAGGAGTGTGACTGGGGTAGTGTCGAGGTAATGATATCAGTCAGCAGTACTGATCATAAATATACAATAAAATTCACAGAGAGATACATAAACACACTAACGCATAGACATATATACGAACACACACTCGAGATAGACACACACGTTATCTAAAAAAACAAAAACAACACATAAAAAATAAGCACACCTGACTTCGTCTTCACTTTTTTTCTTACATGTCTAATTTTTTTTTAATTGTTTATTTTTTAAAAATTGCTACAATTAATATTAAAATACCAAAATGTGTTTATTTTAATTTCATTCCCAGAGATTTTTAAAACTTATATTTTTTTAGTTAGATGTTAAAATGATTTCTTTATTCTAAATTATACAATAATATTTTTAAAGATTATATAACGAGCCCGACAAACATTCATGACAGAGTCGCCACTGATTATATATGTCAACAAAACAGCGCAAAGAGACTAAGTTCAAATTGTTATTTCAAGTTTCTTGCAGAGCGATCGTCAGACAGCAAGAACAAGTGCGGTTTCGTTGGTTAGTGTTACTGCTCAGTCTTTGCTATAGCAGTCATGAATGTGACAATAAACTACATCCGGCAGCAAGGGTTCTGATCGGGAGACTGGAGGTTTTCAGGAACATGGAACCGTCGCTTAATTACTGTTGCTCCCAGGTCCACCCTCACCCGGGGTGATCGCACCTAATAGCATCTCACCTATGGGCAAATAGTGAATTCCGAAACAAAAATCAACAGTACATTTTTATAGTAAAATTACCACCGATATATTTTTATAGCAAAACGACAATCAAGACAACACTAAAAAAGTATAATACATATTTGTAGTGAAATTTACTAGCAATGCATATTAAAAATACCTTTACCCTGAAAGTATAAAATTATGTACAAAATATCTGTAGTTAATAGAATAAAATTGAATACAAAATATTCAGATTTCCGCATTAAATAACCCATATAGGTGTTGATATGCGCTAAACAAAAACAACCAAACCAAATCTTTGCTATAGGCACTGAGCACTTTCTGTTATTGTCTATAAAGGGTCTGCTTCAATATACAATCTCCTATCGAGAAAAGTATTTTATTTAATGATGTTCGTTTCTTTTGCATTATACTATATTCTAGAATGTTAAGTCTTTATATACAGTGAGTCCTGTATAATGTTTTAGTGTCATCTATTAATTCTAGAAGCTATTATAATACAAAAGGAACAATCTGTATTAAATAAAAGATCTTAATCCATAGGATATCCTATATTGACGTGTGTATTAAGAAAAAAAGAAGCACGAATAGATATTCAATACACGATTTCTCGTTAAATCGTTATAAATGATGTCACTTTAAGTGATTCCAGCAAATCTAAAATGCCAGAATTTAGTCAAAACTTGAATATAACAAGGAAATAAAACATGAACTTAGGACAATTTATTCATAACTTCAATCCTGATGTACAACACCTCATTCGAAAATTGTAAAGAAATAAGAAAAAGTTTAATAGAGAGCTTATCTTGCTGCCTAAATACACCCCTCTCGTGTGTGTATATATATATATATATATATATATATATATATATATATATATATATATATATATATACACACACACACACACACACAATACTTCCTAAAATAATACAAAACATAACCTACTATACCACAATCAAATACATTCCAACTATAAACAAGGTTGAAAAAAAAAACTAAAAAAAACTATTAAGCATTAATATATCCACCAGTGATGCCAGTAAAATTAAAACTAATTATATAATCGTATAATATAAATTAAGTTACCTCCCTTACATAGCGGTAAAAAGTTTGAATTAACCGAGTGCGTTCATACGTACGCACAATATTTATAACTGCCAAATACATTAATTTTTGTCTTAGCAATTCACACCTGAAGATGATCCTGGATAAGAGTGAAAGTACTCGGGTAAAATAAAAACTGTAAGATTAATTATGGCTTCTTTTTAAATCAATTTTGTGCCAACACTAAGAAATTGATCCATAAACTTGAGAAGATTAAAATAAAAATAGACATAACTTGTCTAGATTATTCAACCAAACATACTTGAATGACGATATGCTACACACACGTGTGTGTAATATATATATATATATATATACACACACACACACACATGTAAAAAAAAAAAAAAAAAAAAGCAAAAGAATAAAAATAATGGAAGCACTAATAAGTAAAAAAGCCTACACTCAATATCATCAACTATGAACACAGCGTACAGCGTGTTTGGAAAATAAAACATTGCTATAACTCCAGATACACACACACAAAAATCCATACATTCAGTTCAAAATAAATAGTTAAAATATTTTACATAATTAGACTTGGAAATCACTTTAATAAGCAATGAAACTTATATGGAGGACATTTTTTTGTATTGAGATTGTTGCTATGGGGAAAATATAAGATAAATATTAGTCAAGCATAAATATTTCCTTTGGAAGGTCTTTTTATCTTAACAAAATAGATAATGAAGGAGCAATGTTCTTTTCTAAATCGAAGGTCAGTTGTGGGTCAGAGTATCAAATGAAGCCAAATAAAAATTAGGTTTGGGTCAGGAAAAGATTCTCGAGAGATGACGAACTCAAATTTCCCGGCACCAAATACTGTCATTTATTTGGTTTAGTGTGGCACAAGGTCACAAGTAGAGAGCATCCAGTAAGAATCGAACTCTGTAGCAATGGTCAAACAAACTAGCTCGTTAGTAATTTCCCTACGATGAAGTGTCCCTTAGTATAATTTGCTTACTTGTAAATCACGATCAAAGATAGCGTGAAAGCAAAGACCTTCATTTTACATCAACCACAAGAGAGGATTGAGGTCGTATTTTCGAAACGAACCGAAGCACATTTAGAACTTCATTTCTTTAGAAAGATATCCAACAGTGTCACGTTAATCCTTCCAATCGATTCAATTTTCATGATTTAAAAAAAAAAAAAAAAAAAAAAAAAAAAAAAAAGGTCTTGTGGAAATAAGAGTAGAATTGTTCAGTTAATGTTGTCGGCATACTTACAATATAAAATCCTGGGTTTTGTCTAGGTTCAGTAATGATGGACAAAAAACAAAACAAAACAATCAGTTGTTTTTGTCCCGGATAAATGTTTTAGAAGCAAACAATTTTTCATTCGTTCCCGCCTATTTAACCGGTTTATGCTTAGCGATCGGGTAACGAAGAAAGGAGTATTCGGGAACGCTTCTCTGATTTGTCCCAAATAAATTTGGTTCTAAAGTACGTCAGGATTTCAGTTTACCCAGAGGGAGAGAAAAATATTTTTATACATCTAAGGCTTGCCTAGTGACCGAGATAGTTATATATAGTCCATTAATACCAATGTGAAATAGATGAGCCCAGGTAAAAGTTGGATCTCCCAACACAATCTTCCTCTCTGCGGGAATTTGTTAAACTAAGATGACTTTAATAAGTATTTGGAAATATTTGAAGAGTTTTGCTGAAAATTATAGATATTTTGTAAGCCCTATTCTGCCAGTAATGCTTGCTTTAATTCCTGACCACCGACAATTCCTTTCTTGAGTTTCAATTCTCGACAGCGATTGAGAGTGGTAAATTTCTCAGACTTTTTAGATTAAAGTAAAAATAAAATTGTTCTTTACACATCCAAATATTTAGCTTGTTCGTGTAGAAAAGAACTCAAGCTAAATCAGGACATTGCAGAATAGCCGTAAATTTAGTGAACAGCCATATTAAAAAACAAAAAACAAAAAACAAACCCGATATTATGACTGGTTCAAATGCATTTGGCGCTGAAATACAATCATGGTCAGTTTTCTATCATCATTTGTTGTTTTACTGTATGTATGAATTTGTTATGAATTTATCCGCAAACCGAATCGAATAGAATCTGGCACAAGATAGAATTTAAAGTGGAATTTGGTTTACCGAGTGCCGAGTAATGACTTTAGCCTTTCCCTGAAGGATTTAGTTGTTTGGGTAGTTGGTTTTGTTTATCGACATCTCTATGGGTTATTTAATACCGAAATCTAATTATTTTGGACACAATTTTATGGCTTCAACTAAATATATTTTGAACTCAAATTGTATACGACTTTTGTATATAATTTTATACTTTCGGGGTAAACGAATGTTTTATAGATATATAGTACGTACGTGATTTGTTGTAGGTGTTATATATGTTTCTCCCGAAAGAGAGGTAATGCCCTAAGCGAACGACATCCCTACCAACCAAAAAGACTAGAGCATAATATTAATTATGAAACTCCCTGGTCCGGCTGAATCAGTATCATTCATAACATGTGGAATTTTAAAATACTTCAGTCACATATTTTTGAAGTCAGTTTTCCAGGAAGAAAATATAATTCGGTCAAAAATTGGATTTATTAGACAAATTTTTTTTATTAAAAATTATATTTTATTTTTATTATTTATAATTAAATAATTATTTATATTATATAATTTAAAAGATACTTTTTATTACTCATATTTATTTTATTAGGCAAGGATTTTTTTGTCTTGTATGAAATTTTAATCGAAGCTACACTGCCAAACAGAATAAGTGTCTACGAAATAAAAACTAACTTTACAATCGATTGAATTTTTATAGACCAAAAGACCTTCAGCCTCATACGTTTTAAATAGCGTTACAACTACGTACGTTTTACAGTCAGTATACTATTGCAAATGTCTGTGTGTATATCAGTTTTAATAATTGATAAAAGACAGATGCTACTTAATTTCGTTAATTTTTCGATATGTGTCCATTGACCGCATTCGACAGATTCTTATCCAGTCAACAGAGCAAGT
This sequence comes from Acanthosepion pharaonis, assembly GCA_903632075.3. Classification (NCBI taxonomy): domain Eukaryota; kingdom Metazoa; phylum Mollusca; class Cephalopoda; order Sepiida; family Sepiidae; genus Acanthosepion; species Acanthosepion pharaonis. The sequence goes on along the minus strand of CAHIKZ030000679.1, from coordinate 128,698 downwards.
CGATGACAGAACGTGGCCGGGGGGGGGGGTAACATAGGGAAGGTACTTGTCGAGAGATTCAATGGATAGAGGAAGGAGGAGAGCCATGATCGCCTACGTCCTGAAAGAACATAGCACATAAAAAGAAAAAAAAATGGTTGATCGTCTGCTTGGATTATTACGAATGCGTAGTAGATTCAAATAAAAATATTGGTGCGTTTTAATTTGGCTTTTAAAGACAAAGAAATAAAAGAGTAAGCCAAGAAGCATCCGAAGAATGAATACGTGTGAAATATTTATTTCCAGCTATCCTCAAAGTAACATTCACTCAGCGCCGACGAGGCAGAAATTTAGGCGATTTCATCAGACTTCAAAATAAATCATTGCAAATGGAGGAAGAAAAAAAATCAGATACAAAAATATATTTCAAGTTTAAAATAATTGTTTATTCATGTACGGATTAAACGGTCTGTGAACAATAATGAATAGTTAATGTAAAATCTTCCAAACATTTTCCCCTCTTCGACTTACGTTGAGATGCCGAAATAATTCGAGAGTGAAGGAAAACAGAGTTATTTTGTCTTTGAATACGCAGCTGGGGTGGCAAGGTTATTCCAATCTTGTGAAAAGCTTTAGGCCTTGTTAATTGTTTATTGTATGACATTCAGAGTTTTTCCTTCCCAGTTCAGTATGTATTTATTGGATTGAGGGGGGCGTAGACAAGGCATTAAACATTTGACTTCTAAATGCCTCTTCAGAACACAGGCGTTCATAGCTCTCCAGAGACCTTTTTACTTTATTATCTCCGAATTGACAGGATTTCTTGGGAAAAGAGTCATTTTTCGTTTGCTTTCTCAACGGTTTTGTAGTCAGAAGTGGTTTTCCTTGAGTGGTTCGCCAATAAAGGCTAGAAAACCAATTTACTGTTATTTAACCTATAGAAGAGGGTAAATGGATTCAGCACCTACCCAAGACATTAGCATAAAAGCAACGCTACGGACGAGGCAGGAACTTGAAATCACTGTAGAAACAAAAAGATAATTTTGGGCCATTGAACGTTGAAGCGTTGATTATAAACGGTCCTATCGAAAAAATGTCTTTAACCTTTTCGTAGTCACTGATCTCCGACAACCAAATTTAACGATTTCTGTTCCATGTTTAAGAAACCTCTCAAAATTGGTAGAAAGAAACACAAAAAGTATATTATTTTCCAAAAAAATATCTGCAAACAAGATCCAGGTTATGTCAAATAATAAAATCGTCGCAAAAGTTACCACAAAATCTCTAACATTATATATCAGCTTCATTTTATAAATTAAAAGGAATTAACATTTCCAAGTCAGAGTTTATTTTGTTGCAAAGATTCATATAAGAATTCCTCTATGTCCGGAGTTCATAAAGCGAGTAATTTCAGGGTTTCTCATTGATTTTAATCTTCATCAGAAAAAAAAAATCGATTTAAATACCCTGACCGTTAATTGAACTTTGTTTATTGAAGTCTGCTTCAATTTATTTAATAATTAGTTATGAATTCAAACAAATTACTACACATTTATTCAAGTTTAAAAATCCATTGACATTTTGTATAGGCATTACATTGTAAAATTCTTCAATAAAAATAATCCATGCAACAAATATTTTCAATAACATATGCATATCTGGAATGCATCTTTTGAGTCGGGCAATCTTTTGAAGGGGGTGGGGAGTGTGATGACATTCTGACATATGGTGAAAAGCGTGCACTGGGCAAAGGGGTCGAGAACCCCAGATCAATGTGGACTGAGTTAACGAAATAAGGAATTTGTGATTTTATTGGTAAGTTGAGATGTGTGTCGTATTAGTAACTTGGAGCTTAATTCAGAAAGTAGTAAAAATATAACTTTTTTGTTCTTGTAAGATCTTCAATTGATAACGTATTACTTTTAACAAAGTACAACGTGAAATCAGGCTGGCAGTAAAAAATTGGAAAGTCCCAAAATTACGCAAGTTGAATTTCTCAACCAACGATCGAGGCTGCCATTTTCTGCGTCCGGGTTGAATTGACGGGGGTTAAATTTGAGAATTACAAACGGTGACAGTTTGTTTAGGCACTTTCGATTTGCAAGCTTAAAAAATGGGTTTTGAGGGATTATGGAATCAACAGAGTAAAAATAGACAAGCATACACAAAAAGGAGAGAAGGAATAATGAACACATTTGTTGATTTCTAAATATAATAAAAACATGTTAAAAATCGCTACACAATAGCTTTCATGCTTCAGCACTAAAAGTTGTGCCTCCTCAGGCGATTTTTAAAAAATTAAGTGCTACAGATATTGAAATTATACTGTTTTTATCCCATACCCGGAGATACATACATACATACATACATACATACACACACCACAAGCAAAAAGTTTTAGGGGAACTGAGTGTCTTAAAAAAGAAAAAAAAAAAAAAGCGAGATTTTTGTATTTTTTAAATAAAAGATAAAATTTCAGTAACTACAGTATATTTGCTTTTATTTTGACAAAAAAAAAAAAAAAAAAAATAACAAACAAAAAAAAAAAAAAACAAAAACAAAAAAAGATGGCAGAATTTTTCCGAAGCAGTGAAAAAAAGTTCAATGTCACACTTTAGATATTCTCTTCGAACTCTATCCAATATTTTTTTTTTTTTGGTCTCGGGGTAATTTTGATATAGTTTAGAAGAGTGTTTTGGATCGTTGTCTTCTGAAAAGGTGATTTTTCTATCTATGCGTAAACTAAATGGAATAGCATGTGTTTGTAAAATCGAATAATTTTTTTTTCCTCTTCATGATTCTCTTGACCGGAATCAAAACGTCAACTGAGAGGTTCATGGTAAAATATGTTTCCCATACAAAATATTCATAATTTAGCAAAATGTCTTGTAGACGGATTAATTCAAAATTGAACATTTTTGTGGTAAGAGGAACCTGGAGAAAGAGTGAAAATAAAAACAACTACATTGTAGTTACTGGAATTTTTATCTTTTATATTGAAAAATACAAAAAAAAAAAAAAAAAAAAAAAAAAAAAAAAAAGGTGTTTTTTTTTTTTATGAAATGCAGTGGGAGGGCAAACGTTTTGCGTGTGCGTGCGCGCGTGTGTAAAATGTTTATTTATTCCCACTAAGAAACTGATAAAATTTAGAAACAAGACAATCATGCGCACAATCGAATAAAAAAAAAAAATAAAGAAAATGAATTGCTAATTTTTCACCAGGAATTTCTCGGATAATGTGTTGTTACTTACATTGTAACTAATATCCTAATTTTAATTTTTTTGTTTTTTAATAATTTCACCCCAAGCAGGCGATAATGCTATGAAGACGCAAGAGGTTACTGGGAATGAAAAAGAATGAGAAGGTTTTATTGCGGAGAAAGGACAATAAAAGAACAGGATTTAGGAAGACATGAGATGGCGATTGGCGCTGCATTGAATTTTTTTTAAAGATCTTAGATGGCATGGGGGCAAGAAATTGAGTGTTCCACAGCTGAAAAGTGTGAGAAAGACTATTAGAATAGAACTTACGGTTACATCTAGCTAGTTCAACAGTAAAACGGTGAAACCTAGTTGCCAGGCAAGTACTACGCTTAAATTCATGAGGTCGAGGTGCCAAGGATGAGAGCTCATTAAAACAATCGCCACGAAAATATCTATAAAAAAAGACAGGAATGTTATGTCACAGCGGTGGGAAAGTGACTAAAGTTCGAGATGCCAGGTAAGGACCGATAACATTACAAACCCTTTTTTTTTGTATTTTGCCGCGAATCTCGAGATATATAGCAGGGGTACCAGACCAGCAATATTCAATCATGGACGAATGGTCGGTATTACCATTTTTTTCAACCGTTGTACTCTCCGACCTTAGTGGCTTTATTGCCTTGCTTGGGATGAAATGATTAAAAATAAGTTCTAGACAGAACAATGGATTGATAGATCCTACGGTTTAACATTTTGCAGGTTATTTAAAGTCAGAAAATATTTTCTTTAGATTGTAAGAATTTTTTGAGGTAATAATTATTTAGTGATACAAGTCTTACAAATTAATCAATATCTGGTGGGGGTGGGGGTGGTTGAAGAAGAGGTGGATTCATACCTTTTTCTAGGGTAAGTGAATATAAAGAACTCAACGGTAATTGGGGTCCGTCTTTCCGATTAACAACCCTTAGCCATTATCTATTACAGCATCCGCACACCCAAGCTTACAGCACCTGGAATTCTCAAGCGGTTACTCATCTAGGTACTGAACAGGCTTGACGTTGCTTAACTTTGGTGATCAAACTAGGAACCAGTGTTTCAAAGTAAAGATTGGAGATAGACGTCTAAATGAATCCACACATATTCTAAACAGGTCGAGAATAGAAATAAACACTATATTGGGGGGGGGAGCAATAATAAATAAAGTGAAACGTCAAAGTTTCAACAGCAGCAGATTAAAAAAAAAAAGATGAAAGTAAATACGAATCAAAAATTAATGACTGACAAAGGCCTGTCTAATGGAAATTATGAAAAATAAATATGAATAAAAAAATTTAATAATAATGGCTAATAAAATGATCTCATTTTAAACTTTCTTCGACGCCATTCTGCGTTCAAACGAAAGAAGTCAATTATTCCGAATAGTATCCTAGTCTTGGTCACTTAGATTACTACGGTTCAGCCTATATGTTCTACGGTCTTCAGGCAGCTATTGCAGCTTATACGCCTGGAGGGTTAGCCAATGACCCCCCCCTCCTCACACTTCACTGTCACTTCCTCAAGAACACACAAGCCAAAACGTCGGGATAAAACAAGGGTAGACATTAATCCGATAAAAATGAAAGGCTAACTAGACGAAGGCCGAAACAACGAAGGAAAAAAATAAATCTTAGCAATATTCTTTCTTTCGTTACTTCATTTATCGATCTTTATATTCTCAGTGATTCAAAGTTTGAGACTGCCCATTTGATAGAAGAACTAATTACTCGAAAGTTAAAGACTGCTTTCGAGGTGAAAGCAGTAAGGTCTTCACGTAACAATTATGGAGCATTAGTGTTTAATGCTTCACAAATTGCAGCCATCATTAAATACAGTTGGCCTTTCGCATCCGCGGATTGGGAATATCCGAGAAAAATGCCAGAATAATTTCAGAAAGTAAAGTGTATATTTGCTGCGCGCCCGACATTACCATGAATCCATAAGTATGTAAGGATAGCCTAGCCTGTCGTAGCTTACCGCCATTTCAAAGATTTTGTTTCCCTTCAACACTCGTCGTTCGTCTCGCATCTGAGTCGTTAGCGTCTTTTATTTTCACACTTTGTTCCCCACAACCACCACGGCATTTAGAAATATACAAAGAATGATTCGTTCTTTATGAAATAAACACCGAAAATGTTATTAAAATTTTTGAGATGGCTGAGTCGAACTCAACAGATTGTCAAAACTAACAACAGAGAGCACAGCCATTCTGCTTCCATTGAGTAACCAGGTGGGGCAATTATAAAAATGTGTGGGTTGCTTTATTAAAAGCAAAGAACAAAATAATGTCAAATACAGACAGATTCTTGATCTCGCCAAAGAATACTATCGGAAGTAGCACAGTATATAAGCGGCTAAATAAAGTACAATGGAAGAGAATACCGTATTTGATGCACGTCACGTTAAATTATCAAAATATTACATTGCAACGGTAATATGATTAGGAGAACAAACATTGAGGGCTCAAAGTGCAGTCCTTCCGACTGGGATAAGGGGCGTTGCAAAATGATTTTGCAAATTATGTATCTTATAGGCCACTACATATAGTGACTTAATATAATCGATTCACCATATTTCATCATTTGATACAGAATTATGGTTAAAATATTACATGCTACATCAATAAATACTTGAATTAAACAAAAAATTGGTAATAAGTAAGCGCTTTGGGTAACGACGTTGCAGATATATATAACAATTCGCCCCTCTGTCGGGGGTCGATGGCCTAGGGTTAGAATCTCCGATTGATACCAAATCGGTCGGGTTTCGGTCCCGGCCTGAAGCGATCGGATATCTAGCCACACTGATGAGCTGTGATACAGCGAAACTGTCTGTGGATGACGATATATATAACCAGCGAAAGAGAGAGCGTGAGAGAAAGAAACAGGCATTTTCGATAAGCCAATTTAATTTTTCTCAACAGGTCCAAACAAATTTACGTTAATCCTTTTGAAGAAGCACTCTCAGCCGATCTATCGAGATTTGAAAAGCTAGTCTTAACACAAAAAAAAAAAAAAAACAAAAAAAAAAACAAAAAAAAAAAAACCATGACCGTCTAGAAAGCGTTTTCCTTTTGTGTCATTACGAACGCCTTGTAGAGATAGCTTAGGAAATATTCAGTCTCCGGAAAAGAAAAGTTTCGAATTTCATTAGCGTAGTTCGAACACCTTCACCCCATCTCGTCACTCATTTGAATAAGTTACCTGCAGTCAGGACCGAATTAAGCTAGTGCGACGCCTATAGTATTATATATAGGGCACTAAATTAGAAATACACATCAATATTAAATCATAAATTATTTACTAGCATAGGAATAGAGCTTATACAGCAGGTAAATGTCGCTTATAAATAAGCCGGAAAAAAATATGAAGCAATGATTTTGTAACGAGATCTCGAAGAAATTTAACATCCTCGATATAATGTTACCTGAAATGATGACTAAAGATACACACGTCTCCACCTCCATGTAAGCATTAACATTTCTAGATCGGAAAATGCAGATTTCACCGAACGGCTTAAAAGTATTTAATGCGGGGCCCGTACCAATTGGTACTTTTGCTACTAGGCTAATCCATCACTGCCTGCAGTTGATTTTTCGGCCATTGTAGTCATTTTTGTAAGGATTAAACTTAGGTCGACGATAACACGGATAATACTTTGATTGTGGGAATTCATGTACAAATCAAAATTGTTGAAGAGAGAGAGACACACAGAGAAAAAAAAAAAAACCCCTTATGTACCACCCTCAAGCCACAACCTTTGTGTGTACCTGTTCAAGATTTATTTACATCGCTGGCAGGGATTTAGGATTTGCATTAGAACTCTGTACTCAAAGACCTCCGAGACTAACTTTCTTAGTAGGAAACATTACAAGTGCAAAACATAGCACCAGAGACTAGTTTAAGTCCATCCTGGACTGCAGTGGCAAGAAAGAATGGACAACAATTTTCATTCAGAATTGAACCAAGGACGGTTAGACTTACAAAACAAATCCAGGAGTTTCAAGCTTGATCATATATATATATATATATATATATATATATATATATACACACATACTGGACAGAGAACACCACTGAAGAGAGAGAGAGAGGTTTGAAGGTATCAGCGCATATGCTAGGCTATGTGGAGCTCCTTTGTGGGGCTATAATGGAAATAATTACTTACAGTATGGGAACCATTAATAAATAAAGACAATTGACAGCAATGTTTTAGTAGTAAGAAAAAGAGAAACAGCGGCTGGTAGATTAGGATTAAGGCGCCAAATTCTAGGTCCAGGTGTGTCTCAGGAGACAGTAGGCAAGTGGATTAACTCGGTGGTAACATAATAATTGTGAATTCAATCCCAGGGCCAGATAATAGTGTAGGCTTAGACTCAGTTGAAACAGGACAGGCTATAAGTGAGCAATACTAAATAAGAACTCGAGCGAGATATTCCGAGACAAGAAGAGCGGAACGAGAACAATCTCCAGTCATAGATTAAATAAAAAGAATGCCTAGACTGATACCCGAAGAAAAAATAATAAAAATAAAAAATGAAGACAATAATCCGAATGTAAATAATGATAACTCCTAATCCCAGAAATTGAGGATTAGGATTATCAGATACTATTTTTTCCTCCGAGAACAAAAAGGTTTCTTTTTGGATTCTGGTGCGAAGTATAAAGCGTGATTTTGATTGGAGACCGACTTATAACAACGAGGGGGAAAATCTTTGGTTACAAATCTGATCATAAATGAATATTTAACCTTTGTTGAATTACGATCACTTTATATGAACAATGTTGAGTTTGGAGATACAAAAAAAAACAAAAAAAAACTGATACCCAAGCCACAATAAATCAGTTTATTTAAACGCTAAAACTAAAAGCCACAGAACTGTCGCAGTTTCTATGAGACTCAATTTGAAGTTACACCACTTCATCAAATCCAAGTTTTGACAAGAGTGATCAAATGCGCCATACACTGCACAGTTTATAACGATTTTGAATGACTAAACAGAAATATGGTTAACGGGCTCGTCTCGCCAGATCAATTACGACTGAACAATGAGTGATCCTCACTGGGTGCCCCATACTTTCGGCCTTGTGCCACATCTAAGCTACGCTTAGTAAATCAGTATAGAAATAAGCTTTGATTTGCATTTGCAAATGGTAGAGAAGGCGGCTGATGTCAATTTTTTTCTTTAACAATGATGTTCCCCCCTCTACAATGCCCAAGAGGCACAGTTTGTGGGGAAGATAACGGTTAGCCCTAGACTTGAATAAGATTGTAGTGACCGGGGAAGCATCCTCTTGGAAGTCAGTTCCACAAAGCAGCGGTTCGTAGGAAGAAGCTACTAGAATGGAATACGAAGTCGTTCAAGACACGTGACATCCCTGGGAAAAGACCCGTTTATCGCGATAGGTGAAACTCCATGGTCCGATCGGTGATGATGGAATATCACTAGTTTGGTTTTCGAGACATTGAATGTGACCAGCCATTTTTTGTTTTGTTTTATCTCACTAAGCCGTTGAAGTTCATTCGGGGAGTGATCAACTGTCAAGCTATGGTCATCTAGAGTTTGGGAGGTGCATCCTGTATACCGTTGTATCATCAGCATAGGATATTCACAAATGATTGGCGTATACTCTTAAGCAGGTTAGTTACGAGAGGTCGTCTTAAATAGAAACAAAATACCCTCCTATTGTATTTCAACAATACGCGTAGCCCTGGCAAAATTTGCAAGTATTCTATAAAATGAATACTCCGTGAATTTCATATAATGCAATATTTTACGTTTACAAGGTTGAACACAAGAGTATTCAATGTTTATAGCTATGAATTGGGGGGGGGCATCCTTTTCATCGCTAAGTTGAGAGGCGTTAATGAGCGTCTCCTATTTTGTTTTTAAAATATAGTTTCAAATCTGTAAGTGCTACTCAACTTATGGGTTTCATTATTGACTTGGTAGACATGATCATTGAAACAAGAAAAGAGGAAACGAATACATTTCAGATTTTTCACAAAGAAAATCTAATTAATAAGCAACACATCCTAGAGTTCAGGTCTTAATTACAATCTTTGTAGGCTTTGGGTCAATGCTTTACTATCGACTTGGATAGTTTAGAAAATATGGTCAAATATAAAAACCAAAATAAATAACGTTGTTTAAAATTTCTGTTTCACACATAAAGGATAAAAATGATCCGAGGGCCGATAAATGCCTCAAGGAGGTTGATAAATAAATCGTGGTGGTTTCACCAATTCCTAGCAGTGGCGGGCCTACATTTTTGGGGCCCTAAAGCTTGAACAGATATAGGGGCCCCTTCGCAATCAGCAACGATAGATTCGAGGATCCAACTACTAAAATGGAGGTTATGAATAGGTTGTGGCAAGCTCAACGAACCTGTAGTTGGTGATTCCGGCGCTGCAACCCCACAAAAAAATTTTAAAATTTGACCAATTACAGGGGAAGTTTGTGACTATATGAAATTGGTATTAGAGCATAAGGCAAACGCCAACTACTTCAACCAATTGGCTTATGATTCTATCACTTTAAAAAAAAAAAAAAAAAAAATGGCCTTAAACACTTAAAAACAAAAATATTGATTTTGTTGATAAATTCACTCATTAGAAAAAAAAAGAAAAGTTACCTCAGGGGCCCCTATGGGATTAGGACACTGAAGCTTAAGCTTCATAGTAGATCCGCCATTGATTTCTAACCGAATATCAAGGTCTTTGCTACTGATCTACAAACACATCCTTCTCATTAATGAACCAATTCAGTAAAAAGGAATATTAAATTATTTTTAAAATGTTTTATTGTTACCGATACTTATGAAGTTTTTATTATTATTATTTGTTCAAACAGACATGTCTCGTATCGGATGAGAAAAAGAAATAGCAACATGTAAAGCTAAAATTAATTTTATTGAGAAGCAATAACGAAGGAAAAGGGGTGAAGGAATTTCTGCCCTTAAATAGATAAATAAAAAAATATTAATATTCTTGAACATGCCTGAGGTCGATGGGGGGAGGGGGGGAATAAAAAAAAAAAAACTCCATGAAGGTGTTGATTGTCTAAAAAGTTTCGGGATCCCTGGTCTAATCGAAAGAAACGGGGACATTTTGTTTTTCAATGTTTTAATTGTACGTTCTCAAGCATGCTGACCACAAGGTTTTTGTAAATTTAGCTTTTTGCTCCCCCCCCCAAGCAAATAATATAACAAAAAGGTACAGACTTATTTTTATAATCAGAGATTGATAATTTATGCATATGTAAATGAAATTACTTCAAAAACAAATTGAAAGAAAGAAAATGCATTCAAGCAAATGTTCTCAAAGCGAAAGAAAAAAAATATGCAGGCGATAATGAGTGTCCCGTCCAAGCAGAAATTGTACACATGCGACTATTTCAACTTCCTATGCAAAGTGTGGTATTATGGTGTCTGTAGTAGGACTGAAGTGTAAATCTGAGGTTTTGGTGATAGGAAAATATTTGTTGTACAATTATTGGCCTTGTACCAAATGTTGTATTTGTTATACAAAAAAATATTGAGAAAATAAGAAAAGTTTCAATTGATAGACGAATGCGTTGTCGTTTGTAACAGGATATGTATTTGTTCAAAGCAAAATTATCGAGTTAAACATTTTAAAAATTAAAAATCTGATCTGACGCGGTAAAAATTTGTTTATAATGAGTACATTCGAAAATTTACTTCCGATTGTTAACATTCAACCACTTAGTAAAACAGTGGCGCTATCTTAACGCGAGCGTAAATGTTATTTGTAACAATACAAATCGATTCAAATCTCGAAATGATTCACTGTAAATAAAACATCATTTATCAATTGAATACACGTACTCACATATATAATGAAAATGTTTATCCGGTGTATAAATCTTGTTCTTAAAGAGATTCTATGTGGTTGTCGTAAGAAAAATCTTTCTCAAACATTATTTGGACCAAAAGAAGAAACAGTTTTCGTATTTTTAATTCTGTATTTAATCAAATTTTTATTTATTTATTTTTTCACTAAAGTCTTTAAATATACATATTCTGATTCGGTTTCAGATTTCATGATAATACTGCTAGGCTTATGTATAAATTTTGTTTAAAAGAGGGTTAATCAAAAAAAGTCTGAATGTATTTTAGCAGTTTTGGGCATCCATAGAAACAAACCTCTTGTGGGACGGAGAAAAAAAAGATCTATTTTCAGTAAAAACAAAAAGTATTAAAATAAAACTGAAATTATAATAAAGCAATCAAACTATCGTAAATATGGAAAACTGATTAATTTAATAATATTTTATTTTAAAGAGCAGAAGACAAACATTTGAAAAACAAAAAAATAACGCTGTTGGCTACACGTTTGGGGGCTGTTCACAAAAAGAGAGGTTATTTTCAGTAAAACTAACAACCTAAATTGACCCCTCATTTTAATTTGGATATGAATTAACACAGACAGCGAAACACTCGATAAATCGGTTTTGTTTTATAAAAAGGAAAACTTCAAAAATAGCATATCGCGACAGTCAAAAACTAGAGGGGGGGGGCTATTTTTATTGTACAAAGAAAAAAAAAAACAGTGATTACGGAAAATGTAGGACTGGCATTTTAGAAGCCACGCTCGGTGTTAAAATCATTTTAGTAGACGTAAACAAAAAAACGGCACACAAATGAGAAAAGATAAATTAATGAGCCTTGAATAATTTTACCAGCATCATTTTTTTTTTTTTTATTTAAAAAATAAACCTGAACAATGTGGCGAAAAAAAAAAAAAAAAAGAAAAAGAGAACAATAAATAAATGTTTATTTTCCGGACATTATGGTAAAACAAAAACAACAAAAAATAATATATATATATATATATATATATATATATATATATATATATATATATATATATATATATGATAAGTATTGGTCGGTGAGGCTCATTACTTCATGCTTGCAAAAGCTAATTCTATTGCCAAAAGGAAATGTATTTTCCTTGGTTCTGGTGATATGCGTTTTGTTTGGCAGAACGAAACTGATTTAATTTGTACTTCATTTTATAAAGAAAAAGGAAAAAATCCGATTTTTAAATTCAAGAAAAAAATAAATAAACAGTCCAATACTCCATTTTTTTTTTAAATCTACCACTTTTTATTATTTTATTTAGGAAAAACTCGTAAAAAAAAAAATGCACTGAGTCAACTCAGTTGATAAGATAAGTACACATTTATTTCTGAGTTCTTCTGACATTGCCCAGAAAAATATTGAAAAATTAACAAAGTGTGTCGGATTCTTTTTACTGTGCCAAGTTTTGATCTTTCTGATTAACTAAAAACAATTGTTTTTCAACTCAATATACATAGAAATTTGTAAGTGCCGAAGATAGAGTCGGGGAGGAGGAATTCTTTTATTACAGGAACTAAAGATGAGAGGTTACCGTATTCAGTTTCGCACTGAATATTTTGCTAACTAGAGTGAGAAAACAAAAAAAAAAAAAAAAAATCAACCATATTTATTTAATTAGGCGAACTTTCTTTCGTATTTGAATATTTCTTAGTCCTTGGAGATAAATGGTACGTTTGTTATTCAATGACAACTGTAATGTCACAAAAAAAAAAAAAAAAAAAAAAAAATCACATTGTCAGAATTATTCTGAGTTTGGCTCAGTGGTAAAGCGTAGGAATATAGATGTAGCACTCGCTAATTAGTTCATCGAGAAGAAAGAAAACCGATTTATTTCAAGCGGTTAATTAATTCGTTGAGATGCACACAATTGCTAAAAAGTAAAAATAGGGTATGAACAATTACTAAAATTCAAAAAGTTTTTCTTTTAAGGCTAAAAACAAGAGGGCCAGAATTACTGTTGTTAAGTGTTGTGTCGATGAGTCTTGTTACCATCAAAAGTGAAATAAATTGCACAAGAAGACTAAGAGTGTGTGAGTAGAATATAATATCCCCACTCCCACACAATTGTTTGTATTTTTAAAGGCGAATATTTAAGAAGAGTCTAAAATTAAACATTGGAGATAGCGCATAGTACCGATATCCGAAAGGTACTCTTAGGTTTCATTATTTTTCGTACGACTATTGATAAGGCACGTTCAAATATATACAGAGAAAGAAACAAAACAAAAAAATAACTATTTTTTCTTTGGTTGTGTTTTAAAACCAAGCCACCGCACATAAGTTGTATAATTAATTTACTATATAAAATTAAAAACAGTCAGATACGAAGAGATTTTTGTGTGGTGGGGGGAGGAGATTATTACATTTAAAAAAAAAACTAAAAGAGTCTAACAAAGATTATCTCCTTTATAGTCAAGTAGGGACTGAAAAGAAATGCAAGAAGGTTTTTTTAAGATGCCTAACAATACATTTTAAGCGCCTTTTTAACACCGTGCTTTATTTATATCGTAAAAGGTTTGCCCTAATTACAAAGCCTTTGTAAATTGAATTATTATATAGCCGAGCGTCTCTCTAGCACACCAGTACAAAAGGAAGGGGGTAAAACAAAAGTAAAGAAGTAACCCGTTTGAACACATATGGCAATTGAAACAATTAGCCTTCCCTTAAATATCGTCGTCAACACATCGATAAAAGTAAATGTTTTGGTGAGTCAAAATAAACATATCTAATTATAATACAGTTTGATTTGTTACAGTTTAAAACAAGCTTCTGTTTACAAAACTATATTTTTTTAGTACCCTCACCGGACATCCGTAGAAAAAGAAATGCTCCCGTAATTCATTTCTTTTTAACCAATTTCCACAATATCGTAAATATAGTTAGACGGAGAATTACTATAAATACCGAATGATAAGAAAAACAAAACAAATCCACGAATTTAAAAAGAACTTCCATTTTTGCTTTGTGTTTTGTTTTTTTTCGAAGTGAATTTTGCTGTTTTGAAAATTATTCAAAGCCGGCCCAACTTAAATTTTTCTGCCAGCAATCGTCGTAGCCATGTTGTTGCCTAAACAATTTTTAGAATACATAGGACATTTGAATTTATCAAGCGCAATTTTGAAAGGTTTAAAATCTATATAAAGAGATAGTTACATCGTCACAATTGCGGGTCTAACATTTAAGAAGTAATAACATTTAGACAGAGTTTAATTTTAATAAATTGGCGTAGAGATTTTTTAAATTTTTTTATTTCAACTTGAAACAAAATAATTGTTACTATATCCGAAATTCCGTAAATATCGTTTTAATTTCAGTCAACAGATTCAAATCGAGTAGTTATGTCTGAATAGGCGCAAAATTCAGAATACGTCCGTTCAATATTTAAAAAAAAAAAAAAGAAAAAAAAAGCACCTTCGAATGAGCCCTCAGTTATCATTTCGACGAAGAATATATTTTTATGGATTTTATTTTTATTTGAAAAATTGTCAAAGCCCAAATATCAAATTTCTAAAAACAAAAGCAAAAAAATTTTTACCAGCAAGACAGTAGTAACAATTACAATTTTACATTTAAACAAAATATCTCAGTAACTGCGACTTAGAAGTGATTTTTACGCGTTCCTTATTAAAAATTGTCAGTGCGTTTTTACCCTGTTTTTATTAAGTTCGAATAGATTCCGGGGAAAGCTTCTTTTTAAATGAACATTTAAAGTTAATTATAGAATCTAGTCTAAATAAAATATCTTTAGGAAAAAATTATACAAAATAAAATGAAAGAAAAAAACAAAAAAAAAACAGACTACTGTTTTTTTTTTTTAAAATTACAAGTGGGGATGGGAAAGCGTTAATTGAATTCAGTTAATTTTTCAGACTATATTAGTACCACACCATCCAACCTAGTTCCGATGAGTGATCTCTGAGCGTGTGATAGAAAAAGAGAGGTGGGCAAGAAGGTAAATCATGGAGAAAAATATATACTTCGTCTCAAGTCGAAATAGAAAATTCGACTAATCACTCCTCCAATCAGACTAGAGGTCAGTAAAAATTCGTTTATGAAAAAAAAAAATTGTGTTTGGGGGGGGGGGTCATGATGTTAGAGTAATAATGCGTTAGCATGCACGTCTCACTGACTATTACTGAATAATAGGTGATTCTCATTGGGTACCTTACACTTCTGTGTCGAAACAAAGTTTAAATTGTTAGTAAATAGCAATGCGTGCCTCGCCATGGACCAATGGCTAGCTAGCTATTCTATTACACTTTTTTTCTGTGTAAGTACGATCCTCACTGTGTGACCTACTACCTGAGTACTTTTATCACTCACACATTGCGTGTGCAACATACAGATGAAGAGACTTCAAAATACTTCTCGTGTTTTACTGTGCGTGACAGACTTCCGTCTGCTTGGGCCATTTGATGTTACACACAAGCACATACACAATTTGACTAAGTTTGAAATAAAATATTATTGAATAATAAATTCCCTTCCCACTCAGTCTGGACAACAAAAATAAATTAGAGATAAAGACGGGACGAAAAATAATTTTATTGAGCTTTTCCGAAGTTATTCGGTAATAAATGGAATTAAAGTTTTTCGTTTCCAATTTTGTAGAAATATTTTAAGTACGTCATTGAATTAAATAAAATACAGACGCGCAGACAGTTTGAATGAAATTGAAATGGAGATCTGCGTCGCAAGGGCTAATTCTCTGTCTGATAACAACCCCTGGAAAATACTACAGGCCGATATGTGCAGCCCTTTGAAGTATCTTTTATGACATTTTGAAGCTTATTTATAGCCAATAATTATTTTTAGATTGTAAGATTTTTTTTTTTTTTGAAATAATGATTTAGTGACACTAACTACTAACTAACCCATGGCTGGGGGAGAAGAGGTCGATTCATACCTTTACCGAGGGTATTTGTTCGTAAGTGCCTATAACGAACCCAATGGGAATTGGAACTCGGCTCTCCCAGTAACAATTTCGAAACATTACCATTACTCCTCACATATTACACCTGCCTTTTCTTTATTATGTGTGAATTGTAAATATATCCCTTGACACTGTCTCTCTAGATTTTTTTTCTATTACTTCAATTATCAGGATAAGTAAAACGTACATTTGGTGATAAAATACAAACGACACAATTTATTCTCTCATATCTATCTTCTCTCTCTCATATATATATATATTTTCTTTCTCTCATATATATATATATATATATATATATATATTTATTCTCTCATATATAACTAATAATAACAAAAACAAAATGTCCTTATTTCTACTAGTTTCTCCAATATATTGGGAGGAACAGTTTTGGCAAATGTCTGCTTCAGAAATATTATTGCAATTAGTGTTTGAAGATCTGAGTATATCCATAATGGTTTTGGAAGTGTTTGTGACTATTTTAAGATGGGATGTATCTGTTTTCATGTAATTTACTATTGCGGATTATGTTATTACTTTTGTTTAGGTTTTTGAATGTGTTTTCTATGTATGTTTCTTCTTTAAGTAAATATTGGGGACTGCAGATTATTAATGCTCTTAGATAGAAACCTATAATAATTCCAGATTTAATTTTAGAAGAGTGGTTTGAGTAGAAACTGATCAGATCATTTTTGTTTGTCGTCTTTCTGTAAACGTCAAAATTGAGTTTGTTATTATTTCTATGTAACAACAGAATTACTACTCTCCCAAACAAACCTACGCAACAATACCGTGAAATCAAAAGAAAATGGTTGAATCCGTCAACACAGCAATAATAATATCTCCACACGTGACAATAATTGACGTAATTTTCAGTTAACAGTATGAAAATAGCGTTCTCTAAATTCTTCCAGTTGCTAAGGACATTTTGTTTTTGTTATTAGTTACTTTCTTTAAATAAATTTATTTCGTTTTTTGCCTTGAGAAAGTTCACATTGGACGAAACGCGTCGGCAACTACTAGTTTTCCTATTGTCATATATATATATATATATATATATATATATATAAGGTGAAATGCTATGAGAAATTTTGTTGATCGGATCGTCACATTTGGACTTGTTGAAATGAATTTTGTCTTCCATACAAGTCAAAATATTCAATCCATTCTGAACGATGCTGACTGCGCATTCTTACCGGCACCCCAAACCCGGATATAAGTCAAGATTTCTAATAGCAATTTTCGGAAGAAGGTGTTGCGCCAATCTCCCGATTTTGATTTAATCTTCTGCTGGATTAACCAGAGTTTTGTAAATCTCTATAGTGAATTTGCCATTAAAATATCCAGTGTACTTGGGGCGTTTGAATGAAAATAAAAAGAAGAAAATTATGCCCTGTTCACAGCCACATCACGTTGAAACATTAATTCCCGTACGATCACAGAAGCTAAGTAACATCGAGCCTGGTCAGTACCTAGATACGTGACTGGCTTTAAATAACCTGCAAAGTGTAGATAAACCGTAGTGAGTCAATCAATAAAACACCACATTAAGTAGGCAAGTCTAGTAGTGAATTGAATTCAGAGTTGTGTTCTCCTAGACTGACTGGCAACCAAGGTTAAAGAGTTTAGTTTGCACTGCTATTTAACCCATAGCTGGGGAGAAGAGATGGAATCATAGCTTTCCTAAGAGTATTTGCATGAAAGTGAACGTGAAGAACTCTACTGGAATCGCCGATTTTTCGTCCCAAGCCACTAAACATGAATTATCAAAAAGTCTGTTCCCTGTACATATAATAGTTCACCAGACACCGTTATTTATTTTTTTTTAACGGCAACAAATAAAAGAAAATGTTGAACCTGGACAGTCTTTGGAACGGACTACAACATCTTTATTGGTGCCAATTTGAAGCGTTCAACAACTTTAGCTTAAATGAGAGCGCGTTAAAAATCGCACAGTTGCTATGACGACGTGTCGAGTAAATGTAATCAGCGTCCGAGTAAGGCGAAGTGCCCATCGAACTGTTTCTTAGCAGCCACTATTCAGTAAGGTAATCGATACGTCATTTACTTCGATCTGTTTCTAAGGCAACCTATTGTTACGTCAGCAGAAATTTTGCTTCAGAGAATGTGGAGATTTTCAGGCCCAGTGTCAGGTACATGAAACTGGTTACCGAAATTCCTCGATATGGAGGGGAAAAAAAAAAAAAAAACCCGAAGAAATCAAGCCTTCAAGAATTTTTATAACACGAACATATCCATTTTTTCTTTTAAAGATTGTTTTAATTATTCCCTCCATTAATACTGGGGTGGGATGGGGGTTGAGAAAAGTCGCTGAATTTTTTCTTTTTTGAAATTATTTTAGTTTCATAGTGTTACTAGTTTTTCTTCAAACCCACAATAAATGGATATGATTGTCAAATCTGACAGCCATCACGAGAATCCTACTGACCACTATAGAGTTAGTGATGAAAGCTAATCAAAATGTTAATATCGATAAACATCCCCGACTTAAATGAAAAAATGCACAGGGTGAGGCTTTTAAAAAATCTGCATAATTTTTTAAAACGAATGGGAAGTCTTCTATATGTTTAAAGCAAAAAGATAGATTATAATTGTGCTTGGCGGCGGGGGGGGGTACATCGACGTAGCGTAATGGTTAGTAAGCTTGTCCCTCTCGACGAATTATGACTGAGTTCGATCGTCACTGGGAACTGCATACTTGCGATCTTGAGTCACATCTAAGCTACGCTTTCTACTTGTTCGTTCATTATAGCGTTTTGGTTGTGAGGAAAGACGGAAGAACGAGATAGAAATTCTGGTGGTGATGAAGAGAGGGAGGCAGGAAGAAGAGAAGGAGGGAAGAAGAAGAGAGGATGAGGAAGAAGATGAAGAGAGGTGATAACGCTCTCGTGTTAAACGTCTCTGTCAGTAAAATGGAAAATGTCATTTTTAACCTTTTTGTTGATACTCTCTTAAATATTCAAGAATTTAAAATGTAGAATTTCGATGGGTATTTTATAGTCATGGAACTAGAAAATATATTCGATTAACAATTAAGATTCAGATGGAAACATTCACACTGAAGAAAGAAGTTAAAAGCTTCACGGTTAATGTTGGTATCCTTAAATCTTTGTTACTGAATTCGGCTGTGTCCTATTGGGTCCTAAATCGGCAGAAGGTATTCCGATCCTGTTTAGGAATTGACACTGGTACAAAGAAAAACTTGGGAAAGGAACATCCAGGGTCATCAAGTCTCGCCGAAGTTTTTCAAGGACGAAACAAATCAACTTGATATAGCACTTTCTCAAAAAGCATGAACACAAAACAGCAATATAGAACATCAGGATTTGAGTCCGGCACACAAACAGAATCGAAAATAACCTGTTCATTATAAACTTTATTTATCGAATTATAATAATCAAAGAAACAATATTGAAACGAATCGTTTATAAACCAAGAAGAAGAAAAAAGAAAAAGAGAAAATTGTTCTTCATTATGGAATTGTGCTTGTTTAGATGAGTCGTTGTCACAAACCGGACTTTGGCACGAGTTCATAGCTATTCAGACATTTTCACGCTTTCTATCGATATTCGACAGATTGATTGCTTCCAAAGTAGACAAAAAAAAAAAAAAAAAAAAAAAAAAAAAAGTGGTCAGAATCCGGCTAAAACAATTGTATATTTCACCTTCGTCACGGCGTTCGGGGTTCGAACGGAGGCAAATGACACGGTTTTTCAAGTCGGTATGACTTATCCTTGAAAGACAGGCGAAACGTAACCATTTTACAGTACACCCTTTGTGCCGGGTCAAACTAAATGTAGTAAATAAATGTTTTAATGAGTGAGAAAGAAGAAGATGAAAAAAAACATACGCAGGTCCGACGTATTTAAAAACAAATTAGGGAAATTTAAAAGGGGAATTTGCAAAGGATTCATTTGTTTTAGTGACAAGCAAAAATCAATTTTTGACTTTTTATTGTTGTAGAATATAAAATTTATTACACGTTGCATATAAGTTACAGTAATAACCTCTCGAAAAGGAACATTGAAGTGTTCAAGAAATATCTTTATAAAATTAGAAACATTAACGGCACCTTGGAATTCACGATTCTAAATTAACCCTCTCTCCCGGATAACATTAATGTCGCCCCCTTCAAAGAATTGCTGTTTGTATTTCGTCGGTGTAATTTGTAATTCTAAAAAGGGTGTAAGTTGATATAAGCTCTTTTTGCGGGATTTCCCATCTTTGATACGAGAAAATGCATTTCTAAGAGATATTCTGAGACAAAGATTTTTTGGGAAGTTAGGCCCCAACCTAAAAAATTAAAATAAATATCGGGCATTTTATTGTGCATTTTTATATTTAAGGCGTTTTATTTTATTTTTTTATTCATTTCATATCACACTGTCGATTTAGGAACGAGAATGTTATTTAGAAACAATATTGTATTTTTCAGTGTCGAAGATTATTCCTCTTCTCACACATGAAAGGTTTCACAAATTTACCCTGCATCTCTTACACACACCGAAGACATGCATATTTTATTTTTTTACGTTTCAAAATTTGTTTTCAGTTTAAAGTGGGGTGCATTGTAGAAGCTGAAGGAAAAGGAAAAAAAGCGATAATAATTAAATTAATAATATAGCGTTTCAATATTTTTTTATGCAAGTCATTACTTATTTTGCGAATCATGTGCTTATCGCGAATTTTTCAAAGCTCAGCTTAGTCTGGCACAAGACTACAATAATGAAGCGCTTTGTGATGAACGAACTCACTAACAACGCAGTCTGTGAGACTAGATCGTTATCATCTAACAAACACAATCCAATCTAAACACATGGTGGAGATAGTGGGGCAGCCACTTACGACCAGTTTCACAAACTACTGCTGGCGGGAATAATTCTGAATGAATGGACGCTCTCAGAATTGGGCCTTGTGCTTAAAATGTCATTAGTCCTAGAAACAGGAATTTTTACATTTTAATTCTCAACATCCTACTTTTATTACCATTAAAGAGAAAAAAAAATTGTTTGGTCAGATGAAAGCGATTTTTATTTTACTATTTCTACTTTCAATTTTCTTCGGAGCAATTCCATTCGCTTTCTCTTGCGTCGTAGCGAAGTGGGGATAAAAACACGTTAACACGCACGTGAACTTTGTTAAGCGATGACGAAGTAAAAAAAAACAAAAAAAAACCCAGAATTAAAAGCAGCAGCCGCTATAAATGTTGTACATTACAGAAATGAACAACTCGAAACAGGGGAAATTACTTGCGCTTTGATAGACGCAACTAGTCGAGAAAACGAGGATAACTTTCTCCTTCCGAGTTGGTTTTCCAAGTGGAGCTTCTCAACCACTTGGCATGATTATTGTAAACGAACACAAACAACAGCACATCATGCGTGTCTGTGTCGAGTAGTAAATGCTGGAAATGTGAAACCTGAAATGTGAAAACTACATAGGAACTTTAATTTAAAAAAAAAAAAAAAAAAAAAAAATCTACGTTTTGTTGCAAACAGAATAAAATTCTTTTAATATATAAAAATAAAATTAAAGTTTTTCCCGCAACAGGTTCCTTATGGCAACTGATTTCTCTAATTGATTTGGATTTATTTTTGTCGTGTGAATCAATTTCGATTCAAGGTTTTTTGATATTTTATGAAAAGCAAACATCCCCCATGAAAAAAAAAAAAAAAAAAAAGATCTTTTGTTAATTCACTCAAAATAAAAAATTAAATAAATGAATAAATAAATTTACTAAAAACTAAAATTCACATCAAATTCTCCCAGAGCGAGGTCCTTCCGTTGCACTCCGGTTGGGTTGACTTTTGCGATCGCCCCAAATCTGAGCGACTCGGGTGCTCTATTTCTAAGTGTGGGGTCAGCATTCGCGCTCTCCCCGATAAACAAGCTGCACTTTTTTCTTTTTAAATTGTAAAAAAAAAATTCCTTATAAGTACCTCGAATATCATCCACATTTACGAAATATGAATAACTCCCTGATTTTTGGAATTTTTAATTCTGAGGGTTGGAGTTGTTGCGAGGCAAGCTAAACAAATTTTTATTTAAAATTTCAAAAGAGTGCCAAAAATTAGGAAAAGAAAAAAAAAATTAAAGTTTACAATTTCTTTGGGTGAATTAATATTTGCAATAAATAACTTTAGTTTCTGTTTTGTTTACAATACATCATTATTTGGGGTGAATTAACAGAAAAGATCCCAAAACTGTCAGGGATGCTGTTTAACACGATTTAAAAAAAATTCAATAAAATGTAAGTTTCATAAAAAAAAACAAAAAAACTATTGCCTCAGAATAATTACGTCTTTCTAACCTGTTCGATGTAGACACCCGACGCAATACAATCTTCAAACCATATTTGGTCTTCTATTATAGATCAAAGAGTTTTATTTTTCTAAAAAGCTACCTGTGATTATTTAAAAACTCCCTTTGAACACAAACAAGATTGAAAAAAGGAATTCTTCACAAGACGAGCCTTTTTGAATTTTGTTTGACTCAATCACAAAATACGAATCGACTTTATTTGTGCAAATTTATTTTCAGATCTTAAAAAAAAATGTTATTGGATAATGTGTTAAAAATGAATCACTCCCCAAAATTGTTTCAAAATTTATATTTTATATAAGTCCAGCACTTGAAAACGAATTAGTTTAGAGAGGAAAAAAAAAAGGACTGCATATTATTAATTTTACAAGCATTCGTCAAATAGACACAAGGTGCCTACCGAAGAGAAAGAGTCAAATCTATTTTTAAAGAGTAGCCTTGTACCAGACAAAATTTCGAAAATATCTAAATACATATACAAAAACAATGTTGCCTTTGTTCCTCCACGAACTCCGCAAGTGTTCGAGCAAAGGTTTTTTAATTAAGCACTGATTTTCAAGGCAAGCAGGTTTTCTTAACGCGACTCGACGCAACACAGACTCCTCTACTCCAATTTGACCTTGTATCGGAGTAAGCTGAGATTACTGTATTGTTGGTATAAAAAAAACGCTCTTCACCCCCCCCCCCATTAAAGGAATATTGGATATCAACATTTTTTGCGTCCTATCACTGTTCCTTTTTAGCTTTATGGGCTACTGATGTTAAAAAAAAAAAAAAAATCAACCTTATGTCAGATCCCACCTTATTGGGAAGGCTGGGTAAAAATATCCATACTGAAGGTAGGAATAATGAATGAAGATTTGGTTACGACCCTTAATGACCGAAGGAAAAAAACCGACGTGTGTTCAGGTGTGCATGCGGGTTGAAATCATGAGAAAAATAAATAAATAGAAGTTGTACATAGTGATTTATTAAGAAATGCGGTATCAGTAAGGCAATGTATGGGACATTCTCTTTGATAACAATATATTATTGGATTCAATGATGAAATGACAGATTCCTTTCCAGACAATAAGGAAAGCAAGGCGTTTTTGTAGGTTTGAAAAACTAAATAACAATACGCTTTCTTACGGTATAATTAGGATTTTTTTTTGTCGTTCAGAGCAATTTTTACATTTATCAAATTGAATTTTTATTCAATAACGACTTTACATTTTTTTCTTCTTTTCCCCGAAAATTATCCTTCAAAATAAGGGTGCGTCTTATATTCCGAAAATTAAACTGAGAATACACGCGTAGATAAAGGTGAATTTGCAGAGTTAACCCCCCCCCCCACACACACATACTTTTCGTCTTCATTGAGTTTGTGGTTACAGAGTTTTCTTTCATCGTTCATTTTATTAATTTTAATAGAGTTCTAATGTTTAGTTTACTGTTTACAGGTGCTGGATTTTCAGGTTTCATGCATCTGTTTATGTACGGATACAATTAATTTTATGTTTTTATGGCCTATAGATTCTTTCTCGAATTGACGATGGTGCCGAGTTGGATGAAAAACCAAAATGAAGATCGGCTATTGAATATTGTGTAAAGACACCACTGAATTGAATGAAAGAATTAGTCTTGAAAGCCATAAAAATAAAATCCTTCCGTAAATGAAAACGAAGAGTGATTAGATACGGGATTTTTTTTAAAGCTCCATCAAGTTAAAGACAAGGCAGTCATCGAAATTAAAGATAAAATTTAATGGCCTTTTCAGTTTTATTGCATTTTTAACGAATTAAAATCTTAGTTAATGAACAAGCTGGATGAAAAAAAAGATTAAGACAATAATTACTTTTTTTTTTTTTTTAAATCAAAGTATTCAATTAACTAACCACATTTTTAACTAGAATATGAGGTACAAACAAGTTGTCATAAAATATATGACAAAGTGCATCTGCCATTTAAACTAGTGTAGAGTTCGGTTTACATTTGAAGCTCTATTACGTTGGCCTTGTGTCAGACAAAGCCAAACTAAGTAAATAAGAAATACTTCATTATTGTAACGATATAGAATCGTGATAGCTGTAGTTTTCGTAAAGAATTCAATAAAAAGCTGT
Organism: Acanthosepion pharaonis; assembly: GCA_903632075.3. NCBI lineage: Eukaryota > Metazoa > Mollusca > Cephalopoda > Sepiida > Sepiidae > Acanthosepion > Acanthosepion pharaonis. The sequence continues at coordinate 104,219 of CAHIKZ030000679.1, read as the reverse complement.
TTAACTGGCTCAAAAAAGGATAGGAAAAAATAAAAGTCGCTTATTGTCGGACATTTCCCGAAAACGGACATGGGATGCAAACAATTGCTTTTTGTTTTTACCTTGTTTATTTTAATTGTCTCTTGATAACAACTTACATTTTCTTTCAATGAATCTGTATTTCAATTTTTTCTAAATTTCCAACATTTTATCAATGAGGAGGTTTGAGGAAAGTATGGTCAAGTACACTTATTCGAAATGAGGTCATGAAGAACGGGACATTCTTGCATTTTTTTTTTTTTTTTTTTATTATTAAACCACTTTATTGACCAGAGCAACAAAAGAAACATCATTTAGGAGTGGACATTAAAAGAGAAAATCGCATTAAATAAAGCTTTTTTGGTGACCCACCGCCTGCCACCCCGATATGAATTCAATTCACGCTATTTGTGGGTTATCTGACGCACATATTGGTGATGTTTTATGTTATGTTTTTAAAATTGTTAAATGAATCTTTGGGATAGTATATTTTTTTTTTTTTTTTACAAATTTAAAAGTGGTGACAGATAATCTGCAAATACCGAATTCACATTTTTTAATAAATGCTAAATTTATTTAAAATCGGCTTGAATCTTGCAATTCTAGATTTAACATCACGGAAAATAGGATTATTGTAGTTAGTACTAGTAATTATTGTTGCTACTAATTTTTTAAAAGAGAAGCAGAACTTTGCTTATTGTCAGGTTTGTACCCTAAGGCTGTCGTCAAACTGCATCAAAAACATTGCTTATCGTATTTTTTTTTAAATGAGTTAACTTTCTAGAAATAATAAAAAAACATTTTTTAGCGCTGAATGTTCAGACTTGTAAGAAATAAAGAAAGCAGGTGTTTGCTTATTTTATGTTTTTTAAGGAGATGACAGAGAGAGAGAGACCAAAAATCGAAACAAGAAATAGAAAAAAAATTTTGCTCAATCCATGACCTAATAACTTTCAATAAATTTTTGACAGTAATTCTTTCATAAGAGAAGATCTTTCGTGGAACAATCAAAGAGAAAAAAAAGCGGCAGTATTTTCTTAAAGACTAATGCAAATTCCGTAACACGATTTAGTTTTTAATTCAATTTGATTTTTAAAAATGTTTGTCATAAAAAGAGCTTTAAGAGATTCTTGTTTTAAGAAATAAAAATAATGCTGTCATAAAAATAAGTGAACCTACACGATATTCCAAAAAACTTGACCCCCCTCCTCATTGTCTTCTTTACATCCTTTCAGCCTAGTCGGCAGGTTAGTACAATCCTAAAAGGACAATCTTCTTATTTGTTCGCTCAGAAGTGTCAATGTGAAAAGAAATGTTGATGATACAAAAATCGTAATCAAACATGTTGACATTTGTCCCCCCACTCATCGACAACTTCCCAAAACGGCCGACTTTAAAGAAAAAGTATTTTAAAAGAGTTTTTCATTTAAATAATAAAAGTTTGAGGTGGGGGAAGAGAACGAGTTTTTCAAATTGTTAATTCCCAATGTTATAGATCTTCAAAAATTAAACTGTTAGAGGCTCAGGAAGAAAACACATTTAAAAAAGTTTAAATCAAACTAATATAATAATAATAATTTGATCAATTATCTTTCAAGTGAAAATACAAAAAAAAAAAAATCCATTGAGAAAATAATGTTCACATTTTTAAGACTTTGTTAATTACATTCCTTTTTAAACCTGGTCTTTTAAGGCCATCTGTAACTGCTATATTGCTTCGAAAAAAACAAAACATTGCGGATGTAGATTTGTCATCTCCAGATATTAAAAAAAAAAAAAAAACAGAAATAAGCAATTTTCTAGCAAATTGAAGGTTTCATTCCTTCCACTTTATTTTAAGCACGGGAAGGACTAAAAGTTTAGGAAACTTTTATTCTGATTTGAAATAATGTTTGTGATAACGTGCATCACATTTTTTTTTTAACTTACACTAAGTCATCCCTATCATCTTTTTTTTTATTTAATTGAAAACATGTTGTTCACGAATCTCTGCAAGGTACAATAATTCGGTTTCATATCAATAAGTTACGATCATAAGTTCACTAATTCAGGTTAAAAAATATTGGGGGGGGGGGGCGATAAATAAAATTAAGCTTTCTTTCACATAAATATTACTTTTGAATTTGAACCAGAAGGCTTGAGAGTGTGTTTTTTTTTTACTTTGAAACTTTGTTAAATTTTTTTACAATTTACGAAGGAATTGTAAACACTAAATGGGGTAGAAAATTCAGAGGAAATTTCTTAAAACAAAGAATAAGATGGAGTGGAGAATCACAAAAAAAACTGACATGAAAGCCTTAGAAAAAGTTTAAACTTAGACCAGGACACTTAATGCAAATGACCTTAAGATCGCTGTTTTTAATGGGGGGAATTAAAACACGTCAAAGTTTATTTCTGAGCTTACCAGCCAATGTTAAATTAAATTCGCAATTGAACAAGATAGCGAACGACCTTTCGTCGCCTCATACGAAGCTGGAATTCAGATCCTGTCCTAAGAATACTCACACGAGGACAAATCGAAATAAGATTTCAGAAGTAAACAAAAAGGTGGAATTCAAATGAGGACGAAGGAAATGCGAATTATTTTCCCTCGAGAAAATTAAAACCTTACCCCACCTTTTTTGTACCTTAAAGTTTTTAAAAGGAAAAATTAAAAATCAACCTTTGGAGAAAAAATTACAAAATAAATGCATTTTATGCATTTACTTGTTTTGTTATCAATCAAGGAAAAACTATTACAAATTTTATTAATTAAACATTTAGATCTAGTTAAATAAATTGTGTAAGTAGAAAATGTTTAAATATTTTAAAAGATTTTTAACTTTTTTTTTAGAAAAATATGCAAAAAAAACCCCCAAAAACAAAGCATTTTCATTTTCGGCGTTAAAATGGAAGGATAAAAAAAAAAAAAAAAAAAAGTACTGAAACATTTTTTAACTGAATACATTTATTTTTAGAAGTGAGTTTATTTTTTTTTATCTGTCAAAAAAAAAAAAAAAAAAAAAAAAAATGGATTTAATTAGGATTTAGTTAAACAATAAACACGTAGTTAAATATAAAAATACTTAGAAAAGATTTTCTAAATTGTCCAAACGAATAATAACCATTCAGAATTGATTTCATTTTTTATTTTTATGTGGTTTGAATTTTACAAATAAAAATAAATTTGGTTTAATAACAATTAAACATTGTTGTAATCATAAAATATATAAATTTATAAAAAAATTATTTCCAAACTAACCTCAGTTTTTTTATTTCAAACATAAGAAGCAAAAGAAAATGGATTATCAAGATTGAAACTTTTTCAGCCCTCCTCATATTGCGAATAAGCTTTTTGATTTTATTATCGTCATTAAATGCACCGCCAAAAATGTTTAAGATAAAAAAAAATTTAAAGGGCAAATTTAAACTAGTTGAATTTTTTTTTAATTTTCAAATTTTTCTCGTATTTCTTATTGACATTTAAGACAATTTGCTCAGAATAATGTTTTTATTTTAAGTAGAAAAAAAGCAATTAAAATGCGTCGTAAGAACTAAATGTAAAATTTTAAAAATAAGGAAAATTTACGAATTTTCTGGTTGTTATAAATAAAAAGATGAGAGGGATGATAGTGTAAGTTAGTAATTTTATTTTTAACCACTAAAACAAAACAAAACAAAAAAAAAAAAAAATCAAAATAAACTTCATTGTCGTCATTGACAAAGCAAAACAGAATTATTTTAAGTTTAAATTTAATTAAATATTTGATTTATTCCATATTTTAGAAAGAAAAAAAATCCGAAAAGAAAACTAGAAAAAAAAAACCCAAAAAAACTAACAGGACGAACAATAACATTTTTATTTCTCTGTCGCTCGAGTTTTAGCTGGGAATTAAAAATGAAAGGGTATTCGTGGTATATAATATGGCAAATAGGCCCAAATTTATTGATAGGAGAAAAAAAAAAAAAAACCTTTTAAACACTCTTAAAACGACGAGTTAATGTCGATTTGGAGGAACAAAAAAAAAAAGTGGGTTCATTTTGTCGTATGGTAGACGTGAACAGTAGCTATTTTCGTTCATTGATTTTTTTAGTAAACATTGTACAAATAAAATATTTTAAAAGCGTAAAAATATCTTACAAATAACATCAACAAGAAAAAAAAAAAAAAAAAGAAAAAAGAAGAAAATAAAGAAAGAGTATTGCAAGCAAAGATTCTCAGTTTCCACTAGTAAATATTTTCAATTTGATGCAGATCTAGTTCGTGGGCTACTGTTTTTCAGGATAGATCGGATTGATTGATATTCAAACCTTCCAAGAACCAATCCGTTATTCGAACCTCAACATCGGTACGTCAATTTATAAGACGTAAACGAACAGAAGAGTGAAAAAGTAAACGGTTATCATTCCTAAAAGGAATCTATTCATTAGGATTCATCCCCATTATTAATTACTGTACCAATGGTCATCCGTATTATGAAATAGGTCAACCGGTTTTTTCTATTCATTATGTGACGTTTTGTTGTCAAATATGAATCATACACAGATTAATTTACGCACACACAATATATATATATATCACGTAATTTGTAAGAAATGCCAAGAGGAATATTTCATAAAAGGACAAGTGCTGATTCGATTTAATTTAAATGTTAAAATTTTATTTTCATTGTCAAATTAAATCTGACAATTTCCTTCCTTTTCTGGAAATTTCAAGTCAAATAACTTTCTAAATTTTAATTTATAAATAAGATTGTTTGTTTGTTTTTTTTTTTTGTAAAATTAATGTTAATGACGAAAACCTTTGTTTTTTTTTATAGTTTTAATTTTCCGTAAAAATGTAACCCACTTCAACCACATGGTATGTCAAATAATCCCAACCATAAAACAAAACAAAAAAAAAATGTCACAATAAAATATCTCGAACATTAGCAGTATTATTGGTGTACGATTTTAGAAAACAAAAAAAAAAAAAAAAAACCGATAAGATGGCAAATATCAGAAAAGAAAGCGTGTTAGTTTTTTTTTTTCAGTTATGTAGTAATAAATTTTAAAATACAGATGAAAAAAAAAAAAAAAAAAGGAAAAGAAAAAAGATTTCTTTTTTAGCTAATATTTCAAAAGAAAAGTTGAAGAAAGCAAAACATCCATTTGGGTCAGACTAGATTTCTTAGTCATGCATTTAAAAAAAAAAAAAAAAAAATACATTTTCTTTTTGTCTTTAGAAAAAAAGTGCAAACAAAAAAAACAAAACAAAAAAAAAAGTGTTATTAAAGCGCAGTTTATTAGAAATTCTAAAATAAAATAAAATAAGAGACATTTCGGGATTTTTAAAAGATTGAAAAACCCTTAACTATATGTTCATCTAATTTTGCAAACAGAACGATTTACGCTAACGAGGTCATTTGCCCCAACATAGATTCTCCCTAAATTGGAAAGATAAGGAAAATCCCCGACGAAAGCGAAGGTCGGACTCGTGACTCGCTAACAGTTTTTCCGTATTTTCTGTTCTAAACGAAGATTCGTTTGAGAAGTTCGTTTTTAAATATTCAACTTAAAAATAAAGACAAGTAAAAGTGATGTTTAAATTTTTAAATAAGGTTGATTTGTGTATGAAATCAAATTCGGATTTCGAAAATAATTGCATTCAATTTATTAATTTCGTCATCGAATGACAACTCAATCGCAAGTGGCCATAAAGTCGCTGAGGGGTGTGCGCTGGAAAGACCAATCAAATTGGTGAGATGATCTTTGTTGACCAATGAAGGCCAAGCAAAATGAAAAGTCAAGGCCGAATTCTGGAATCACAGACCGGCTCTTCACAAAAGACCTCAACCACATTAAATGCCCGAGATGAAGAAACATTTCGTAATTCTTTTTATTGTCTCACATCCAACCCACGTAGTACGAAAATATGCAGCTATATTTCTAGGATAACCTTACTTTAATCATCTTAACTGTAAGATTTCATTTTTGAAATTGATGCCAATTTAAAAACAATTAAAGAAATGAAAAAGAAAATCAAAACATCAGGAGGGAAAAGGGGACAATGAGATTAAAAATCTAGAGATGATTATGATCCAGAGTTATTAGCGAAGCAAATAAACAACCAAGAGAATAAAAAATTTAAATTACAAGAGAGAAAATCTCCAGGTAAAAATTAGGGTAACGAGAGATTTTTAACATTGTTAAAGAAAAAAAATGTGTAATAAATTTTTTTTTAAAAGTTTAAAAAAAAAAATTTGATAAAATAAATTCCTCGTTATTGAAAATGCGCATTTTCATTAACAAAATACAATCGGAATGCTTCGTACTACAAAAACTTGAATTAGGAATTGAAAAATAAAACAAGTTTCATTTTGTGTTGTTTTTGTTGCATAAACTAAACATTTTAAATAAAAAAATAAGAGAAATAAAAGTAAAACCAAAAGGTCTACTAAAACCAATGAATAAAAAAAGTTTAAATGATAAAAATGTGAAGATCCGAATTTTTTAATTTAATGCTTAGAAGAAAAAATATGAATCATTTAAAAAAAACAAAACAAAACTGGTAAATGTTGCCTTCGGCTTCATTAAATAAAGATTTTATTTAACTTAAAAATAATGGGAGGGGGATATTAAACAAAAAAAGAAATATTTCCCAGGTGAAATGAAGAAAAAAAAGGTGCGTCATTTTGTGAAATCGGCAAATGACCGAAAAGGAGTGAATAATAATAATAAAATCGGAACATTGATTTAATGAATCTGAATTATGTTTCAATTTATTAAATGAATGAAAGATTTTTTTTTTATTTTTTATAACAAAAATGGTAAATAAATAATATTAATCATTGTTATTTTGGTTTGAAAAATGATTAAACTTGGAAATATGTGAAGATCTTTTCGGATCTCATACAAAATGAATAGGGAGGAAGGAAAGGAGAAACTAGAGAAAAGATTAGACTTTGATGGAGATTGGAGAGAGAGATGTCTAACTAAAAAGTGTATTTTTTAATGAATGTGTAACTGAGTAACTGTGTAGAGAGAAATTGATGAATTTGAGATACCAACAACCCAGTTGAGTAACAGAATCAGGGGAGGGAATGCACAGATCAGGGATAGAAAGAAAGAAAAAGAAAGGAAACAACGCATTCAGAATGAACTCGACAAGAGAAAGACTGAAAGAAAAGTAAATAAAAAAAGACATACCGTTTCGTTCTCTGATTTCAAATCGTTGATCTCTCTATCCTTTTGAACAAGCAAATCTTGTTGGTGATGTATAAAGTCAATATGAAGCAAGAAGAGTTCATTCAATTTGTTTTCATGAGTGCTGTCCGTCACTTGACACTGTTTGGGGTAATGGTCCGACGTGGACAAGGGTAATGTGATAGCAGTGCCACCCGTATTATTGATACTGAAAATGGGGATATTATTGTGTGTATTATTATTACTATTAGTTTTACTGGTAACAGGGTCCGCACAGCCTCCACTAGTATTGATAATCGAATCAAGGGAGGTAGTGTTATTTGTTATACTGCTATTGTTTGTGTTAAGATCTGTTGTGGGGTGGGCGGCTGTACCGTTGTAATTGTTATTAAAACTGTTTATTGTAGTAACACTTGCTGTAGTAACTGTACTACTACTAATACTACTACCAGAAGTAGTGGAAGGGTTAGTGAAGGCGACATAAAGAGACGGGGTCATACTTGTGACGTTACCCCGGGTATCTCCCGTGGTTGCTGGTAATAAAACTATTCCATCTGAGGAGGATCCGTTTTCGTATAGGCCATTATTATTGTTAGTAGTAGTGGTAGTAGTAGTGTTAGTATTACCATTGTTACTAGTGTTATTATTGTTGTTGATACTAATGCTACTACTACTACTACCTCTAATTCCTTCACTTACTCCTGCAAGACTGCTGGTTGCAGCAGCAGGGTGAGCACGGTTGTCCCTCGATAGTAATTCACGCCCTAATCCTGAAAAACCAACACCATATTTTAGATTTTCTTGAATAGCCAAGGTTAAATCAGGCCCTACATTATTACCGATTCCCGTACCGGCTAAGTCACCATTTTCCACAGATGAAGAAAGTATATGTGACATGATGATCCTAGTGTTGTTACTACTGCTACTAGTGTTGTTAGTACTGTTGTTATCACTGTGGCTGCTAGTAGTACTGCTGATACCAATGGTCTGACTGTTGTTATTATTGTTGCTGTTGTTATTGGCGTGGCCTGGTATGGCCAGACCCTGTTGTCTCCCATCTGTCGTGGTCGTCATTCGGTGACTACGGCTTCCGACCAACAGGTCCGATTTCATTCTATTACCCGTCATGGGGCATTGCAGACGGGTAGATTCCTCTCCAGGGTCACGACCGATCCCTTACTGGTCAGAGTAATAGTAAAACGCAAAGAAAAAGGCGGAGACTTGTCAGCAAATAGACGACAGACGTCGCAGAACAGCAGACAAATGTATGTAAATGGAGCTCACTTCAGGGGCACAGCGCCTGTGACGGCCATTTTCTAATCTCCAAACATTGAAGAGCGTTACAACAAGCAGCAGCAGCAACCGCTGCCGTCGCTCTAAACGAGCCTGAGTAAAAAGTATTTTTATTTACCCTAACTTACAGTAAACGGTTTCGAGCCTTACAATAGTTAGTTGATAATTTTAAATTAAAACATATGGTGTTCTTGTATTTCTTTTTTTAGTTTAAGCGCACTTCGTAAATCAATTAAATAATTACAAAAAATGCATAATGGAAAAAATAAAATAAAAAAAGATACTTTTTTTGTGGGTTATCTGTCGCCACTTTTTAAATTTATTTTCTAACTTTTTCACAAATACAAATGTGTAAAAAAATACTATCCCAAAGATTTATTTAGCACTTTGAAAAGAAAAGAAAAAACAATTAATTAAAAAACATTTTATTTTTAAGTACCACATCTAAATTTTTAAAAAGATCACCAATTTAAAATGTGGCGACCGATAACCCACAAGAAACTCATTTTAAAAAGTGGCCACAGATATCCCACAAGTATCAAATAACATTTTAAAAATGAATAATAATAATAATAATTGCAACAGAGCATCGCTATAGCTCACTGGCTATCAAGTTCAACTTTCAGATTGTTATTTGCGGTTGTGAATTCCTGATGGGTAACACAAGTTGTGCCGTATTGTTCAAAATGTAATAAAAATTATTAATAATAAATTCAATGATGCAATACAAGGGTGTCTCACCGTGGAGCAATCGTTAGCAAGTTAAAAATAGCAGGTCATTCGTAGTTTTTCATTCTAGGTGTCTCACAGCTAAAAAACCTTGTGTCGTACCAAACAGGGAGACTATCAATAGAACGATTTTGTTAAGGCACATTTTCATCTCTACTGTAATCAAACAAATAAGAATATTATTTTTTACAAACAAGCAAAACATTTATCAAGCCAAAAGAAAGAAGGAATTTTTTTTTTATCAATGTGAGATTTATTTTTAATTTTACTTCAGTCTTAGAGGAGCTAGTTTCGTTATCAAATTTTCACGGATGTGCCTTTTTGAAATTAGTTTATAAATTAAGAAAAATAATTTCAAAAATACTGTTTATAGTATCTATGTGTAGGCTAAATGTTTTACACGAACAGCCCAGACATTTCTAAATTTAGTGTCATATCCCAGCGCATTAGTCTGAATACAACCTAAAAACGTTACTACAAGGTACGTATCACACTATCAAGGACTTTTTTTATTTCTCACAAAAACTTTATTATCTACTTTTCCTATTATATGAGATAAGTTAAATATAGATATTATTATTGGTCAAGAAACCCATTCTTTATTGGTAGAGTACTAAAAAAGTATTTTGAGAAATTAAAACTTTCCCCCAAATATATGATAGGGTGTTCGGAAACTAATTATGTATTTCAGCGTCATGAATTATGAAACAATAAAGATCGAATAGTAGGAAATAGCGTCTAGAATTAGTTTTATTATCTTTTCTATCCGACACTGTGTCGTTTATAATACATTTCAGAGTTTGAGAAAACTTACAAAGAAGGAATTTGAGTTCCTCGTGAGTTTTTTGCTTGAGAACCGAAGATAACGTCCCACCATCTGCAAGGCTTTACTCAGTTATGCCACCCATTCATTTTGGCATCACACTGTTACAGGTGATGAAAAATGGGTTTTGCAAGATAACAGAAAACGGAAAAGACAATGGTTATTGCAACATAAGGGACCAGTGCCAACATCCAAACCAGGACTTCATCCACAGACCTTATGTCTAGTGGGATATGGAAGTTATCGTCGATTACGAGTTACTGGGCCATAACTATAGACGTTTATTCTCAGCAACCAGATCGGGTAAACGAAGTATTACTGTGAAAAGTGTTCTGATGTGGTAAAAGGAAGAGGTGTAAGAAATACAGTCGTTCATGTTTTGTTTTGTTTTTTATCTTAAAAATCCGAACGTCCGAATTTCAAACAATAATGAAATAAAAATAAAGAAAACATGCGTACGCCACTTAAATAAACTGTTTTTATTTACAAACGTATGTACATGGATTCAAAAGAATTAAAAAGCAGTAAAAATAGTCTTTAGTTGAGTTAAAGTCTTTGGGTAGTTGGTCCACAGAAAAAAAAATGAGGCTGAGAAAAGACTTTGATCGTCAACGAAAATTCACTGATTGCATCAGCAGAACGCCAAACCTCATATCCCTTTATAGACTCGGCAGCAATTGGTAGAACTTGACTGGGATGTCCTTATACACCTGCCGTAGTCACATGACGTTGCACATTCGGAGTACTACTTATTTCGATCCTCATAAAATTCTCTTCCATATTATGTAAGCCTTTAATAACCACTTTGACTAGTTCATCACTTAAAATGATTTCAAATTCTAGGAGGATGGAATCATGAAATTTACCTCAAAGATGGCGAAAAGTAGTGGAACAAAATTGTCCATCTGTAGTCGAATATATCTGTTTCTTATGAATATATACGTTATATTAATAGATACACTTGTTTAAGTAGACATCTTTCTTTTTAAATAGTATAATTGTAGTTTACCGACCTGAGTTTTCGAGAGATTTTAATAAAGATTACGTGACGTTCCGTTTGAATCTGCACCCCACCGCTTTGTGTAGGGGAAAACTATCGTATAGCCTGGTATGCTTTTAAACAGCTCAGCCACGAAGTATTGTCACGGCAAAGCAAGGCTCAATTGGACTGATAAAGGAAAGCACATCTTTCGAAGCCCATATCTGCTAGCTTTATTTTCGTATCCGAGACGTAACTGTAAAGACATTCGAAAATCTAGGACAGACTCAAACACGTGCATCTAATGTATATAGAAATAAGAAATAATGCCGGGTTATAAATAAAAATCTATTAATAAATTCCTTAGATATTTCTATACACAAATATCTAAATATAGTCTTTGGAATTCACTTTAAAAACGCCACGAGTTTTTTTTTCCGATCCAATACAAGTAACGCAACAGAAGTATTCTTCGCTTTAGGCTCTTTATGAATATAAAAGAGTTGAGAAATTATCATGTCGAAGGTTATAAAAGAGAATTTAAGCCGCCTGTCGGTAAACATTGCTGGCAGGTTTGAATCTCGTTAGATAAGCACCCGATTAGAGAGTGTTTGGGTTATTTGTTTAGCAGCATGTCAACTCTTTATTTAATTTGCTTGGGAGCATTTACAAAAATGTATTCCTGGTAATTTTTTTTCAAAAATGTATTGCTGGTATTTTTACGATGAAAAAAATATTTTTATACTTTCATAGTGTTTTGATCCCAAGTCGGGGGTTAACTATTTGCCCATACTTGGGACCCTAACAGCTACTACCACCCTGGGTTAAGGTGGACCTGAGAACAACAGCTCCTCAAAACCTCCCGATCAGAAGTCTTGCTACTGGATGTAGTTTATCATCATACCCAGGACGTATACAGTTAGATTCGTTTATTTTCAACAATTTCTTGCATTTGCAGACAATCAACAAGTTTATTAACCGTTATCGTAATGTATTGAGCGGGCGACATTTTTATATTGTTGACCATGGGAGTGTACAGAGTGACTTCTGTTATCTTAATGCTACTAATTTAGTTAGTGGAATCCTTAAATATTTCAATTTATTTCTTACAGATTAAGAGCACATAATTTTTTTTCACGAAAGAAACGTTTATCTCTACAATGATCTTTCTTCATTCTTCCCAGTAAGAAAAAAGACAGCAACGAGACTGTCATAAATTACAAAGACTTCAAAAAACAGGACGTAGTTTAGGATCGAACCTTTAATATCTAGCATGACTTAGAACTCCGCTCCAAAACGCGAGAGGCAAAATTAGATATACTGGAAATTCGAGAAAGGGTTGAGTCACTCCATAAACAGCGACATTGCTGGGAAATGCGATGATGCACAAAAATGTGCTGAAGATTTGAGGAAACTCGCGGTCACTCATTTGTAGCGATATCCATTAGACAGTATCTGAAAAAAAAAAACAAAAAAAAAAAAACAAGAGATAGGGGTTGCAGTTTTTAGAGCATCCAGAGTTTTAGGGTATCCAGAGATTAAATTAAATATTATTTCAGTTTTGAACGCAGAATCAAATTATTTCAAACATTTTCGGGAAGTCAGCTTTCATTAATATGAGTTGTTAAATTTATTTCTTATAAAATTAAAAAAAAAAAGAAAGAAACCGAAATATTGTCTAAAAGTACATCTGTACCCTCTCATAACAGACCCCATTGATGTTAAAATTGATTGTTTATTTGCACTTGGTGGGATGGTCAAGTTCGATACTGCCACTGCAAGTCTGGAGGGTGCAAGTGACAAATTTTATTAAACAATTTGAAGGATATATTGGTTTCTCGAAGGCCACTGCAAGACATCCAGGGGACCATATATGGTTCGAGGACTGCGTGTTTGAGGCATCTGTGGGTAATGGATTAACTTTTCCCCCAACACTGAAATACCATTACACATGTACTTATATTTAAGGGTAGCCCATGGGATTGAAGTGAGTTGGTTGGCTGATTTTGTTTAGCGGTATATCAGCCTCTAGACCTGGGAACAACAGCAACTAAGGTGTGGTTCCACGCTCTTCAGAACCACCAATCTCCTGATGAGAGCCCTTGATGCCGGATGTAGTTTATCATCATACCTAAAACTGATTGAAGTGAAGAATTTCTTCAAGATGAAAGGTCTCAAGAAATGCAAGCAGGTAAACCCTTGCAACAAGAACAACTAATCATATTCAAATTGTTGATGTTTTGGAGAAATGTTTCCATTTTTATCAGTCTTCTGAATGAGAAAACGGAGAGCCGAGTTCGAATTCTCATCGAGTTTGTTGTATTCACGTATGCGCAAATACCCTTGGGGAAGGTATGAATTCACCTCTTTCCTCCTCAGTTATGGGTTAAGTAGCAGGACGGACTGGTTCATATAGTCTTGGTTGGCAACCAGTCTATCACAGTAAGTAACAGTAGCCTACTCCTGAATTATTCTTCCAAGTCAGACATGAATAAAAAAGAGGCATGATCACTTAAGCGTGTATCACGTATGGCAACCTTTTCATTTTTGAAAATATTACTGGGAGCCTCACAGTATCTATAGCCTTACAGAGCCTGTCACCTATGATCCTCTTAGTGCCTGTCGCCTGAGATCCTCGTATGACCTGTCGCCTAAGACCCTCAAAGTAACCTTGAGTCTACACAGTACCTGTAGCATACGAGCCTACAAAATCTTAATCAGGCACCAGGTGTAAACATACAGGAAATAAACCCTATTTCCAACATAATTACATACCCACATACATATCACATTAAAACCCACCAAAACTTTATTTACTGCCCAATAACAGACAATATTTACAAACATACTAAAATGATCCCATAATACAACACATACCGTTTAAATCAAAGTGTCTATTGGTTAGAAATTAAACTCAACATGTGAAATATTTGACCAATCAGGAAAAATAAAATCCTATTTTTCTCTAACTTGGTGAAAGAAACCTGTGTCGGCGACTTCAAACGAATTATCTCCAACAACAACAGCTCGGACGGTCAGTGAAACTTCTTAAAAAAAAAAAAGAAGAAAAACAAAACATTTCTTCACTGATATTGGTTTGGTTTTTAACACCTATAGTACCGCTTGCAGGCAAGTAGAGACACGGCGTCAAGAAATAAAAAGTCGAAAGCTAAATTCGGATGTTAAAAGTGGAGAGGGCTACATCAGATATTAAATGTCGAGGAGTTGGGGCAAGTCAAACGGTAAAAATGAAAGGGGAGCTGTCAGATGTTAAAAGCGGAGAGGGGGCTTCATCAGATATTAAATATCAGGAGGGTCTGTCAGACGGTAAAAATTGAAGGGGGCTAAGTCAGATGTTAAAAGTTGAGAGGGGGCTACACCAGATATAAAATGTCAGTGGGGGTCTAAGTCAGACAGTAAAAATGGAAGGGAGTTAAGTCAGATGTTAATAGTTGCAAGGGGGCTACATCAGATATTAAATGTCGGTGGGGAGTTCTAAGTCAGATGGTAAAAGTTGAAGGGGAGCTAAGTAAGCTGTTATAAAACGGCGAGGTGGTTACATCAGATATTATAAAGAGGGAGGCTAAGTCAGACGGTAAAAATGGAAGGATGCTGTGTCAGATGTTAAAAGTTGACAGGGAGCTACATCAGCTATTAAATATCGGTGGGGAGTTCTAAGTCAGATGGTAAAAGTTGAAGGGGGGGCTAAGCTGTTAACTGTAGAGAGGGAGCTACATCAGATATTAAACGGTGGTCAGACGGTATGAATTGAAGGGGATCTAAGTCAGATGTTAAAAGTGGAGAGGAGGCTACATCAGATATTAAATGTTGATAGGGCGTCTAAATCAGACGATAAAATTGAGGGGAGCTAAGTTAGGTGTTAAACGTGTCGAGGCATATTAAATATCGGGGGTGGGGGGTTCTAAGTCAGATATTTAGTTTTAAAGCTTTCTGATTGTATATATATTTTTTATATGATCCTTTCATGTAATGACTATTTATATACATATATATATATATTATCCAACTATAAACTATCGTGATTTAAATACGCATATTTATTTACTAGTTTTAACCCGCGAAAATTTAACGTAAATTTCTAATGGATCTTAATTCTGGTGAGTCATTTGTCCCTCCCCCGACCGTGGCAAAGGAATTCAGAAATTAAGGGTGAAACTGAAGGTCTTATTCTTGCGGCACATGACCAGAGCTTGCTGACGCGCAACTACCAAGCTAATATCTTTCATAAGAGTACGGACCTAAAATGTAAGTTCCGTGACCAATATATTGAAACTATAAGTTATCTCAGGATGCTAAATACATATACCAAATGAGTACAAAATTCGTCATGACAGGATAGGTCAATAACTGCATTGCAAGATTTGTAATCCCTATGGGATAAAAGCAGCTGTAAACTGGTATGGACATCATCCTGAATCTGTAGTTAATGGAGCACATGGTAGCATCGTCTGGGATTTTTCTATCAATACAGATCGAACAATGCAAGCAAATCGCCCAGACATTATTATCAAAGGCAGAAATGAAAAAAAGTTTGTAGACCGATATGACCGTGCCAAATGACAAAAACATCTCTGCTAGGTTTTTTGAAAAACTAAACAAATACAAAGACCTGCATATGGAAAAAAATAGCACTAATTCTGCTCCTGTTGTGGTTGGAAGTTTGGGACTGATAAAACAACAAATCAACAAAATCCCTTGTTCACCATCTCACCAGACCCCCCCCCCAAAAAAAATCTGTTCTAAGAAGCACAGCCATTATTCTGCGAAAAGATTTGTCCATTTAAGCTTTTTTTTGTTTCGTTTTTTTTTTTTTTTTTTTTTGTTAATAGTTTCAGTGGAAAAAACACATCTTTTACTCGTGCAAAGTCATTTGTTATGATCCAGCATGTGCTTATAAACCAAATGCAGGACAAAAAGACATTTTAAAAATAATAATAATATTTTATATTTGTATGTATTTTTAAAACATAACTTGAACACAGACATATTGCCGAAATATTGTTAAACATTGTCCTTTCTTTTCTTTTTCCCTTTCTTAAATCGCGTTTTGCTGTAAGTGTTGTTGTTGTAATAATAATAATAATAATAATAGTAGTTTTAACCTGTTAAAATTTCACGGTTTTCCTATTTTAAATTTCTGGTGAATCTTAATTCTTAAGTTAGTGATTGAATAAGCTCATGGCGACAATAAAATATCAGTAGAAATTCCCCTATCACATCGTTAAATATTTGAGCTAAACAACTTTAACAAAATATTGCAATAACAATCATAAATACAGTCGTTAACGGTCATTGCAAGAAGTAAGGGGGTACAAATGAAAAGATTTGAAATTGATTTATGTTGTATACATATTTCTTTCCGCGCCCCAGCAGAAACATAACGTTAGAAATGGCTTCATGACATTTTCCACTGATCATTTTTGTAAAAAACAAAACAAAAAACAATCTAAGATCACGCACATTTGACATAGATAAAGCTCTTCGTAATGTGTGACTTGTACTTTTTTGCATTTCTTTAAGGTATGGCTACCAGGAATCCCTTCAATGAGTCTATCGGAACCTTTCCCAATCAGTCCGAGGGCTCCAACTATTATTATTATTGATCTCCTTATTGCCACATTTTTTACAGTTCCATTTCAAGATCCTTGTATTTTGATAGATTTTTTTTAATTCTTCAAAGAAACGTTACAATCTGCAGAGACTGTCATGTCAACAAGAAGAGGCACATTCTGTTCTTGTGATCTTTGTGCGCGAAGTCTGGGCGATTGGCTGTGATTGTTCTGTCTCTGTGTATTGTAAAATCCCAGAAAATTGTTACAGGTCCGACCTCTGTAACAGGTTCTGGGTGATGTTCAGACAAGTCTCTTGCAGTTTCCTGTACGTAAAAGTTGAATATTTTCCAATGCACATATTGGCCTATTCTGTCATGCCGTGTTTTATATTCAGTGGATATCAATACCGTCTAACCTGATACAAGATGGTCAATAGTTTCTGGATATTCATCACAAAATCTGCATTTTGGACTAACACAAGCTTGCTTTTGCTTTCTTTTTCTTTTTTGTGTGTGTGAGAGAGAGAGAGAGAGAGAGAGAGAGAGAGAGAGAGAGAGAGAGTCCTTTGCCACTGCATGAAGTGCACTATAGCTTATTTGCACTTCTTAACCCACTTGAATTTGTAGGCTTCCTTTACTACTGAATAAAGTTTCTTATTTTTTTCATATTCCCTGACACAGAGTATCATCCAGTCTTCTGTGGTTTCCAGGTATCTTTGAAGGCTTATTGTTGTGGTGTTGTAAGACAGTTCTAGTTGACTTAATCCTCTGCCTCCTTCGGGTCTGGACACAGGATGATGCATGCAGTGTGAAGTGAGAAGCTTTCTCGTTTTGACATTCATTCGCTTAATGTCATCTATGGTCCAATTAAGGATGTTGAAACTGTATTGCAGCACAGGGACAGTAAAAAAAACAAAAATGCGATAGATGATGTTTTCGTATTTATTTACAAAATTAATGGCAGTGCTGATGCCAGACAAATTATATAGCGTTGTCACAGATTGAGGACAAGAAAACAAAGTTGTGCTTAGTATCAGAAAGAGACAGTTGAAATTTCTCGGATACATAATGAGATAAGAGAGCTTGGAAAATTTGACACTCACAGGACAAAGAAAGACAGAAGGAAACAGTGAGTAACTTAGTTAACAAGCTTTTGTAAATGAATGGCAAAACAGGGAGGGGGTGGGGTGTAGTAAGGGAACATGTTTCTTAGAGCAACAAAGTATAGGCAGTTGTGGAGAACTATAATTTTTTTCTTTGCAAAAAAAAAAAAAATGAGTGGGCTTAACGCCCCACTCCAAGGTCTACCTCTAGCGATGACTCGGTGAAGTTGTACATCATATCTATTTTTCAAAGTTTATTTTATATAACTATAGATGAAGCAGTTTAGATCAAGGATATTGAAAAAAAAATTAATTCAATTTTTATAATGGAGGAGGGGGTCCAATTTCTATGTAAATTCCTTGTAAATTGATCCTCTCTACAGAAGTCCAAATAAATATGCCCATAATTAAAATTTAAAAAAATATTTTGAAAATGTGTTGTCTTGAATACTTAATCGATATTGATATATAAAAGAGGAAATCCAGATTACGGGTTTCAATTTATTTTTACTGTTTTACATTTTAAGAAAACACATAAATGATGCATATTTTGTTTTGGCTTCCGTAGGGAGATCAATTTACAATGAATTTACATAAAAAACTAATTTTTATAAAATTTAATTTAATTAAAGAATATATATTTGTCATCTAGAATGCTTAATCTATAAGATGAAAAAGAATTTAAAAAAATATTTCTTGTTGCAGTGCGTATTGTACAACTCAACAAATCCGAAAATAAGTTTTCACCATTGCCAAACAGCGAGAATAGAGTAGACTTAATTCACTAAAAAATCTTCAGGCTCACAACTATTTTAGTAATAAAAATGAACAAGAACTTTATAAAGTCGTCTGCATTCTATCAGTTACTCAAGTCCAATGTGAGAGGACATTTTCAAAACTAAAGATCATAAAGACAAGGCTAAGAAATTCGCTTTCTGAGGATAATTTGGAATCGTATAGATTGCTATCCATTGAAAATGAATTGTTAGATAAAGTGGACGCAGAAGCAATTATTGGCAGATTAGGACAATCATCTCGCGAATACAAACGATTGCTCTTAATATAGTGGACTGTATGCTATGCTCTATTCTGCTCTTGGACGTCTGTTAATGTGTTAATTGTACAGTAAGTTATTTAAAAATATCAGCCAATTACTTAAAATTAAATAAATTCAATTTTAACATTCTCTATTTACATTTGGTATCTATTGCCAGTAATATGTACAGTACATGCACACTGTAATTCACATTTTTCCTACAAAATATTTAATTGTCCCCTTTTTGTACTTTTTGAAAATTTTATTTATTTGTTATGAAATTTAAATGATAGCATTGTAGTTTGTGGGCAATTTGGTAACTGATATTTTTAGACCCAGTCCTCCACTGATCGATCCGAGAGTCACCTGAAATTTCCGTCGATCATGAAACTTCTGAGCCACTATCTGATAAACTGCAAAAGTCAATCGTACTTTGTTCAAACAAATCACCGGTTTCTCACTAAGAAAAGATTTCAATGAACGAAAAAAAGATTCTTACAATGTTAGCAATTTTCAATGAAAAGAAAAAAAACTGAATGGCCAACCGCAAAAACTCTCACGTGTACACGAAATTCCTTTGATTCTAAAAAAGCAAACAAATCGTAAGAAAACCTTTAAGAAACAAACGACCACAATGAATATTTTATTTTTGACTCAAAATACGCCGTCGGGATGCAAGAATTTATGTCCAGTACTTAATTATTGCACAGAAGAAAGTTTTTGCTAGAATTCGCGGGATAATTTCAAGCAGAATAAAATAAAATAAAAACACGGGTTTAAATTAGATATAAAATAATGACTAAGTAGTAGATATATTCACCTATCGTCCGGTTCACAATCCATCATGGTCTTTTGAACAGGAGATTATTCATAAATATTGCGTATTTGTTATTTCCGATCTATACTTTATCCCAATTCATATATATATATATATATATATATATATATTAGGTACTACCGCATAAACGTAATACCTAGGCTTTAAAATTAATTTTTAAAAGTGACAAATCTTTCTTGAAGCTTTTATTTTAGTTTTAATTTCTTCAAACTTAACAACTCAAAAACGAAGGATTTGCGTTAATGTTAATGTATGTTAATGTATATTTGGACAACAACCTTATAAATATGTTTCCTTGCCTGTCATAGCCAACGAGAGACACACACACACACACACACACACACACACACACACACACACACACACACACACACACACACACACACACACACACACACACACACACACACACACACACACTGTGTATATTTAGGCAGCATATTTCCATTAATCAGGTTTGGTTAAATAATTTAGACATATCATGTCGATTAGTTTTCGTTGTGATCCTTTCAAGTTCAGGGATTCATTTTTTGGTAGATTCAGAAAATTGAGTAAGAAAAATACCAAAATTTTCTTTCGAATATTTTTTATTTTCCCAAGTACTTTCAATCTCATCTGCCGAGGTGTATTACTCCCGAGAACCCCGACCGTAGGGAAAGCCTGACTGGAGGTACCGGACAATCCTTTTTGACCCTTGCTATCTTATTAACATTTGCTTTTTTTTTTTCTATTTACATTTATATACGTTACCAATTAAACTAGGCACAACTGACTAGTCAAGGGTGAAATATTTTCGCGGATTTTGACGTCATTCTCAGTTTTTTGTTTTTTTTTCTCTGCGTCCAAATCCATGAATTTGTTTTGTTCATGCTTTCGAAAAAACAGAATATAAAATTAAATTATTTTTTATCCATAATGTTAAATGTATTAAAATTCCTTCACTTTTTAACAAGAAAAATCTCAAGTGTATTTATTTTCAATTTTTTTAGGTTTGGGGCACGAGACACTTGCATCGGCCCTGGGTGTGTAAACACACCAAGGAACTATCGATTTCATTTTTCGGAAATCCGGGGCGACTAATGCAGGGTTAATTGTTAAAGGTTATGAAGAAATGTTCAAAATGCCGGCCTGGAGATGTCGGAGGTTGGGGAGAATGTCAAAGGGAAACAAAAATGATCTGTTTTAGGTTAAAGAGAGTGCACATTTGATCTGGAATCGGATGCATGATGCATAATATAAGGAGAAAGTTCCACTCAGTTATTTTTTCATTTTGAAGGTACTCCCGCTTGGACCCTCCCTTGAACACAACAATCTTAATCTCTTATCCTCCTTATCCTCATAATCTTCACTCCCTCTCACCTCCTCTTTTATTCATCTCACACACCTCAATCATCATAAACGTTTTGACAGTAACCCTCTCTACTGAGCGCCTCTCGAGCCTTGTATTGGGTGAGCTTTAGTATAAAAAAGGAATAATTATTGCTTCCAGGTACATTTTTCTTCGTCGGATAGCTTTCATTTAAGACGCACAGGGTTTCGTGACAAAGAAGAAAAGTAACAATAGTAATGGTAAGATTGGCCGTTTCCATGCAGGAAATATCGACATTCATTGACTAAGCAGTCAGCCTTACTGCCGGTTGAAATTTATAAAATCTTTCTCTTTAAGAAGTTTTTTTTTACTGCAAAATAGTCTTATCAAACCCACAAACTGTTATCGCATTTTACAGTATTGATAAGAGTTTCCTTCCCAACCTTTTGTTTAATGTTGTGTGGAAAGTCAACATTTTGAAAATATTATAATTTTCTTTTCGAGTTACATTTGCTATCCATTTTAGTTGTTGTTTCTTTTGGATGTCTTCAACTGATGTGGTTTTCGTTATTTGGTAAAGATCTTTGTGATTATGTAGTGTCAGTCTAGTCTAGTCTCTATAGGAGCAGGTGAAGGATTACCTTCTTTAAGACTTAGATGATGCATCCACAAGATCATTGATCTGAGAAAATGTTTGTATATAGCTGATAGTTTAGATATTTCTGAACGAGTTGGATGCCATGCATTGTTTTTTTGTTTTACAATGATGTTCAACCTGTACACAGCCCGGGAACCACTCTAGGTAAAGGGTTACAGTGTAAGAGGCATAATTTATGTGGATATGTTAGGAAGATAACGGTTAACCTTAGACTTGAACATATTAAGATTATAGTAATGGGAGGGAGCATCCTCTTGGCAGTCGGTTCGACAAAGAAGCGGTTCGTGAGAAGAAACTGCTCAAATAGAACCTACATCTTACCAATGGAATACGGGAATGTGGGTGGGTTGCAACAATGGGCGTGGCATGTTCTGTCTTAGCCGTGAAAGTAAGAACTGATGGAACTAAAGAATGTAAAAAATGAAAATAGCGATAGAGCAGCGAGAGGCTCGCAGCGTTTCGTCTGTGAGAAAAAGGTTGTAGGGTGAGAAATAATTTGTCACTCACAAGGACGCTGAGACGTTTTTGAACTCTATCGAGACTGAAGAGTGAAGACTGTGCAGCTGCTTCCCATCCATTTTCAACCTGGTTTAGCACTTGTAAATGTAGAAGATAGTGCAAAGAGTCAGGTATGTATTCGTGCAGTACAGGGAACCGACAATTTTTTCAGGCTCTTTAGCGATGGATCGTATGTACAGACACGGCGCATCTCTGAGGGAACGTCCGTTCATCGTGGTTGGTGATAATTCTGGGTTCGATCGGCGATGATGGAACATCACTAGTTTGATTTTCGATGCATTGAATGTGACCAGCCAGTTTTCCCCCACTGAGCTGTAAGAACTCGGTCAGAGGAAAGATCAGCTGCCAAACTCTGATCACCTAGAGTTTGGTAACTGCACCAATCGTACCGTTGTATCATCCGCTTAGATATTAAAAATAATTGGCCTATACTCTTACGTAGATCATTTATGTAAAGTTGAAAGAGGGTCGAACCAAGAAACGAACCCTGGGGGACGCTTGCATTGTTTGCTAGAGCCTCGGATGACTGGCCCTTAACAATTACCTTCAGGGACCTACTCGTTGGGAAGGACTTTATAATTGAGAAGACTTTTCCAGTGATTCCATAGCTAGAGTTAGTTGATATGTTTAACGGCATATCAACACCTTATGGGACTCTGTCTATATTTCTGAGATGAGGTATTATGTACACTACTTTCATTATTCGGGCTATTATCTTCATCTTTGTTGCCGTATTTATCACAACGTTTCGACCGTTGTACGCTCCGGCCTTCTCCAGAACACATGGCACGGTGGATAAAGGCGTTTGTTAGATCCAGTGACAGGACCAAAAGAGTGTGAGTTCAATACCTGGTTAAGGCGGTGGAGAACTTGGAGAGTGGAGATAACTGATAACTGACATCCATTAGACATGGCACGTGGAACTAGAACAGTCTACCCCAGTGAGCGAAATAAAGGGTTCAGTTCCACATTCCAACCATCTGAAGAAGGCCGGAGCGCACAACGGCCGAAACGTGGTGATAAATATGACAACAAAGATGAGGACAATAGTCCGAATATTGTAAATAGTACACCTTATGGGTCATTTAATGCCGAAATTTAATTTTCTTGGGAGCCTTGAAGTAATAAAAATATGATATGTTATTCTCTTTTCACAATTGAATAAATGGTAGATGATACTCAGCTTTTCTGCATATACATGTTTGTGTGGACATAATTACTAGAGACGGTGATATTTGTGTTTTATGTTGTAGTTTTGATGAAGTTTTTTTTTTTTTTTTTTAATACAGTTTGATTTAAGAAATTGTGTGATATTATATGGATTAATGTCGCGAAAGAGTTCTTACATGTTTGGCTGACTGATTTTGTTTAGCGGCATATCAACCACCATGGGTTATTTAATATCGAATCTAAATAATTAGAACACAATTTTATGCCTTCAACTAAAAATATTCTGAACGCAATATTGTATGCCTTCAACTACAGATAAAATGTATTTTTGGTCATATATTGTCGGTCTTTTTTATATAAAAATGTATTACAGGTATTTTTCACTATTAAATATATTTTTATAGCTTCATAGTGTTTTTGTTTGAGGGGCTAACTATTTACCCATAGCTGGTATCCTAACTTGTGCTACAACTCCGGGCCTTGGTGGATCTGGGAACAGCAGTAATTAAGCTCCTCAAAACCTCCAATCTCCCGATCAGAGGACTTGCTGCTGCATGTAGTTTATCGTCATACCCAGGATTTCATAGTTAGAGAGCTGGTGCACTGATCCTTTGTGCCACACCTTGTCAAAGGCCTTTAAAATATCTAATGTAATCGCATGACTTTCATATGGGAGTTTAGGTCTAACGAAACTATTTAAGAACATAACTTGAGTTCATAGGTTAATATTATTGTTTTGTAGCCAAATCTATTTGAACTGTTAGTAAAACTCGATCTATTTGGGAAGGATGTTAAAATAATCCTGAACTTATACTGGAAGCAAACCGCCTGCATACGCATAGAATTTAAATGGAATAGGTATACAAAATTAGAAAGGTGCGTAAGACAAGGATGTGTGTTCTCATCGAATTTATTCAACCTCTACAGCGAGGCTATCCGAAGTGAACGTGAGGTCCTACCAGGATTCATTATCGGTGGGTGTAATATAAGATACGCAGATGACACTGTGCAGACACGGAAGCAAAACTACCTAGATTGTGTAGTAAAGGAAAGCGGGAAGAAAGGACTAAGCATCACCAAGAGTAAAAAAAAAATACGAGATGAGAACTAGGAATTGGAGATGTCGAAATCAAACAAGTACAGAAGTTTAAATATCTAGGAAGTATATTTAACGGATGGTGGAAATTGTGGCGCCGCAATCCGAACACGAATAGCAAAAGCTGTATTTCAAAAGCTAAACAGGAATTTTTCGTTAGAACGAGATAACGATTGCTGAATATTATATAAATGCTCTTATATGGTAGTAAATGTTGGACATTTTTCTCGCGGATGAAGAGAAGACAGGAGGCAACAGAAATGTGGTTCTACAGAAGGATACTGAGAATATCATGGATGGAGCGCGTAAGCCACGAAGACTTAAGAAAAATGGAAACAAAAAGGACACTTTTGTTCAGAATCAGAAAGAGACAGCTGAAAAATTTTGGGGCACATAATTAGAAGTGTTGAGAGGGGAGCTTGGAAAATTTGACACTCACAGGACATATCGAATTTAAAATGGACGGCAGATATAGTGGATCACCTACATGACAAGCTTTTGCAAACTGGTGTGAAGAAAATATCGAGTAGTCACAACCATTTACTGCATTCTAGAATTCTCTACGTTGTTTCCCACGAAATTTTCCCTTTTTTAACTTCGTACTTTGCTTAGCTTTTGGAAGACATATTTCGCTACCGCAATACACATTCGAATATTAGTGTAGATATCATAGCGAAGAGCTCATCTGAATAATTATCATGAAAGTATCGATAGAAAAGGCGCAGGGAAGCAACTGTAGGAATTAAACGAATATTACTTTTACTTAAAAATACTATCTCATTATAACAATGATCTGATTTTTGCAAAATTTTCTAAATGTGTTTTCACTGCAAAATACGTTGAAATTTCCCGTAGAAATTTATGGTCCAACGTTGATGCTAGAAAAACAAGATTTTTAGCCAAAATTCTAAAGTGAAAAAATTGCATGAGAAAAAATCCTTTTAATAATGGCAACTGCTCTGGCGAGCTTTTTCCCCAGGTGCCCAGACTGCGTGAATTTAAGTGTGCTACTAGATTGGCAGTTAGGTCCCACCCTTTTACTGTTGAATTAGTTAAATGTAACCGCCATTTCTACTCCAACAGTTTCTTTTCTCACACATTCCGCTTGTGAAACATCCTTTTGTTTACTTTCTTCCCTGATAACTACAGTCTTCAAAATGTTAAATGTAACGTCAATAAACCATATTCTATCCTCTTGAACTTCGTTCAGCTTTTATCCTTTCCTCGGTACCCCCGAAACCCAATTTTTTCTCTCACCTTCACTCCCTGTAATCCCTGCATACTAGTGGCATTCCCGCTTTGCTTGTGGGGAAATGATTTTTAAAAATAAAGTAAAATAAAAAATAACTCAAAGATTTGGACGACAAAATTTTGTTTTTATCATGTTTTGGCCATTTTTCCCTCATGTATCTTCTTGTTAGTGAATTGTTGGAGGTATCTAAATAAAGGACAATATTCATAGCAAGATTCAGTTATGTTTGTATACAGTAAGAAAATTATGATGCAAATGATAAAAGATTACTCACTAAAATACAAATTATTTAAAGAGTTTCTCTGCAGTAAAAAACATTTCTAAAGGTTTTCCGTTAGCGTTCTTTAAAAGAAACGTTTTAGTAAGTATAAGGTTAATTGCATGCGTTCAAAATGAGCAACAAATTTTAATATATTTTGATATATTTACGGAAAAGACGAAAGTGACTTCTTCTTTCTTATGTGCCGTGACCCCTCAGGACGTAGGCGATCATAGCTCTCCACAATTCCCTCTCTTTTGTAGCTCTTAATAAATGTTGTCTTTTTGTTATTTCTCCTAAATCCTGTTTCGCCATCCACTTACTCAAGCACATTAAGTATGTTAAACGTTGTTTTCCTCTGTCACTCTTGCCTTCAATATGTCTTACGACTATCAGATTTACCAAGCCCTCCTTCCTCATTATGTGCTCTAATAACCTCGACTGTCTCTTCTTGATTTTAAGCATAAGTTTCCTATTTGTTTCCATTTTCTATAAAACTTCGTTGTTGCTAATATACACAGTTTATGGTATCCTCAGCATCCTTCTGTAGAACCACTTTTCTGTTGCTTCAAGTCTGTTCTTCATCTGTGCGGAGATTGTCCTGTATTCGCTGCCATATAACACTTCAGTCTTCTTTTCTTTGTTTCTAACGAAGTTTTTCTGTCGCTTAACACTCTGCTTAGCTTTTTGAATGTCTGTTTATATGAACTTAAGAAAGGGCTCCAGATGGTTTTGGATAACATCAAATCTCCCTTTGTTTTTGATTAGTCAAAATTTTTATTTTACGGCGTTCCTTTCTCTTTCATTTTTTTTTATTACGGAAGTTATGCGTGGAGTCTCTTTCATTTTGGTATATTTCTAGTCACAGTAACTAGACCCATAGACCAGAAAACTTCCGCTGTTTTGCAGCCATGTTCAGTGTTTTCTTCTTCTTTTTTCTCTTTTTTATTTGAGGGTGGCCTTCTCAGAGAGAGAAGTATAGAGAAGGAGGATATATATATATATAGATAGATAGATAGATAGATAGAGAGGGAGAGAGAGAGAGAGAGAGAGAGAGAGAAGACATATGGGTTTTAAGGGAAGGAAATGACTTATTTTAATTTAATTTTTTTTGTAATATTTTACTAGTACATTTTTTAAAATTATATTTAGGTGCAGCACAGTATGACAAGAAATATACTACCAATGTCATCCTGCGGTATATTGATCGTGTTTGATGACACCGGCACATATGACACCCCACCTCCATGTCAATTCAGCAGGGAATATTAAAAAAAAAACAATTTTAGTGTATTTGCAGATAATCATTAAGTGATATTCGAATATAAAGCTACAGTACAAAAGAACAAAAACTTGGATAAAGTATACAACTCGATCAACAGGATAAAACAACTAAATAGCAACAATAACAAAAACAATAAATAATAATAATAATCCTATTATAATTGTGCTTGCCCCTCCCTTCGATAGTTCGCACGACCGTTACGCTCTGTCAATGCCTCATAAATAATAGACTATTCTGTTTTGATCGCGTGAAAAGAAGAGAAAACCTCTACTTGGTTTTAGTGAGAAAATAAGATAAAGAAAGAAAGAATGAAAGAAAGAAGGGAAGATAGACGTGTTTATCGTCTGTTTCAGTGAAAGGGAAAGTTGTCAATTTCAGATGTTTTCATTTGTATCTCCTTACTACTTAAACTAACGACCAGAATTCATATTTATGACTGCCATTGCAACATTTTGTTAAAGTTTTTAAGCTCAAATATTTAACAATGCGATAGGGGAATTTCTACGGGGAATGTATTTTCGTAGAACTCGCCATGAGCTTATTCAATCATTAACTGAAGAATTAAAATTCATCAGAAATTTAAAATAGGAAAACCGTGAAAACTAGTAATCATTCTCCTCCTCCTCATTCACATCATTAATTACTTGACTGCTTCAATCGTCAGAGATGACCTTAGGGCAGAAGAACTGGACAACTTTCTCCAGGATGATCTGTTGGCGGTGGCTCTCAGGTGTTCCGGCATTGTCATGTCTGCCCACTCTGTGATGTTGTCTGACTAGCTTTTGCGTTGCTGTCCTCGCTTGCGTCCGCCTTCAGAAGTGTCCTGCACGAACATCTTGCAGAGGCTGTCTTGCCGTGTGACATGGCTAAACCGAGCCATCTTTCAACGCTTAATAGTGACAAGGAGAAATTCCTGTTGGCCCATGAGACTTTTGACCTTGCTCAGTACATAATCATTGGCTTTGTGCTCCCGGTTGGAGATGCGGAGGAGATTTCTCAAGTATTTGATCACAAACGCCTGCATCCTTTTTCTTGTTTCAACCTGGAGCGTCCAAGTCTCGCACCTGTAGAGGAGGATGGATACGACTTGAACTTGGTATGGAAGATGATGTTGTACTTCCACTTCATTACTAGTTTAGCTATCGCTGCTGTGTCTGTGACAATTCGTGTGTAGATTTCTGCATTGCAGGAGACAACTTTAGACAGGATTGCTACCACTTCCTCCAGTTGTTCGTTGTCCATGGTGATGCTGGCATTGGTGTTGCCATTATTTTGGATTTCTCTGTTCCATTCCATATGCAGTGGCTCTTTCAACGAGTATCTTGGCCAGGCCTTGCAGCTGACTGTTATTGCCTGCCATGAGATCAATATCGTCTATGAAACGCAGGTTGCAGACAATCTACCACCGATAGATAGAAGTGTGCGGTCGTGGAGAGTTTCCGGCATAATCCTCTCCAGAGACAGGTTGAAGAATGTTAGTGTGAGTAGGCATTCCGGTCTACCGCCGATAGTCGTCTCAAGAGACCTGCACTGGTGACATGGTCATAGAGATTCCTGGATGACTTTTATGAACCCTGCTTCCATATTGAATCCTCTGAGTACGTGCTTGAGGTCATCATGCCAGATTCGATCAAATGCTTTCTTGAAATCAATAAACTCAATTTTCCAGGATTTCAATAATAATAATTTTCTTTCACTAATAAAGGAAGCCAACAGATTCAAAAGGAATTTTGCTACAAAATGAACAAGAAAGTATTTAATCACTTATTCAACTTGGATGATGTCAAACTCTTTGCCAAAGACGAAAATGAGGTGAAAAGTTTCTTCAATAATGTAAAATGTTTCAGTGATAACATTGGTATGGATTTCGGGTTAGATAATTGTGTAAAAGTAATATTCAAGAAAGGGAGAATTACAGAAACACACTCAATAGGTCTAGATTTTTTCACAAAGATTAGGGAACTGGAACAAAAAGAAACCTATAAGCACCTATGAGTCAGCGAAGGAGATGGAATACAGCATAACCAAATGAAGGAGAAAGTAAGAAAAGAATACTACAGGCGTGTGCGTCTGGTGTTAAATACCGAGTTGAATTCACAAAAAAGAACATCAGCTATTAACATTTTGACTTTCCCTGTGGTGCAATAAAGTTACAGT
The DNA here is from genome assembly GCA_903632075.3 of Acanthosepion pharaonis. NCBI lineage: Eukaryota > Metazoa > Mollusca > Cephalopoda > Sepiida > Sepiidae > Acanthosepion > Acanthosepion pharaonis. The sequence goes on along the minus strand of CAHIKZ030000679.1, from coordinate 74,959 downwards.
ATCCTTAATTGGACCATAGCTGGTATTAAGCAAATGGATGCCAAAACGTGAAAGCTTCTCACTTGCCATCGCATGCATCATCCTAAAACTGATGTTGATCGTCTGTGTGTATCTGGATTCGTAGGAGGCAGAGGATTAGTTCAGCTAGAACTGTCGCACAAAAAAATTGCTTTTCAAAGACACTTGGAAACTACAGAAGACTGAATGATGATCTGTATCAAAACATGAAAGAAATAAGAAACTTTATTCAGTAATTGTTGTGTACGATACACCTAATTACATAAGTGGAGTACCAACCATATAAATATGGGTTGGTACCGGAAGACGGAAAAGAGATAGTAAGAAGAGATTCGGTGTTCTTTTTTTGCTTTTACACCGCTTCTTCTCCTGACCGGTGTTAGACATTTTTTGCTGTCTACCAAAGGACTATTTTTTCAACTTTTCTGACTGCCTTAATTTAGTTAAGTTTTTTGATTTAATTGTTTACCATTTTTCTAACGTGATTTTTTTTGACTCTTTTGTTAAATTTGTCATTTTTCGAACTTTCTTATTTTGACCTTTTGTTTTTTCCTTTTCATTTCCTTTCCCTTTTTACCGTTACTTCTTTTTTGTTATTAATTATTTCTGTTTTAATTTTGATTTTCTTTTACGTTTTACTTTTTCCGTGTTAAGTCTATTTTTTTCAGTACCCACACCCCGGAGTTTTTCTGTTTATTTTTCGTTTCTCGTTTGACCTTTTTATTATTACGTGTTAATTATTTCTGTGTTACCCGTTTAAAAAAAAAAAAAAGTCTACGTGTTTATAATATTTGTTTTAATTTTTGTAATTTCTGTCCCTCCTCTTTTTTTTAACGTTTTTCTTTATTGGGTTGACCGTTTTTTTAGCAGCCATTTTTGTAAATTGTAACTTTTTTTTTGTTTCGTACGTATTGCGTTTTCTCTTTTCCGTTTATAACTATTAGTTTTTAATTTGTGGCTTTCTTGTCTGTTGTATTTTTAATTTTTGTTCTTTCTTCGTTTTTGTGAACCTTGTTCACATTTTCTCGTTTGTCCAATTGTTTTACCTGTTTACATTTGTGGTTATAATTTTTGCACACGTCCTTCTGTTTTATTGTCTGTTGATATTTGCAAACCTTTATTTTTTACCCTCCCCTTTTATTATTTTTTTTCTCCCTCCCTCCGCCTATAAGGCGGTTCCCCACCCGTATTTACCCCTCCCCTTCCTTCTTATTATTTAATAATGGATAAAAAAAAGGAAAAAAAACCACCCTCCTTTTTGGCTATAAAGAAAAAGCCCAATTTATCGGGTTATAAAAAAAATATACGCAAACACTTGTTTAACCCTACCAAGAAAGACCCCCCGGACAAAGATAACTTAAATGAGTTTCCTGCGCTCGAAACTACTTCCCCTAGCAACATTGATACTGCTGGGGAAAAAGAAAAAGAGAAAAATATTTCTACGGAAGCCAATAATGGCAATAAGGAAAAAGATATTCCTATGGAGGCCAATAGTGGCCAAATTTCTGAAAATATTGTAAAAACCGGAAAGGAACCGCAAACTGAGCCTGAGGCCGGGGAATCGCCCCTCTTGTTGGTCGTCCCCACCTAAGTGCATTATCAATTTAGCGGAGTTCTTGGAGCGTGCCAAAAGTTACGCACACCTTGTTGTAGAAGGTGGACTTTTGGAAGACCCCAAGAATTGAAGAAAATTGACAAAAGAATAGTGTCGGTTTTCGTCGTGGACAAGCGTACGCGCAAAATTTGTCGCTCGACGAAAAACACAGTGCTGAAAGCACTGGAATCCTTTGGGTTCAAGCCCCTTAGAATAGTTAAGGGACCCAAATTTTTCATGTGGGACGTGCTGTTGCCCACACCAGAAGACTGCGTCGCCGCGGCTAGCCGCGAGCTAATCAACAAAGAGATTATACTGCGTACAGAGTACGAAGGCCGACGTAAGACCAGGGTAACGGTATACGAGGTCCCTCCTCAGGTTATCGGGGAACATCTCGCTGCGTTCTTCTCTCAGTATGGCGAAATTCTGGGAGCTTCCTGTGATAGCCTGAGCGGGGGGTGGAGCTTTGACATCATGTTGGACGAGAAAGCCTTCCGCTCCATCCCCAACTGTCTGGATGTTGGCGTTTTGAAATTACCGGTCATTGTGACGGGTCGAAGACTGGTATGCTGGAGGTGTGGAGTGACTGGTCATCTCTCCTCCTCCTGCCCAGAGAAGAAGGCCTCTGGAAGTCAAGCGCCAGTTACTCAAGATCCCCCTCTGACTGCGTCTCTAAATTCCGCCTCGCCTGTAATGGGCGTACCAGCCTCCGGGACCGGGTCGGTTAATCCTCCGGTCGGCGCGTCATCGGAAGCCACATTCCCCAAAGAGCCTTCGCCCGCTGCCGGTGCAGTTGTGGAGAAGAAGGGAGGGGAATGGCTGGTTGCTGGTAAGGCCAGAGGGAAGCGCCGGACAGCGGGTCCTCAGTCCCCTGAAGCCCCAAGGAAGAAAGGCACATACAGCCCCACTCCCTCTAGCAACGTTAAGGGCGATGCCCCGGCCTCTGATTTAAAATTTCAAGAAATGCAAAAAAGATTCGACCCCGGTTTCGAAAAATCAGAGAAAATAAAAGAATTGAAAAAACAACTGGATTCAAAAAGAAAAGACCCAATCCCTTCAACGTCCTATACTAGACCCACCCCTTCACCGAAGAAACAACCCCCACCATCGCCTGCTATTTCACCATCCAAAGCTAAACCCAACAGTAGAGATCCCAGCCCCTATAGGCATAGATCCTTTTATACCCCTATGAATACACCCACTCCTTCCCCCGTTAAACTAAAATCCACCCCCCTTCATACCCCCAAGCAATCACCGGCAAAAAATGCCGAGATGCCCCCTCCTGCACCGAAGCGGCAAAGAAGCCCCACTCAAGATGCAAAAGAGGTAAAAAAAGAAAGAAAAAAAAGATTTATTTTTAACTCAGGAGAGGAGGTGTGCCGCATTTCCCCAGCCCAGGCCGAGAGAGCCAGAGATTATGGCAATAGGGTAAAAGACCTCAAATACCTTCTCTCGATTAAGCAGTTCGCAGACCTGGACATTGAAACTCCTCAAAATTTCCCAAATGCCCAGAGGGTCCTAACAGTTATTAGGACAGGTTCTGCTGCTAAGCAAACTTGGGCGATGTTAGACGAAGCCATTAATTCGTGTAAGATGGCTTTGCCCATTGCCATTGTGGAGAACGAAAATCTTAAAAAGTTACAACAGTTCTGTGCAGGGAGGGTCCCCGTTTTAGTTCACCCATCCCTATATAGAGCTCTTAAATTGACCTTCCCCTGGGATATCGGTGGTATCTCCCAAGACTGCACCATCAAGAATGAGATGGGCCATGGGTCTATGGGAGAGGCTGTCGGTATCCTTACCCCGGCCATGTTTAATGCTGGTAAACAACCCTAATCGGACTTCTCATGGCTCTCTGGTTAGCTACGTTAAATGTGCGGGGCCTGAGGTCCGAGTCTCAGGGCGAGGCTCTCTCGTGACCTTCAGCGCCTCGGGGTGAATGTTTGTTGTGTGCAAGAGACCCGGTTTTCTTCTCATGACTGTGAGGATATACTGTCTAAGGGGTTCGCCCTTTATTCAGCATGTTTTGATGGTCGTTCGAGGGTGTCTCTTGGCTAGTGAGCAAGTCTTTGAAGGCTGCATGTTCCTTGTCTTCGCAGATCCGGCGGGCAGGCTTTGTGTGCTGGATGTTACTATAAAGGATAAGGCTTTACGTCTCATTGGGGTTTATGCGCCCAATAGTCATGCTGAGCGGCCTGCTTTGTTTCGGCAGATCGAGCCGTTTTGAAGACTTCTCGTCGGGTAGTCTTAGCGGGGGATTGGAATGCCGTCCTTGACCCTGAGATAGATCGTATAGGTAAAAACCGGGTACTAACAATCCTGATGTGAAGGCATTTCGGGACTTTATCGGCAGGTTTGATCTTGTCGATAAGTACCGGAATGAGCACCCTCAGGAGGTAGCATGGACTTGGACAACTAGTGGCGACTCGGTTCCTGGCTCGCTTGCGAGCTACCTGGACCGAGTGTTAGTTAGGAGAGTCGACGTAGGGCTCTTAGAGTGTCCAAGTTTCCATTATATAGTTTACACGGATCATAGGCTTGTCCGGGTCCGTGTAAACTTAGATAAGCCTAAGGTTAGATTGGCTGGTTACTGGAAATTTAACTGTTCACTTTTTGGTGAGCAGGATTTCCGGGACCAGCTGCTACTAATGATTCAGAGGGAATTGACGGGGGCGGTTGTGGGTAACGCCTGGTGGGGAAAATTAAAATAAAAAATTAGAACGTTTGCTGCCGATTTTAGTCGTCGACTCAATCTAGATAGACTAGCGGCGCAAACGGCATTAGAAGATAAAGTTGATCGGGCCGTCAAATCCCGTGTTAGTGGGGACATAGTCTTAGCTAAAGGCAGAGTTGGCCTCCTTGCTTATCAAGAAGGATCAAGCTCTGGTAGTTAGGGCTAGGCTAAAAGAATGTCTTCTGAGGCGACGAATATGGCCGCAGAATTGCGTGCAGAGGAAAATCGGAACGCGGAGAAGCGACATATAGCGTGCGTCACATTGCCGGATAAGCGGACCGTGACTACAAGCGCGGGCATATGCGAGGCCTTTCGGGTTTACTTTCAGGATCTTTTCACCAGGGAGCCCGGTCTGAGCTCTGCTCAGTTCGATGCCTATTTGGCTGACTTTCCCTGCCTTGAGGCAGCTGAAGCGGCTAGGTGCGAGGGTCCCATAACAGAGTCGGAAATCTGGGATGCACTGAAGCAGATTGGCCTGGATAAGTCTCCGGGACTAGATGGACTTCCCTACGAAGTGTACTTGAGGCTGTCGCCCGTTTTTTGTTCCTTTGCTGCAGCTGATTTACAACCACTGGATGAGGCAGGGGTCTTTACCTCGACGCTTCACCAGGGGTGTGATCAAGTTGTTGCGTAAGGACAAGAACGGTGGGGATGGGTTAGGGAACTTTCGCCCTTTGACGATGTTAAATACTGACTTAAAGATTTTGGCGAAGATCTTAGCCAACCGTTTGCAGCTTGTCCTGTCTCGTCTGATTGGCCCCGAACAGACTTGTGCTGTGAAGGGTAGGACGATTCAGGATAACCTTCATATGGTACGCTTGATCTTAGAACAAGTCGACAGTGAAGCCGCGCTGATCAATTTAGATCAGTCCAAGGCCTTCGATAGGGTTGACCATCGGTTTCTGGAGGCTGTCCTGTCGACTTTCGCTCCTGGATCCGGCTCTTGTATGCGACCCCCGGTGCGCTGGTGGAAGTGAATGGGGTAAGGTCGGAGCCTTTCGTATTGTCTCGCTCCATTCGTCAAGGTTGTCCGCTATCGCCCTTGCTTTACGTTCTTGCGTTGGAACCATTCCTTCGCAAGTTAAAGGCGAATCCGGTCCTGCGCGGAATTACCCTGCCTGGTGCTACCACCTCGGCCAGGTATTCTGCCTATGCTGACGACGTTTCGGCTCTTGTGTCGAGCAGAGCCGAGATTGACGAAGTCAGCAAAGAAATCAGTGGGTATGAGATGGTAACAGGGGCCAGGATCAACCGCGATAAGTCTGTGGGCTTGCGGTTGGGTGCGTGGAAGGGAGTTTCTCTTCCCGGACCTTTCCTCTGGACGGATGGGCCGATCAAGATACTCGGCGTCTGGTTCGGTCCTGATCTCCAGTTGGAAATGAACTGGTCGGAGGTACAAGGGAAGGCCGAGATCGCGGTTAATCTGTGGTCTCGGAGGAGACTTTCCTTGAAGGGAAGGGCGGAAGTATGTGTTTCACACATCTATCCGATCCTCCTCTACCGACTCTCTGTGCTTCCACTCCCGTATGCCCGACTAATGTCATTAGTCAGGACCTTGTTCTCTTTTCTTGTGGAGAGGCAAGGCCCCTATGGTATCTCGCGAGGTCTGTTGCCTCCATCCCTCTGAGGGCGGTCTGGGGATGCCTAGCATTGAGATCCGTCAATATATGCTTCGCATTACTTTTTAGACCGAATGTGTCGTGGGTCGAATGAGGAGGGTGCCTTTTGGAAAGAAGACGTCCAGAAACATTTCCCGTCCCTGAAAAAGTGTGCACTCGTGCGAACAAGAGGCCGGCCGTTTACCACGTGCCGAGTGCTCTTTTTATCGTGAATGTCGTCGCGCTCTGAAGCTCCTCTTACGGGCTTCGGATGGTCTCTCCAACGCCCAGGCGTTGTCTCGCAAGGCATTATATCAAGTTTTAGTTAGGGGTCCGTACAAGATGATCTGATTGGCGAGCTCGGTCTTACGAAGCAGGAGGCTCGCTCGATATGGCCTTGGGCGCCCGGGTTGAAATGTCTCAATAACGATGAGGCATCACTCACCTGGCTGGTGATTCGTGAAGCCCTCTGGGTCGGCAAGAGACTTTGTTCAGCAGGCTTGGAGAAATATCAAACTGTCGTCGCTGTACGGGGGAAGTCGAGACTATTGGTCACGCCTTCTTTCAGTGCAGGGCGGTAGTGCCGTTGTGCAAGTTTATTGAAGGCCTCATGGTTCGCATGCTGCATAGAAAGTTTTTTGTCCTGGAAGCCAGTTCTGTTTGTAGCAATGTGGTGCCGCAGATGACGAAGGCTGAACACTATGTGTTCTGTTGCTTACTAGGGGTTATGAGAGTCGTGATTTGGACGACGCGTCAGAAGGGATTCCATGAGGGCGAGAAGTTCACTTCTTCCCAACTGATCTTGTTCTTTGAGCATCAGCTTAAAGTCAAGATCAGGACGGAAAAACGGCGGCTCACCTCATCGGAATTCAGCAAAAGGTGGGTGATTCTTGCGCGAATGTGCCGAGTAAAAGGGCTGACCTTGAGTGGCATCTGGATGCCGGTTAGGCATTAAGGATATTGTTTTCCTGGGTTGAACATAGGCAACCCATCCCGGAGTTAGGTTAGATTAGGTTTTTGTATTTTTTTTTTAGTTTTTCTATTCTGGTAAACTTAGCTAGGGTGTATTTGCTCATTGGTCCCTTTTATTTCTGTCCCCATTTTCTTTTCCTTTAGTTTAACTCCCCATCCCCTCCCTCGTTTTAGGTGGTCAGTAATGTCAGTTCTCTGGTAGATGCGGGGCGCTTTTCGTTTTCGTGCGTGTGTTTTTTCGTATTTGTTGTTGTGTATGAATGAGTGTGTGCCTGTGTGAATGCTTGGGAAGAATGAGTGTGGCTTTATTTTCATAAGTCCCGCATCAATTTCGTCCAGTTAACTGATATTTCTGCCACATTCAAAAGTTTGTGGGGGGTTTTATTACTAACACTAATTTTATTTGGTTTTCTTGTAAATATATTTTGTCATTTTGTATATATTCATTGGGGTTCATTTTTAAAGTTGTTGTTTTTATGCCCCCTCCCCCACAGACAATATTTTGTACATAAGGGGATTATTTAGGTTTTTTCATGGAGTCGAAGAGGCATTTTGGTGTTTGTAGTAAGAAAGGTATGGATAAATGTGTTGTTTTGGTGAAAGGAATATTGTTCTGTATGATAGGGTCAGTGATTGTGGCTAGCTAAGTTTAATCTAAGACTAGTGATGACCGTCCTTTACCCCAATCCCCTTTTCGGCCTTGTGCCACATTTGTACATATGTGCAATAAATAATGAGATAGTAAGAAGAGATCGAATCCAGAGACTCTGCCCGACTGCGATTTAGTCAACCCATTATGCAGGAACAGTCTTCCCAAGAATATACCAAAACTAACTGTAAATATTGTGTACCTTTTCCTTGTTTCAATACATTTTGTTAACGTACATTTTGTGTTGTATTATTATTATTCCATGCTTATCCAAGTTTCAACAATGGCGACGAGGTATAAAGAACTTTACGTTGCGGAAAAAAAAAGAATTAATAATTGATAGCCTTCAACAATTGGGACAAGTGGAAGAACCCAGGCTGAAGAAAAAAAAAAATCATTAATTAAAAGTCGAACATCTAATGGAACGGAAAAGTATTCTGAAGTTTGGACAGTTAAAACTAGTTAAAGGACGACTAAGCATAAAGGAACGTTCACTCAGAAAAATCTGGAAGGTGGCGTAAACAAATAACGGCGAAAAAAAAAAATGCTGCGAAAAAAAAAAAAAAAAAAAAAAAAAAGCTGGCCGACTAAAAAAACATGCATGGAATTAAAAGGAGCACAAATACAACGTGTCGACTTTGAAAGGTAAGCGAACTTGTAAAAAAAAAAAATTTGTTTATTTTTTTTTTGTTTGGTTGCTCAACAATATTTTATAAAGCAAGACATAAAATTAAAAAAAAAGGCGTATGTTGTTTCGATTTTTTTTGTCTGCTTATAGTATATTCGTGGATACACAATTTAAAAGTATATTCTTTGTTGCATCAACACTATCAGCTAAAAATGGAGGAATTATCCAAAGTCATAGCTGAATTGTTTAAAGCCCAGCAGTTGAGTCAAGCTGAGTTAGTCAAATCCCAGCAGTTGAGTCTGCAACAACAAAGTAAACAGTTTGCCTTATTAAGAGAAAAGCAATTAGCACAGCAGAATTATCAAGAAAGGCAAGAGGAGTTGAGTCAGCAACGTCAAAGGGAACAGGAAGAAATGTATGTCAAGGTTTTGGAAATTCAAAAGTTAACATTGGAGAAATTAAACAACAATCAGGCAAATGAAAGTAACTCTTCATATTCTAATAACATCATATTTAATTCGTTGGAAACTTTCAACTATGTGCCAGACGAAGGAAAAAACGTTTGAAGCGTACTTTAAAACGATATGAAGATATTTTCCACACAGACTGTGAAAACTGGTCGAATTCAAGAAAAGTCAGTCTATTACTAAGAAGGCTAGGTACAGCGGAACATAGCAAATTTGTAGATTTTATACTACCGAGAAGAACAAATGAATTGGAATTCTCGGAAACAGTGAAATTGCTAAAGGAGTTGTTTGGAGCAAATATGTCGCTTTGGCATAAGCGATGGTTATGCATGAATGTAGCTAAATCCGACGATCAGGATTACTTAACTTATGCATCTATAGTGAATAGACATTGTGACAATTTCAGATTGGCAGAGATTACGGTTGAAGAATTCAAGTGTTTAATTTTTGCTCAAGGACTGGTATCCAGTAAAAGTGCCGAAATAAGACGTAGAGTTTTGTCTAAACTCGAATCTGAACAAAACCTTACCCTGCAAAAAGTTAGCAGAGGAGTGTCAGCGGGCCGTAAGTTTAAAGAAAGAGTCTCAAAAATTGAAGAAGCTGGTATTGCTTATATTAAAAAAAAAAAGTGAAGAAACAGTCAAATTACCCATCAGAAAAAATTGGATTAAAAATTCGGCGTATTTTAAAAATAGACAAGAAAAATTAAATGAAAAAAATGAGGAGGGAAAAAAATGGTTCCGCCATTTAATTGTAGACGGTGCAACGGAAGACACTGGGAGTTAAATTGCCCATATAGAAAAAAAAAATGTTTCGTGTGCCACAAGAATGGTCACAAAGGGTCGTGTTGTAAAACGAAAAAAGTCAATAGCCGAATTAGACAAACACATTCAAATATCAAATCAGATAGAGATTTGAGGAAGTATGTGACGACTGAAATATTTAAAAGAATATCAAATTTCAACTCGATTCGGGTTCAGATTTAACAATAATGAACTATAAAACATGGAAAATTTTAAAAGGCCTACAATAATGAAGTCAACGAAACGCGCTCGAACAGTGACTGGAAAGGAAATTAAATTCGAAGGCGAGGTTGTACTTCCCATGAAATTGAACGGGATAGTTAAAAAAAATAAAAGTTTTCATTCTGAAAAATGGAGAAAACTTGATGGGTACAGATTTTATTGAAACATTCGAATTGTGGGATAAACCGTTAAACTCTTTCTGCAGAAAAGTAGAAAGTAATACGCAAACAAGACAGGACATTAATGAGGAATTAAAGAAAAAGTTTCCGGAAACTTTCACACCTGGTCTTGGAAGATGTAACAAGTTTGAAGCCAAATTCGAATTAAAGGAAAATACTATGCCAATTTTTAAAAAGAAACGTAATGTGCCTTTCGCAAGTGTAGAGAAAATTAACGAAGAACTTGATAGGTTGGAAAAAATGGGAATTATTTCGAAAGTAGAATCTAATTCATGGGCTGCGCCGATTGTGTGCATAAAAAAGAATCAAACCAAGTCAGAGTCTGTGTTGATTTTTCGACAGGGTTGAACTCGGTAATTAAGGACTACCATTACCCGTTACCGAGTCCGGAGGAGATTTTAACAAGCTAAATGGTGGAGTTATATTTTCAAAAATTGACTTATCAGATGCCTATCTCCAAATTCCCGTCGAAGAGGAATGTTCGAAGTTACTAGGGATAAACACGCATAGAGGGTTATTCAAGTACAACAGGCTTCCTTTTGGTATTAAAGTGGCACCTGCCATTTTCAACAAGCTATGGACGTCATGCTGAATGATTTAGACTTTGCGTGCGCTTACTTAGACGACATCATAGTAAGGAGCAAATCGGTCGACGAACATCGAGAGCATCTCAATCAAGTATTTAAAAAGATTCAGGACTTTGGATTTAAAGTCAAAGAGTCAAAGTGCGAATTTGGTTTGGAGGAAATTAAGTATTTAGGGCACATAATCAACAAAATGGCAGATGTCCAGATCCGGAAAGGTCCATTGCGATTAGAGACATGCCGACGCCCACTAATGTGGCGATGCTACAAAGTTTTCTAGGGCTTGCAAATTATTATCAAGCGTTCATTAAAGGAATGTACAATTTAAGAGCTCCGTTGAATGAACTGCTAAAAAGACAAGGCATGGGAATGGACGGTAGAATGTCAGAAAGCCTTTGATGAAATAAAGAAAATGCTTACGTCCGACCTCTTTTAACCCATTACAATCCAAAACTGGATATTGTAGTGGCAAGTGACGCTAGTTCATACGGGATAGGAGCGTGTATTCAACACATAATGCCAGATGGTTCTAGAAAACCAATTGCACACGCTTCGAGAACTTTGCTCCCAGGAGAAAGAAGTTACTCTCAGATAGAAAAAGAGGCACTGAGTATCATTTTTGCCATACAAAATTTCACAGGTACATCCACGGCAGACATTTTATCCTTGAAACGGATCATAAACCACTGATCACTATTTTTGGTTCAAAGAAAGGGTTACCCGTTTATACAGCAAATCGTCTGTTAAGATGGGGAACCATTCTTCTCAATTATGATTTTCACATAAAGCACCTATCATCCAAAAAGATAATTCATGCAGATAGTCTATCAAGATTAGTACCGAGTCAAGAAGAAAGATTCGAAGAATCAATTATTGCAAATATCAGAGCAGATTATGAGGTGAAAAGCATGGTAAACAACATTGTAAGAGAGCTACCGGTTACGCTAAATGAAATTAAAAAAGAAGCTGAAAGCGATGATTTCATTTTAGAAATTAAAAGCAAAATGGTAGCAAATGACCAAAAGGTGCAGGAGATTTTTTCAATAGGTGATGGAGTTTTATTATATGGTGAGAGAGTAGTAATACCAAAGAAGCTGCAGAAAAGAATACTTCGGGACTTTCATATGGGTCACCCGGTATTAATAGAACAAAAAAGCTTAATGCGAAGCTTTGTGTATTGGAAAGGAATGGATGTGGATATCGAAAACATGGTTCATCGATGTAAGGGGTGTGCGTTAGCAGCTAAGGCACCACCTATAGTACACAAACCATGGCCCAAGACGGATCATCCGTGGACAAGATTACACATTGATTTCGCTGGTCCAGTAGAAGATTTTTACTACTTAATAGTGGTAGATAGTTTTACAAAATGGCCGGAAGTACTACGCTGTAAAAAGCCTACGTCCAATACCACAACAACTTTTTTTGCATGAACTATTTGCACGGTTCGGTGTGCCAGAGTGTATTGTGAGTGACAATGGTACACAATTCACTTCTGAAGAATTTAAGGAATTTTGTGAGTTATATCAAATTAACCACATAACGACGCCTCCGTATCATCCGAGGTCTAATGGACTCGCAGAAAGATTTGTCGATACTTTAAAGCGAGCTCTGAAGAAAGCCTCAGGAGTTCCAACGGAAAAGGCGCTTCAGCAATTCTTACAAGTATACAGAATCACGCCAAACCAGAGAACACACTCAAACATGGCACCAGCTGAACTAATGTTCGCTAGGAAAGTTAAGTCAGTGTTTGACAAGCTTTTGCCAGGAAAAAAATAGAGTAAAAAATACCATGTATACAGCGAGAAAAAAGATACACTCCCGGAGAGAAGGTGTTTTTCAAGTGCTATAAAACAACGTTGAGTTCTGGGAACGAGGCATAGTGGACAAGAGAATCGGTGACCTGATTTACATAATTAAAGGGCCGAAGAATACTCATAAAAGGCACCAAAACCAACTTAAAAAAGATTACGGTATAGAGCAAGAAGAGTGTATACCGGATGAGGACGAAGATCCCATTGATATAATGTATGATATGTTTCAGGTAGAACCTCCACAGAATACACCTGAACCAAGAAGATCCGGTAGGAAACGGAAGTTGACGGACCCATTGAACGTGAATCCAAAACGGAAAAAATATTAAAATTAGGCAAATGGATCTACAAAGAAATAGCCATAATCATCAACCCATATAGGAAGCCAATTTGAAATCCAAAAGGGATTCCAAGGCTTGGGAGGAGGGTGTTGTGTACGATACACCTAATTTACATAAGTGGAGTACCAACCATATAAATATGGGTTGGTACCGGAAGACGAAAAAGAGATAGTAAGAAGAGATCGAATCCAGAGACTCTGCCCGACTGCGATTTAGTCAACCCATTATGCAGGAACAGTCTTCCCAAGAATATACCAAAACTAACTGTAAATATTGTGTACCTTTTCCTTGTTTCAATACATTTTGTTAACGTACATTTTGTGTTGTATTATTATTATTCCATGCTTATCCAAGTTTCAACAGTAATAAAAATTGCCAACAAATTTAAAATGGAATTTCAAAAGGGTGAAGAAGTGCAAATAAGCCATAATGCACCTACTGTGAAACTGGGATCTCCGGGGACTGATCAAACAAAAGAAAGAAAGAAAGAATGAAGAGGAAAGAGTCTACTAATTGGATGATAATTGTTGAAATTCGCAGGAAGATGGCTTGAAAAGATGAGAAAAAAATTAAAAACAGAATGCGTTGAAAAATCGTTTTAAAATAATTCCAAGGAAAATTGAACTCAAATTTAACTAGACGGAATTCAGTAAGAATGAGCAAAAGCAAGACTACCCGTCCTTTTGAGAAAAAGATCATTAATGTATCCGCGAAGATGTCAAATAGAAAAAAGAGATATCTTGTCGATAAAGAAACCCAGGTGGTCACCGAAATAAAATTTAAACATCGCTCTGAACGAAAAAGCCAGGAAAAAACAAAACATTTCTTTTGACTCAGCCACTCAGAAGGGAATTTTCCTCACAGAAATAGTGGCCAATATGACACATTCGTTCATTATAATTTCTGTGACATTCGTCCAGAAAAATATGATATCCAAGCATTTTGATTCCTTTGAATACAAGTGATAAAGAAAAGTTAATTACTATTTTGACGTGCCTATGAAAAAGAGGTCGTGCGGTCTTGTTGATGGAAAAAATGCATAGACAGAGGGAAGATAAACTTTTGTTTTTATCGCTGAAGAGATTGGGAATAATTTTCCTTCTCACCCATGACAACTCTTGAGTGGTCTGGTCGATCGAAAAATCACAGCATGGGACAAACTGATAAAATGACTGAAATCCCTTTTGTTTTCTCCTACGTCATCTGGAAGTTGGATTCATCACAAAGACAGTGTACCAGCCCTGAAATTGGATATTGTGAATGTGGGAGTAGTATTAGCACCGCCTATATGGAACGATAGTGCGAGATGAGACGTGAATGGAGTTGGAGTTAAGTTGCAGCCTGAGTCATCTGAACACTCTCAAAAGGGGGCTGGACAACCCCAAATTTGGAAAACCGCTTGAGTAAATATATTTTGAGAATATGGACTTTTAGAAAAAGACTGATTCTAAGTGTTGAAGGCAACCGAACCCAGATTCTGGTCAACTAGTGAGGAGCCAGATAGATGATAACCACGGTGGTCTGAAGGAACTTGAAGATCAACGCAGGGCATAGGCCTACATTATCGGTGAACGTTGACGAGGATCAACTCGTGGGTGACATTATTGGTTATTGTTGATCCGGATAGGCGTGGGATTACACTACTGCAGCGGCAAAGAACCTAGATACGAAAGCAAATGCAATATACCAAACACAGAAACGATGGCAAGATAAGCGTCTTCATGGTAAATACTCTGGCCGTACTAAACATGCTGTTGTAAACAAACCTGTACTCATCAGACGTTATGTAGTGCAGGATTAAAAGCTGATACCGAAGGTTTTATTCTTGCTTCGCAGGACCAATGCTTTATCATTTTACAGTTGAAATGGCTACATGTAACCGCAAGTTCTATGCTAAAATTTTCTTCTATCGCATGTCTCTCTTGTAGAACTATTTTTCAGCTTCTCGCCTTCCAGTCAACTTTGATTTTTAAAAAATTAAATGCAATGCCAATCGTTATCGTTTGTCTTCTTACTTTTTATTCATTTACTGTCCTCTCTCATTAATGTTAGATTTTTTCTCATATTCTCTAACACTAGTAACTCCTTGCATCCTAGTGGCTCTATTGTCTTGTTTGGGGAGAAATGATTTTAAAAAATCATATCGTCACTTTTAATATTTCTGTGAGTCTGCTTGTTTGTTTAAACGAGCTGCCTCCAAGTTTCAACCTGAAGTCTCAAGAGACTGCAAGTCAACAAATCATGATCATTGGTATAGTTGGCTGTGACAGTCTTAAATGCATTATGTATGATTTTGTATAGTAGTTTAAAACATTCATTAAAATGTGTATGCGTTTGCATATAAAATCCACGTAGAATTAAAATGCCTCATCAGAGTTAAGGGAGAGTCCGAAAAAATAGAATGAGTAATCTCTATCTATAAAAGGCAGGATATGTGTGTGTGTGTGTGTGTGTGTGTGTGTGTGTGTGTGTGTGTGTGTGTGTGTGTGTGTGTGTGTGTAACGAATCCACGGCCGCAATTTTCGACGGATTTGCACCAAAATTTACATACACATGCTCCAAGTGAGCGGGAATGCCAAGACCGACTTTTCATTTCCCAACTCCCATCGATAGTGGAAATAATCGATTTTTCATGCATCTACGGCAGTTTTCATGCAGTTTGTGGCCATTTTCTACTAGCCAGAGTGAGAGCCTATAGCTGGCTGCCACGAATAGGCAGTAAGATTCTATTGGCCAGCGTGTGAGCCAACAGTTGACTGACACGAATGTTACAAGTGATAGCGATTGCTGTATGAGTCGTACAATTTTTGAATCAAGCACGGGCAACGCCGGACCATGCTGCTAGTTATTATTATTATTATTATTTGAGTTAATATCCTCTTTGACTCTTCGATGTTTCGGCCGAGTGATGATGCTCGTATCTTAGTTCTTACCCGCTGCTTAGAGGTACAACTCTTTCCTTCACACTCCCAATAATGACAGGCATCCTCAAAGCGTTCTGCGAAAGGGAAATATTCCTGGAAATAGTCTCGAATGCGCCAACCACAAAAGGAAAAAAAACAAAAAAAAACAACTTGAGCTGCTTCTTGGTCCATTTCCCTGATTTGCCCTGCTAGGTTTTGGCACATTTGTATTTTCACCTGCCCCGCCTTCACGATGTTATTATCCTAAGCTACGCATCCAGATTAAATAAAGAGTCTGAAAAACTAGAATTATTTATCATTATTATTACTTGATTTTCTTAAGACCATATCACATAGAAACACAGGTTCTCGCACGATGACCGAAGTTAAGTAACATTGAGATTGGTCATTACCTAGATGGGTAACCACATGGAAATACCAAGTAAGAGTGAATGTGAGGATGAAATCATGGATAACCGCTCGGGAAGCCGACTTCCAATTCCATTTTGGTACATTATATTCACTTACGCGCAAATACACGTGGCAAAGGTATGAATCCACCTATTCTCCTCTAGCTATGGGTTAATTAGTTGGGCTTGTATCTGTAAATCATTGTCTCCACAAAATTCGTACAATAAAATATTTTCTAGCTTTAAATAAGCTGCACTAGGTTGATAAGCCGTAAAAAACATATCAATCAATTAGTCGATTTGATATCCTCTACGACTCTTAGATGTTTCGGCTGGGTGATGATGAAATTTTCGTCTAAATTACGCAAAAATGAAAATAACACTGACATCTCATTTTAACAGATATATTTACCAAAATTACACAAAAATATCTTGAAATACAAAAGAGTAAATTTATTCAATAAAATCGCCATTGGCTTCAACCACGGCCTCCAGATGACTTCGGAATCTCCTGCAACTTTTCTGGACGGTCTCCTTGTTTAATTTGGTGAATGCTGCCATAATTTTTGCCTTCATTTCATCTTTGATGTTACAAGGAGTTTTGTTGGTCTCTTGCTCAACTACTTCCCACACATAATAATTAAGGGGGTTGCAGTCTGGGGAGTTAGGTGGCCAGATGTAAGGGGTGATGTGGTTGCAGAAATTGTCTGACAGTCATGACTGTGTTCTCTTGCTTATGTGGCATGGTGCAAAGTCATGTTATCAAACATGGCTTGACCCAGGGCAGCATTACCCCCTCAAGGCACTTGGTGTAGGCCTCTGTGTTGAGTCTGAGGCCCTCACCAACAAATTCGGGAGTTCTTTTCTTATTAGAATGATCACAGTGAGTTTTCCGAGTTGCTGTACCTTCGTAATCATTAGACACATCCAACTTTTTTCGAATCCACTGCCCTGTCCTCAGATTGACATTCAAACTCACTGAATTGTCTGTAGAGGAGTTTCCGGTGCGAATGCTAAGCAGTACAGCATGCCGTTTCCAAATTTCTGGTGGAGTGAATTGCGTCATGGTGCTCTTTTTTCCACAGATGTTGACCCTACTATACTGTGCAGTCGACAAAATCAACAACAAACAAAACGCATGCGCGAAATCAAAAAAAATAAAATAAAATGGTGACAATTTACCCATCGCATCCTGTAGATAAAGCCCTCCGTAAGGTATAAGCTATACTTTTGAGAACAATTTTTTTGTATTTCTGTAAGGCATGGGATACCAAGGATCCCGTCAATAAGTCTATCAGAACATTTTCCAAGAAAATCCAGGGACCCAACCACAATTGGAATTATTGATGTCTTCATACGCCATATTTTTGAGATTTCCACTTCAAGATCTTCGTATTCTGATATTTTTCTAATATATTCAAATATACATTACCGTATGCAAGTCAATAAGAAAGCACCTTCTGTTTTTGTGGTCTCTGATCACGATGTCTGGGCGTTTAGTTTTGACTGTTTTGTCTGTGTGTATTGTGAAGTCACAGAGAATTGTTACAGCTCCTATGTCTGTAACCGCGTTTGGGCGGTGTTCATACCAGTTTCTTGTGGCTTCCTTCCGTTAAAGTTTCAGATTTTGCAGATTTTTAAAATATTTGATGGATTTTAATGCCGTGCAACCTGATACAAGGTGGCCAATTGTTTATTATTATTATTATTATTATTATTATTTCTTTGATTTCTAGTGGATACTCATTTCTTTCGGTGCCTCAACCAGAGACCTAAGGTCAAAAATGGCATGATGACATTTTCCACTGAGCATTTTTGAAACAAAAGTCTATTTACATAGTTAAAGCTCTTTGTAAAATGTGGGCTGTACTTGTGAGAACATTTTTTTTATTTCTTTAACTATTGCTACCAGGAATCCCTTCATTGAATCTATTAGAATCTTTTCCAATCAATCCGGGGGGTCCAACTACAAGTGGAATTGTTACTGTCCTCATGTGCCACATTTTTGAGATTTCGATTTCAAGGTCCTTATGTTTTGATAGTTTTTTTGAAGATCTTCAAAGATACATTACACTCTGCAAGGTTTGCGGTTTCTAATCACGATGTCTGGGCGATTAGCTTTGATTGTTTTGTCTGTGTGTATTGTAAAGTCCCAGAAAATTATTACAGGCCGTATTTCTATAATTTGGTCTGGGTGGTGTTCATTTAAAGTTAAAGTTGCAGATTTTAAAAATATTTTGATGGATTCTAATGCCTTGGAACCTGATACAAGATAATCAATTGTTTATTACTATTACTATCATTTGGATATGTTATGTTTCCTGCTTTGTAATTTGTAGAGCCGAGTCCAAACCATGGTCCTTAGGCCGTATAGAAGAATTATCATTTAATTGATAGCACTTATCTTAGTATTCTGGGCAACTTGTGTGAAGATGTTACCTGAAACACTGTTAGTAAAATTGTTCATTCCTTTTCTCACGAGGCCCAGTGCTCCGATTACTATTGGTACAGTCTCAGTCTTCATTCCCCACATCCTGTTAATCTCGATCTCCAGGTTCTTGTATTTGGACAGTTTCACGATAATTTTTATGGAGGTGTTTCTCTCAGATGGTACTGCTATGTCAATAAGCATACACTTCCTGAATTTATTTTCTTTTATGATAATATCAGGTCTATTGGCTTTTATTTCTCTGTCAGTCTGAATTGGCATGTCCCAGAGGATAGTTACATCTTTATTTTGGTTAACTGTGTCTGGTTGATGTTCACACCATCTCTCAGTGGTTTCGATTTTGTGCTTCTTACATATCTTCCAGTGCACATTTGTCGCTACCTTGTTACAGGTCGTATGTCTGTAACCTGGTCTGGGTGATATATTGCAGATTCTTCCGGTTAAATTTGCAGATTTTCCAGATTAAAACTATTTGATGGATTTTAATGCCGTGTAACCTGATACAAGTTGTTCAATTATTATTATTATTATTATTATTATTTTTATTTTCTTTGATTTCTGGCGTTTACATATTTTATTTCCGGGTCCCGCCCAGGGACCTAAGGTTAGAAATGGCGTCATGACACTTTCCACTGACAAACAAAAAAAAATAAAAATAAAAATAAATTACATAGATACAGCCCTTCGTAAGGTGCGGGCTGTACTTGTCAGAACAATTTTTTTATCTCCTTGAGGCATGGACTTCCAGGAATCGCTTCAATTAGTCTACTGCAATCTTTTCCTACCAGTCCTAGGGCTCCAACTACAACAGGGATTGTTGATGTTCCCATATGCCACATTTTCGAGATTTCTGTTTCAAGGTCCTTGTATTTTGACAACTTTTTGAATATCTTCAAAGATACATTGCAGTCAGCAGGGACTGCCATATCAATAAGGAGGCATCGTTTTTGTTTGTGGTCTTTAATAACAATATCTGGCCGGTTGGCCTTGATTGTTCTGTCAGTGTGTATTGTGTAATCCCATAGAATTGTAACAGGTCCTATCTCCGTAACTGGGTCTGGGTGGTGTTCATACCAGTTTCTTTCAGTTTCCTTCCCGTAGAAGTTGCAGATTTTCCAGTGCAGATATTGGCCCACTCTGTCATGTCGGGTTTTATATTCAGTGGTTGCCAATACCGTGCAGCCTGATACAAGATTATCAATCGTTTCTGGATATTTATCACAGAATCTGCATTTTGGGCTGACACAATATTTTAGTATATGTGCTTGATAATTCCTAGTTAGCAAGCATTGGTCCTGCGCAGCAAGGATAAAACCTTCAGTTTCCGCTTTCAACCCTGCACTACGTAGCCACTGATGGGTACGGGTTTTGTCTACGTCAGCTTGTTTGGTACGGGCAGAGTATTGGCCATGAAGCGGTTTATCTTGCCATCGCTTCTGTAGCTGGTTGGTTGCATTCGTCTTTGCTGTCTTTTTTAGGTATTTTACAGTTTCAGCCGGAGTATTGTGCTGTAGTTGCATCTCTACGCCCATTTGAAACTCCATTTTGAATTTGTTGGCTTCTTTCACTACGGAGTAAAGACGCTTACTACTTTCATGTTCCTTGACGCATACCATCATCCAGTCTTCTGTAGTTTCCAAATATCTTTGGAGGCCAATTGTTGTAGTTTTGTAGGACAGTTCTAGTTGAACTAATCCTCTGCCTCCTTCAGATCTGGGCACATACAGACGATCGACATCAGCTTTGGGATGATGCATGCGGTAGCAAGTGAGAAGCTTTCTCGTTTTGGCGTCCATTCGCTTAATTTCAGCTATGGTCCAGTTAAGGACATTAAAGCTGTATTGCACCACAGGGACAGCCAATGTGTTTATGGCTGATATCCTGTTTTTTGAGTTTAGCTCAGTATTTAGTACCAGACGTACACGCCTGTAGTACTCTTTTCTTATTTTTTCCTTCATTTGGGGGTGTTGTATGCCATCTCCTTCAGTAATTCCTAGGTACTTATAAGCTTCACCATGCTCCAGTTCCCTAATCTTTGTGACAAAATCTAAATCTATTAAGGGTGTTTCTGTAATTCTACCTTTCTTAAAAGTTACTTTTGCACATTTATCTAATCCGAAGTCCATACCTATGTCGTCACTGAAGTATTTTACAATATTGAGGAGGCCTTTCAACTCATTGTCATCTTTGGCAAAGAGTTTGAGATCATCCATGTAGAGTAGGTGATTGAATATTTTCTTATTTATTTTGTAACCATAGCTACTGTTGTTCAGTTCATGTGTAAGAGGGATTAAGGATAGACAAAACAGAAGGGGTGACAGAGAGTCTCCTTGAAAGATTCCACGTCGGATATTCAGACGGTTGGATATGGCAGTGCCCCCGGTGTGACTAAGGTATAGTTTGGTGTTCCACATACCCATGCTGTGCCTAAGGAAATTTAATACCACAGGGGAGACTTTGTACATTTCTAAAGTCTTAAGGATCCAAGAATGTGGAACACTATCAAAGGCTTTACGATAATCAATCCACGCTGCACTTAGATTCCTGCGTCGTCTCCTACAATTTTCCAGGATCATTTTATTTATCAGAAGTTGATCTTTGCAGCTATATGAACCTCTTCTGCATCCCTTCTGTTCCAGCAGGAGAATGCTGTTTGTTTCGAGAAAGGAATAAGTACGGTTCGTCAGTACAGACGTGATCAACTTATACGTTGTGGAGAGACATTTTATCGGTCTATAATTTTTCGGGTCGTCTGTTTCAGTTGTTTTTGGTATGAGGTGTGTAATACCTTCAGTAATCCATTCCGGGATTTTATTGGGATTATTTACAAGCGTTGATAATGTTTTAGCAAGAATTTCATGGGTAGATGTGAGATGATACAGCCAGAAATTGGGCAACTTGTCATTTCCTGGGGATTTCCATTTTTGGGATTTCATTAGAGCTGGCCTAACATCATCTGTGGATATATTTTCCCATTCTTGCAGAGGTGTATCCAGCATTCGTTCTTCTTCACGCCGTACCCATTCTGCACTTGGGTTATATTCCTTTGGGCTGCTCCAGATATTTTCCCAAAATGTCTGTACATTATCAATCGATGGTGGCCTTTCGACATGTATAGGTGTTTTTCCAATTTCCCTGTAAAATTACTTAAGATCTGTTCGGAATATTTTATTTTGGTGATAGAACCTACAACGTTTTTCGTATCGTCTTGTTCTCTGCGCCTTTAGCTGAAGTTTCTGCTTCAGCATTTCCTTGATTGATGGAATATCAGTTAGGGATTTAATGTTATATTTCCGCTTGATCTTTTTGAATTTACGTGTGGAAATATTAGGGTTTCTGGTGAGCTCATCTAATATAGAAAGCTCACATCTGATTTGTTTTATTTCTCGAATCAGTTTGGTTTTCCAAGCTGGTTCTCTGAGTCTGTTAATTTTATTTATTGTCTTGACTCTAAAGCTGTTGCGTATATGACGTTGTTAACTTCTGTGATGTTCCCCGGTGGTTTATCTGTTAACAGTGTTTCCAGAGCAGCATTGTATATTTTTACGATGTGCTTGTTGGAATTTGTCATATGGATTTTCGGGAGCTGGTCTCTGTCTGACAATTGTATGAAAGTTACTCTGCTGAGTACTTGGATGACGTCATTTTTCGCTTCGGTGATTTCAGCTTCGTGGTTTTCAAGGAATTCTAACTTATTGTCACTGAGGATGACTCCAGGTACATTTTCTGGAGGACTGTAAGTTGTGTTTAAGGTAGAATCTTGTGTTTCATTTCCTGGGAGATTATTTCGTATTATTTCGTATTTCATGGGAGATTATTTCGTATTATTTCGTATTTCATTCCTTTTAGCGTCCACCTCATCCTCTGTTGCATTCCTTATTTCTAAATTCGTCTCAATAGAGTTTGAGTGCTGTCGTTGCGTATATGTGTACATGTTTACTAACATCTGTGTCTCTCTCTCCCTTGTATATATATATATATATATATATATATATATATATATATATATATAATTTATGTGTATGTATCCGCGTTGACAGGGATCATATTGTATTTTTTTTTTTTTCATGGCTACAGGTGTAATTTTCCTACAATCCTCTGCCCTTTGACTATCATGTCTTTGAGTGAAAATTTAAAAATATATCTTTTAGCGGCTAGTGGGTTGAGAGATGACCGGAAAAGTATAACTTTTACTGCTCTGCTTCCACCCCTTTGTTTAATGAATTCTTTGATATCCAACCCCCCACTACCAATCTGTAGTATAAGTCCAGCCTACCCCATAAAATTTGATAAGTATCTGTCGTTGGCGACGGAGAAGTGAAAAGTTGTGGAAAGTCACTTTGGCCATGCTCGGAACTTGTAAGTAATGGTAAATGTAGTATTTTTGAATGATACTTTTCGTGTAGTGTACTATGATTGTAAATTCTTTCTTTCCTTTTCAGTCCCCTTCTCTTCTTCCTTTTTTTTTTAACTTATATTTCAATTCCCCCCCCCCGACCTTAAGCGGACATCCGTGTCCATTTTTCGCTTTTATTTATTGATTTATTTACTTTTATTATTTTTTTTCTCTTACTTTAGGTATCCCATAGCGGAAACTGGAGGTTTTATCCTTGCTGCGCAGGTCCAATGCTTGCTAACTAGGAATTATCAAGCACATATACTAAAATATTGTGTCAGCCCAAAATGCAGATTCTGTGATAAATATCCAGAAACGATTGATCATCTTGTATCAGGTTGTACGGTGTTGACACCCACTGAATATAAAACCCGACATGACAGAGTGGGCCAATATCTGCACTGGAAAATCTGCAACTTCTACGGGAAGGAAACTGAAAGAAACTGGTATGAACACCACCCAGACCCGGTTACGGAGATAGGACCTGTTACAATTCTATGGGACTACACAATACACACTGACAGAACAATCAAGGCCAACCGGCCTGATATTGTTATTAAAGACCACAAACAAAAACGATGCCTCCTTATTGATATGGCAGTCCCTGCTGACTGCAATGTATCTTTGAAGATATTCAAAAAGTTGTCAAAGTACAAGGACCTTGAAATAGAAATCTCGAAAATGTGGCATATGGGAACATCAACAATCCCTGTTGTAGTTGGAGCCCTAGATCTGCATTTAGGGTTAAAACAATTTTTCAGTATGTGTGCTTGGTAATTTCTAGTTAGCAAGCATTACTCTTGTGCAGCAAGAATTATTATTATTATTATTATTATTTCCTTTATGCTTTGTGGCTTTATGACCCTGCGATGCTATAGAAGAGATGTCACTTGATTGATAGTAATTTCCTTAATATGTAGACTATTTCGATTGACGCAATCTTCTGAACAACAGAGGTATGGATATTGACTAGTATCCAGTTGACGAAAATTTTTATTGTATCGTGTCTTAGAATTCCTATAAGCGTGGGTGACCTTTCGGTTTCCAGACCCGCAACCTATTTAGCACGATATTTATGATACTTATAATAATGGCTTTTATCTTTCTGTCTGTGTGAATGGGCTTCACCCACAAGTCGGTGACATCGTTGTTCTCAATGATCGTGTTCAACTTCTCAGTCATTTTGATCTTGTAACCCCTGTGGATCTATAAGATCCAATTTTAACTGCTGCACCATGGTGAATCATCTAGTTGCCTTCAGCTGACACCATTCGCAGCTTCAAACCAGGCTTGACAGGCAGGTTCATGATGACAGCTTGCATCGGGCTGCCGACTTGTTCTCGTATGTAGGACGTCCATATGACCTAACCGCCGGTTGATGGGTCGTGCTTCTGCAATCCTAGACTAACACAAACGACCAAACCCGTGGTCTACCGTGCTGTTATAAATTTGACTCACTTGAGATCTGGTTACTCTCCCGAAGAGAGATCCCAAAACTTGAAAGATTCCATCAGATGAAACGTCAAATCCTGCGGAACACGTGTCAGGACCGGATCACGAACAACGAAGTTCTCATCCGCGCAAATATAGCTCCTTGATAAGTTCCAAAGACGTGTTTGGTCTAGGGGTGTTAGGTTCAGCATCTTTAATTGAATCACTGGACACTGGTTGTGGTACTGTATCTTCTGATTTTGGTATGTTATTTCTATCCTAATCCGGTATTGGGCTATTTGAGACCATTGTAACCGCTTCAGGTTCGGTGATTGTCGTTTCTTGCCCAGCTGGAGCGAGGTGACGTAGAGAAATACTACTTTCTTTTCCATTTGGTAAGCTAACAAGAGCGTTATCATCGGGGTTCGCCTGAATCAGCTCAACTTCTCGTACAGTAGGTTCGTACTTTTTGTTCTAAACGTAGTTCTCATGAGCACTTGCCCCGGAATCGTCAACCACGAAGGAAAAGATTTTCTGGGGGTAGATTTTCTCGGATAAGTAAGCATCCGCTCATGAGAAGAACAATTCGTGGCTGTACACAGTAAGGAACGAATCGAGTGGAGAGCGTTAGATAAAATGGTTTCCCATTGATGCAAAGGTAAACCTCGCGATTTTAAATTGATCGTCCTGCACAGAGTTCCGTTCAGTCTTTCCACTTGACCGTTGCCCTGTGGATTCGCAGTAGATATACTAGTAGATATTCCTTTCTCTTCTTAACACCTCCATCACAAAACTAAGCCTCTATCAGAGTGTATATAACTTGGCATACCCAATATGCAAAATAATTTACATAAGCAAGTCAATACAATTGTAGTGAGTATGTCCCTACACACAAAAGTGAAATGGAAACGACTTTATTCATCAATGATAGTCACTAAATACTTTGATTTGAAGGAAGCGGTTCCTTGAAAATCTATATTCAATCTTTCGAAGGGTTGAGTGGCTTTGATTAATTTGCTTCCTCCTCTCATAAATCGCGGCTTTTCTACGGCACATACATGACATTTTCCAGTCATTCTCTTTGCTTCCTCTGTTGAGTAGGGCAAATTTCTCGACCTGATAAAGTGCATCATTCTTAATAGTACGAGATGACATAGATTATGTAATTCTTTAAGGTCGATATTTACGACAGAAGCGCAATGTACTCTCGTCAACGCAGCTGAATATGCGTTTTTGTAACCCGGTCAACATCTAATAACATATTTGTAAGTGGAATGTTCAATTCGCCAACGATGAATTTTGTCGATTTAGTCTTCGAAGCTTTATGTGTATCAAAAATGTAAGATAGACCTTTTTGGTCTGTGACAAGAACAAAATATTTACCATTCAGGTAATGACTCCGTTCCCTGATTGCTTTGATAATCGTGTTAGCTCCTTTCTCTACTGGGGAGTGGTTACGTTCAGAGGGATTTAGAGTTCTCGACCAGAATGCAACAGGCCTGATTCCTTGATTTCGCATCAGTTTCAATTTCAAAGTTTTTTTTCTCGTCTAGAATGTGTACTATAGCTTTTTCTAATTCCCTTCTCAAATATTCAAGATAATCTCTTATTTTAGCAGGTAAGGGGAATATATTGTTACAGTGTAACCCGGATATAAGAGAAACCCGGATAAAAGAGAAATTTCTCTGGTCCCAAATTAGAGCCTGTGTTAATGTATATAAAATAGACCAAACCCGGATATAAGAGAAATCCGGATATAAGAGACTTCTCCAGTCCCGACAACTCTCTTATATCCGGGTTACACTGTATTTAGTGCTTAAATTTTTAGCGAATTGTTTGAGATCAAACGACTGTAGTCAGCGAACTTTCCGACGATTCTCCTTAGAGCTTTTATATTGCCTGGAGGAGGGCGTTCTCACAGAGGCCTCATCTTTTCAGGGTGCAGTCTAACGGTCCCTGTACTCACTTCTTAGTCCAGAAGTTTCATTTTCGTTACTTTGTAGACACATTTATTCACATTTAAGGTGAGACCATACTTTTCAATCAGTTTTTTGAATCTTGCCAAATTAGTGTCATGTTCTTTTTCAATAACACAAATGGTCACGTGATCTATATACGCCTTCTCCTGCTGATTATTTGGTCCCAAATCCTTTGAAAACCATCCACACTATTTGTGATCCCAAACGGCATCCTTTTGAAATTATACAATTTACCACCGGCTTCAAAAGTCGTGTAATGGGCGATCTGCTTTACGTAGAACTTGATGATACTCATTTTTTTAGGTCTAGTTTAAAGTATAGACTTTACTTTGCTATTTCCGAAGCCATCGTTGTAATTTTAGCTCGACGATAAGCATCTTTTAAGCTAAAACGATTTATCGTTTATGAATAATCTATGACTAACCTATTTTTTATTTTCGTTTCTCGTCCTTAGTTACAACTGTTTGCGCTCTCCACGGGGATCTACTGGCTTCAATAACTGAATCCAACAGGCTTTTTATTTCCTTCCTTATAAATGCATCCACTTCTCTAGAGTATATTCGGGACTTCACAGATATAGGTCTACAGTCAGGCAACAGATTTTCAAACGGAGAAGGAGGTGAAATCCTCATGCTAGTTAGTCTACACCGTTTTAGATGTGGTCTTTCACCCTCATATAAAATGTCTATTTTGTGTGCAGGCCTTGAAAGTCTTGTCCAAGGATCACATCAGCACATATATTATCCATTAAAGATAAATTGATTTTTTTTGTAGGTTTCAGTACCCACCGTGAGATTCGCTTTATATTTTCCTACAGTTTTTAATAACAAATCAGAAAAAGCTATGTTGACGGTAGACTTAGTGTATTTAACGTTCAAACACATAAATTTAGCTATCTTGGTGTTGATAAAACTATGACTACTTACCGAATCTATTAGCGTGATAATATTTTTTTTTTATTCACGAGACATTTTAAACTTTGAAACTTCCTGTAGCCCAGTAGTTACAGTGGTCATGACGGGTAATGCAGCAGAAAAGTTTTTTAAGTTTTCAAACGATAGGCTTTATCGAAATGACCATTGTTGCAATTGTCGTTTCTCGAGCCGGACACTTACTTCTATGGTGCCTAGTGACCCCGTAAGTAAAAACACTTTTCTTTTAAAAGGGATTTGCTAGCAGCGGATGCCCGAGAGTCCGCTTCCTTTCGATTTTCCTCTTGCTGAAAGGTTAAGGCGTTAGTCTGGGGTTCAGATACCGAACTTTGATAACTTGTTTGGGTATGAACAGAATAAATTTCATCCCTTTCCACACGTTGCACTTGATTCCCAGCTTCTGTGATGGTGAGCGTTTTGTTTTCAAGAAGTCTCCGTCGAATAGGAGGTGCGGACAACCCAGAAATAAAGGCATCTTTAATAGCTTCCCCTTTGTAAACTTGAGCGGTAACATCTTTGAAGTTACAGTCCTTTGCCAGAACGGGCAATGTTTGAAGATATTGATCCAAAGTTTCTCCAGCTTGTTGAGTTCTGGTTGCAAGTACATACCTGGCGCTTATCTCACTTTTTTCTTAGATGACACCTCTCTCTAGAATGTTAACAGCTTCTGTAAAGTTTGTACATTCACTGAACAATTCGTATACATCAGACGACACGTAATTTATAATACCATGCAAAAATCCGTGCATACCGTGAAAAAATCTTTTGTCTTTTCTAAAATCATTTTGACGGTATGTTGTATCTTTGTCTAAACTATTTTAACATTATCTTGTGACCTTTAAAATTGTTTTAACAATATTTTGTGTCTTTTCTATAATCATTTTAACAGTATATTGTGTTTTTTTTTAAAAACATTTTAACATTATTTTGTCTCTTTTAAAAATAAATAAATAAATAATAGCATCTTGTGTCTTTATAAAAATTATTTTAACACTATCTTTTGTCATTTTTAAAACCATTTTATTAATTGACGAGTAAAGAGCTTGGTGACCACAAGTCGAAACCTTTCGCTATTGGCGTGTGACGTCATGACATCCTCAAATCTTTCGAAAGGCCTGGGATTAACAGGAAATAATCTATAGCGTGTTTCCGGTTGATAATTTGGATTTGTCTAGCTCTCTCCCATTCTTTCTCTTTCTCTTTCATCCTATCTCACTTTTTTACTTTCTTCCTCTATGTTCCTTTTCCTGACTTGTTCTATATCTTTTCTTTTCCTTTTTATCTTCCTCTCTCCCTCTCTCACTTTCTCTCTTTCTCCCCCCTCTCTTTCTCCCCCCTCTCTCTCTCTCCGTGCTGATTGTGACTGTTTACAAAGAATTTGTCGTCTTACGAATCTTAGCTCAAATTTTGTATGTGCGTTCTCTCGAAATCCTGGACATTAATTAAATACGAGGGTCGTTCAAAAAACTTGTAAGCCTCACTCAGACAGAAGAGCTATAGCTGAATATTTTTGTGATGGCACCACACGACTACTTCTTATAAAACTAGAAAAACTAATTCAGATTTCTGTCTTCATTTCTCTACAGGTGATTCCCGTACAAATGTGAGAGGCGTGCGACAAATCTAAAAATGGACAAAACAAAGGCCCTAGCAGTCCTAAAGCATCTGCAAAAGAAAAGGTATGACACCCAAGGAATTTCATGAGGATATGCTACAGACATTTGCTGAAGACTCCATTTCCTATCCAACTTGGAAGAAGTGGGCTGTGGAATTCAAGATGGGCAGAGACAGCACAGAAGATGACCTTCAGTAAGTTCGTCCAAAAACCTCAATCAATTTGATGCCATTCACCGTATAGTTTTGGTTGACAGGCGTCTTACTGTTCAGCAGATAGTTAAGTTCAATTTTTCTCGTTCGGTACATAGTATTTTAACTGAGGTCTTGGGGATGAACAAATTGTTTGCAAGATGGGTCCTAAGAATGCTGACACCAGAGCAGAAGCTGAAAATTGTTGACATTTCCACCGTAGATTAGTAACTCAAGTTGGAACCTGGGTTCACCACTTCGAGCCTGAATTAAAGATTTAAAGTAAACAGTGGAAACATTCTGGTTCTCCACCCGAAGAAATTCAAGCAGGTAGCGTCTTTTGCCAGGTGATGGCTTCTGTTTATTTTTTATTCTGACGGCGTAATCATGATAGACTAGTTGGAAAATGGAAAATCTATTAATGGACAGTACTATGCATCAGAATTAAGACAACTGAAGGAAGCATTCAAGTCGAAACGCAGAGGGAAGCTGAGGGCAGGTGTGCTCTTGCTCCAGAATAACACGCCCGTCCTCAGGTTGCACTAGCTGAATCAGCCAACTGTGGATTTGAATTGCTATCCTATCCCCCTTATTCACCAGCCTTAGCTCCATCTTACTTCTTCCTGTTTCCTAAACTCAAATCAAATAGTAACCGTTTTAGAAACAATTATGAGGTCATATGTACTATGGAGGAGGTTTTGGAGGACCGGGACGCCACTTCCTTCCGTGATGGGATTGCAATGCTTAAGCATCATTAGACCAATTGCATTGATGTCAAGGGGGACTACAATGAAAAATAGTGAAAAATTGTCTTGTTTCTCCAACTCCCTCTGGGTGAACCTTAAAACTTTTTGAACAACCCTCGTATACTCTACCGTATATCGTTTGAACTTGCTTAACTTACAGTTTCACTAATACTGTTTTATGGCTGAGGAAAATCTCTCAAACAAATAGCTCCGAAGCAAAGTAAAGTGAAGGAAAGGAATCGGTTCGTGCAACACCGGTTATCATTACTAGATTTTTTATAATAAATTTTATTCATTCTTTTCTAAGGCTTATCAACCCTTGCAGGTTATTTAAAGCCAGGAAATATTTTTAGATGTAAGAATTTTTTTTAGATAATAATGTCTTATTAATTAACTCATAGCTGGAGGAGAATATTATAAACAAAGAAGAAATTATAATATGAATATAAAGTGGAGGATCAATTCTATATTACAATCACTATATAAACTGAGCTCTCACTTTGTGTTCAGGGTCCTTTCTATACATTTCTATTCTAGAGAATGTAAATAAATCTAAAAGATATGCCTGTGTAGCTAATCAGTATTTCATTGATTGATTGATTCTTTTTCTACGGCTTATTAACAAAGAAGAAATTATAATATGGATATGAAGTGGGGGATCAATTCGATATTGCAATCAATATATAAACTGGTCCCTCATTTTGTGGTCATTGTATTTTCTATACATTTCTATTCCAGAGAATGTAAATAGATCTAAAAGACATGCCTGTGTAGCTAATCAGTATTTCATTGATTGGTTCGTTTTCTACGGTTTATAAACTCTTTGCATCTTATTTAAAGTGAGAAAATATTTTTAGATTGTAAAAATATTTTTTGAGATATTAATGATTCTAGTGATAAAAGTTTTGTTACTTAACCTATAACTGTGGGAAGAAGAGGTGGATTCATACCTTTCCTACGGATATTTGTGCGTAAGTGAATCCAACTGGAATTTGAACTCTGCTCTCCGATTAACTATTTCGAGCCACTATCCATTACACCACCCGCACATCTAAACTAACAGCATCTGCTATTTCCAAGCGGTCAACCATCTAAGTACTAACCAGGTTCGATGTTGCTTAACTTCGCTGATCGTATAGGAACCAGTGTTTTTTGGATATAATAATAATTTAACGCTGCAGGTCTTATTAATTAATCCATAACTGGGGGTGGGGAGAAGAAGAAAAAGAAGTGGTGGATCCATACCTTTCTTAAGGTTATTTGTACATAAGCTAACGAAACAAACCCAAATGGAATTGGAACTCGGGTCTCCGATTAACAATTCCGTGTCTATTACTCCACCCGCACATCCAAGTTTACAGTACCTGGTATTCCGAAACAGTCACCCATCTAGGTACTGACCAGGCTTGATGTTGCTTAACTTCGGCATTGATGTCAAGATGGACTATATTGACAAATAGCGAAAAACTAAGGACCAATTGTATTGATGTCAAGGGAAGCTACAATGAAGTTTGAATTTTTTAAATGTTTGAATATAATTTCTGAAAGTACCTGGGAAATTTTCACGGTTTTCCAATTTTTTAATTGTTAAAAACTTCATCTTAAAAGCAAAATATGGGGAACATTATTTCATTATTTTATACCCTATTGTTGTCCATTTTCTCCTTATCTCCTAAATTAATGGGCGATAATTCTCAATGAAACTTGAATAATATTGAAGAAGATAGATCCATGGAAAAGTTATAAAAGACAAGAATAATATATGTCGATTTTAATATTACAATTTCTTTTTTCTTTCTTTCTTTCTTTCTTTCTTACGTTCCTTTCATTTCCGATGTTTTCTCTATTTCTGTTCCTTTCTGTTTTCCACCTTTCCTTCTTTCTTGCTTCCATTTCATTGAAGCAGTCGCTAAGCGCCTGATAGCGTTATCATTACAATGATGGTTATATTTCTACCCCAGTGTCACTTTGTTGGCGCACTGCTCTCCCACTCAAGAACAACAACAACAACAATAATAATAATAATTTTCCCCACAGCTCCAGCGGAACCTTCCATCCATTTTTGTTTCCTTCTCGGTATAATGTATTTCTATCGATGCGTGAATATATGCATGTGCGTGTCTATCTGTCTGTCTATCTATCTATCTATCTATCTATCTGTGTGTGTATGTGTGTGTCTATGTGTGTGTGTGTGTCTATGTATGTATATATGCATTCGCATGGGTAGGGATCATATTGACTGATCTTTTCTTTTTTTCATTTTGCATATGGCTACAGGTGTACTAATCTGACAATGTTTTGCTTTTTGACTGAATTTTCTTTGAGTGAAAATATCTATCTTTTAGTGGCTAGCAGATTGAGAAATGACCCGAAATGTATTTTTCTTTTCCTTGTCGTCATCCATTTGTAATAAAGGAATGGTCTACCGTATAAAACTTGATAACTATCACTCTCATTGGCATCGAAAAGTTGGACATTGGTAGAATGACACTTTGTGCCGGCCTCTCAACATAAGAAGTCGTAAATTTTATACCATTTTTCGAAGCAAACAACATTCTTCCACTGGAACAGAAGGGATGCAGGAGAGGTTCATATGGTTGCAAAGATCAACTACTGATAAACAAAATGATCCTGGAAAATTGCAGGAAAATATGTAGAACTCTTAGCGCAGCGTGGATTGATTACCGTAAAGCCTTTGACAGTGTGCCACACTCTGGGATCCTTAAGACTTTGGAAATGTACAAAGTCTCTTCTGTGGTAGTAAATGTCTTTAAGAACAGCATGTGAATGTGGAATACCACACTATACCTAAATCACACCAGAGGCACCGCCAACTTCAACCGTCTGAATATCCGATGTGAACTCTTTCAAGAGACTCCCTGTCATCCCTTTTGTTTTGCATGTCCTTAATCTCCCTTACGCATGAACTAAACAATAGTAGCTATGGTTACAAAATAAAGAAGAAAGTATTCAATTATCTAATCTACATGGATGATCTCAAACTCTTTGCCAAAGACGACAATGAGTTGAAGGGTCTCCTCAATATTGTAAAATATTTCAATGACTTCATAGGTATAGGTTTCGGATTAGATAAATGTGTAAAAGTAAAATTCAAAAAAGAGAGAATTACAGAAACACCATAAATAGATTTAGACTTTGTCACAGACATTACGGTACTGTTACAAGTAGAAGTCGATAAGTACCTTGGAATTAGCGAAGAAGATGGCATAGAGCATACCCAAATGAAGGAGAAAGTAAGAAAGGAGTACTACAGACGTTTGCGTCTGGTCTTGAATACCAAGCTGAATTAAAAAAAAAAAACAGAATATCAGACATAAACACCTTAGCTCTCCCTGTGGTGCAATACATTTTTAACATCCTTTACTGGATCATAGCTTAATGTCAAAACGAATGAACGTCAAAACGAGAAAGCTTCTCACTTGTTATCGCATGCCTCTTCCCAAAGCTGATGTTGATCATCTGTATGTGCCCAGATCCGAAGGAGACAGAGGATTAGTTCAACTAGAACTGTCTTAAAAAGCTACAACAATTGGCCTTTAAAGATGACTGGAAACTGCAGAAGATGGGTAATGATCTGTGTCAAAGAACATAAAAATAGTAAGTGCCTTTATTCCGTGATAAAGGAAGCCAACAAGTTCAAAATGGTGTTTCAAATGGGTGTAGAAATTGACGGTCAATATTCTGCCTGTACCAAACAAGCTGATGTAGGCAAACCCCATACCTACCAGTGGCCACGCACCTAGTGCAGGGTTAAAAGCTGTAACCGAAGGTTTTATCCTTACTGCACAGGACCAATGCTTGTTAACTAGAAATTAACAAG
The DNA here is from genome assembly GCA_903632075.3 of Acanthosepion pharaonis. Classification (NCBI taxonomy): domain Eukaryota; kingdom Metazoa; phylum Mollusca; class Cephalopoda; order Sepiida; family Sepiidae; genus Acanthosepion; species Acanthosepion pharaonis. The sequence continues at coordinate 41,463 of CAHIKZ030000679.1, read as the reverse complement.
CAAACATACTAAAATATTGTGCTAGACCAAAATGCAGATTCTGTGATAAATGTCCAGAAACAATTGATCATCTTGTATCAGGTTGCATGGTATTTGGCACCCAGTAAATATAAAACCCGGCATGACAGAGTGGATCAATATCTGCACTGGAAAATATACAACTTCTATGGGAAGGAAACTGAAAGAAATTGGTATGAACACCGTCCAAACCCGGTTACGGAGATAGGACCTGTAACAATTTTAAGGGACTATACAATACACACAGAACAATCAAAACTAACCGGCCAGGCATTGTTATTAGAGACCGTAAAAAATGCCTCCTTATTGATATGGCAGTCCCTGCAGACTGCAATGTATCTTTGAAGATCATCAAAAAGCTATCAAAATACAAGCATCTTGAAATCGAAATCTCAAAAACGTGGCACATCGGAACATCAACAATCCGCGTTCTAGTTGGAGCTCTCGGATTGATTGGAAAATATTCCAGTACACTAATTGAAGGGATTCCTGGAATACAAAAAAAAAAAAAAAAATGCTCTCACGAGTACAACCCACACCTTACGAAGAGCTTTATCTATGTAAAATATGTGTTGTTGCTTTTTTTAATTGGTCAGTAGAAAATCTCTGGGTGGGACTCGGAAAGAAATGTGTATAAACTAGAAATCAAAGGAATAATAATAATAATAATAATAATAATAATAATAATAATAATGAATAGCATTACTCCTGAAAATTTCACGGTTTTCGTATTTTCATTTTCTGAACAATAAATTTTCGAAGGTCATCAGGTCTTGACATTGATAGTGACTCGATATCAACATTCTGCAATCTAAAATATTAACAGATGATTTAGTGTAAAAAAAACGTTCAGATAGAATATATATCTGTAAGAGGACAATTTGAAAGACAAAAGGAAAACTTATAGCCGACGCGTTTCCTCCTCTCAGTGATTTTATCAAGGCAAATGCAAGGATTTTATTTTGTAACAAGTATTTAAATACAAGAGCAAAAATGTTATTGGCTTTAGGAACACTCATAAATATTCATCAAGTTAATTGAAATGTCAGGAAAACTAACCTGGTGAATAATTTTGAGAGTTCCTAAAATTAAACATTTCGAAAAGACAATAAAATTTTTGCTCTTGTATATAAATACTTGTTAGAAAATAAAATCCTTGCATTTATTTTAAGAAAGTTTCTTACAGAGCAACAACAACAACAATAAAAATAATAACCGAGATGCCGAATCTGCGGAAAATATGATGAAACTGTCGACCATATTATCTCAGGATGTCCGGAACTGCTAAAAAATGAATATACCCAGAGATATAATAATGTAGCGACATGTGTGCATTGGAAAATATGCAAGAAGCACAAAATCAAAACCATTGAGAGATAGTATGACTATCAACCAGACAAAATTACCCAAAATAACGATGCAACTATCCTCTGGGAAATAAAGGCAACAGACCTGATATTATCATAAAAGACAAGAAATTCAGGAAGTGTATGGTTATTGACATAGCACTACCATCTGAGAGAAACACCTTCATAAACATTATCGTGAAATTGTCCAAATACAAGGACCTGGAGATCGAGATTAACAGGATGTCGGGAATGAAACTGTACCAATAATAATCGGAGATCTGGGCCTCGTGAGAAAAGGAATGTACAATTTTACTTACAGTGTCGCAGGTAACATCAACATACAAGTTGCCCAGAAGATCGCCCTACAAGGAACATCCCATATACTAAGAAAAGCGTTATCAATTAAATGACAGTTCTCCTATAGGGCCTAAAGACCATAGTATGCACCCGACTCTACAGGATACAAAGCGGAAAACATAACACACAAACAATAATAATAATAATAATAATAATAATAATAATAAATAGAACTGCCCCTGAAAATTTAACGAGTTTGCATTTTAATTTTCTGAACAGTAAACTTTCGAAGTTTTGGCCTTACAAAATTTTGTAAAACCCATAAAATTTTTGCTCTTGAATATAAATACTTGTTACAAAATAAAATCCTTGCATTTGCCTTGATAATGTTACTCAGAGGAACGAAACGCGTCGACTAAGTTAGGTTTTCCTTTTGTCTTTATTCAGCCGATATAGTGCTTAATGCCTGATCGATGAATCTAGATGCAACTGTAAGTTCCATTCTAAGAGTTTCTTCTCTCGCACTTCTCGCTTTTGAAACTCCTTTCCGATTTGTTGCTTCCCTGGCAACTACAATCTTCAAAAATTTAAATGTATCGTCAATCGCCATCTTCTGTCTTCTTTGAAACCTGTTCCTTTATTATCCTTTTCCCCACTTCCCCACACTAAAGTTTTTTCATTCGCGTTCACTCCCGTTAACAACCTGTGTCCTAGTGGCATTGTCGCCTTGACATATTTGTACACGATTCAATAGCGCATCCACTGAATGGCAACCATACACTCGATACGCCACTGTAGCCCAGGTAAACCTCAGAATTTTTGTTTTAAAATTGGTAGGCTTCCAGGTAAAAGATTGGCTCCACACAATTTTTCTCCCTTTCATTCTGATGTTCTACTGAGAAGTATTAACCTGTCAGGTTTCAGTTTAAAATTTACCGAGTGTAAGTTTAAAATCCATCGGTTAAAAGTTTGAAATCCGTTGGGTCTCACTTTAAAGACCACCGGCTCTAAGCTTAAAATACATCGAGTCAAAGTTTTTAAATCCGATGGGTCTCAGTTTAAAGATCATCAGCTCTAAGTCTAAAATCCATTGGTTCAAAGTTTACAAATAATGAAATAAACAAACATTTGCGGAATTTTCATGCGAGAAATAAAATATTTCAAACAAAATCAAACGATTCTTTAATTTCTTGCGTTCGGACTATTGTCCACATCGTTATCATGTTATCATCATAACCGGCTTTTTTCAGTTGTTTGTCGATCCGAGTAAGCTTAACTACTCATCCCAGAAATTCAGACAGGAACCAAATTACATATAACGGAGAATGTAGAGCACATTAGAGGAAAGAATCTGATAATTCCAACAAAGATTATGATACTAGTCAAAGTGTAAATAATGATAATGCCTCATCCAGGAAATTCTGACAGAAACCAAATTACATCATACGGAAAATGGAGAGTAGCCGAAACATTTTGATACTTCCAACAAAGATTAGGATACCAGTCCGAGTATAAATAACGAAATCTCCTCATCCCAGAAATTCAAACAGAAAACAAATAAGATCTGACGGAGAATGGAGAGCACATTACCGAAACAATGAGATACTTCCAACAATGATTACGATACTAGTCCGAGTGTAAATAATGATAACTCCACATCCCAGGAATTCAGAAAGAAACCAAATTACATCTAAAGGCGAATGGAGAGAACATTAGCCGAAACATTGTGATAATTCCAACGAAGATGAAGACACTAGTCCGGGTGTAAATAGATAAATCCCCATGCCAGAAATGCGGAGAATGGAGAATACTCTATCCGGATATAAGTCCCAGTGTAATTAATGATAACTCCTCACCCCAGAAATTCAGACAGAAACCAAATTACATCTGAAGGAGAATGGAGAGAACATTAGCCGAAATATTGTGATAATTCCAACAAAGATTAGGTTATTAGTCCGGGTGTAAATAATGATAATTCCTCATCTCAGAAATTCAGACAGAAACCAAATCTATCTGAAGGAGAACGGAGAGAACATTAGCCGAAATATTGGGATAATTCCAACAAATATTACGATACTAGTCCGGGTGTAAATAATGATAACTCCTCATCGAAGAAATTCAGACGGAAATCAAATTACATCTGACAGAGAATGAAGAGTAATTTAGTTGAAACATTGTGATAATTCCAACAAAGATTGGGTTACTAGTCCGAGTGTCAATAATGATAACTCCTCATCTAAGAAATTCAGACAGAAACCAAATTACATCTGATGGAGAATGGAGAGTACTTTAGCCGAAACATTGTGATACTTCCAACAAAAATGAGGACATTAGTCCGAGTGTATAAAATGATAACTCCTCATCCACGAAATTCAGACAGAAATGAAATTACATCTGACGGTAAAAGGAGAGCATATTAGCCGAAATATTGTGATAATTCCAACAAAGATGAGCATACAATCCGAGTGTAATTAATGATAACTCATCGCAGAAATTCAGACAGAAACCTAATCACATCTGACCGAGAATAGAGAGCATATTAGCCGAAACATTGTGATAATTTCGACAAAGATTACGATACTACTCCGAGTGTAAATAATGGTAATTCCTAGTCCCAGAAATTCTGACAGAAACCAAATTATATCTCACGGAGAATGGAGAGTAATTTCCCCGAAACACTTTGATACTTCCAACAAAAATGAGGATACTTGTTCGCGTGTTGATAATGATAACTCTTCATCCCATAAATTCAGACAGAAACCAAATTACATTTGACCGAGAATAGAGAGCATATTAGCCGAAATATTGTGATAATTTTAACAAAGATGAAGATACTAGTCCGAGTATAAATAATGATAATTCCTCATCCCAGAAATTCAGACAGAAACCAAATTACATCTGACGGAGCATGGAGAGCATATTAGCCGAAACAATGTAATAATTTCAAAGAAGATGTGTATACAAGTCCAAGTGTAAATAATGATATCTCATCCCAGAAATTCAAACAGAAACCAAATTACATCTCACAGAGAATGGAGAGCATAATAGCTGAAAAATTGTGATAACTTCAACAAAGATGAAGATACTAGTCCGAGTGTAAATAATGATAACTCCTCATCCCAGTAATTGATACAGAGACCAAATTTCAAGAAATAACTGAATCTGTGTTACTCACAAACATCTAAACGAAACTTGATTGTCGTTTCCTCATTGTTAACGGACATTTTGTTTTATTTTGGCGAATTTATAATTGTAAAATTGATTTGGGAATATGCACAGATTATTTTCTTTTATTATATTTCTTCTCTTTACTAGAAGGCTTGTAGAAATTCCGCAGTATTTATATTTATTGACATTGATTTGTTCCGCAAGTCGTTATTTAAAGAAATAAGAAAAATGTAAAATTGAAGTTTGTCTATTTTCCTAAAGCAGACCTTTACCGCCGATATTGTGTTATCGCCTCCTCCCTCTATCTATCTATCTATCTATCTATCTATCTATCTATCTATCTATCTATCTATCTATCTTCCTTCTCACTGAAACCACAACTATGAAATACCCATGGAAATCAGCTCATTACGTATTTGAGCTTAACAGCTTTAAAATATATTCCCGTATCGTAAATATGAATGCAGGTAATTATTTAAAGCTGTGGTTTAATTAGTAATGCTTGTATCACTAAACCACTATTACCTCTAAAAAAGTCTTACATGTAAAAATATCTCCTAGTTTTAAATAAACAACAAAATATTGCTAAGCTGTAGAAAATGAAAGAATGAATCAATCAAATATTAATTAGCTATACTTGCATGACTTACTTATATTATCTTTAATATAAATGGATAGAAACTACCGTGGCTATGAAGTTAGGGATAAATTTATTTATTGATTGTAATATAGAAGGGACCCCCACTTTATATTTACATTATAATTTCTTATTTGTTTATCAAATACTGATTAAGATTGATTCCACCCCTTCCCCTCCACAGGCAAGGGTTAATTAGTAAGACTTGTATCACTAAATCAATATTATCTCCGAAATAAAAATTCCATGCAAAAATATTTCATATCATACCTGCAAAGGAGTTGATAATCTATAGAAAACTAATCAATCAAGAATCGCAGTCAAAATGGAATGGTCCATTATTTAACTGAGGTAATGGCAGGGCGTGAAATAATAGGTACTCATCACAACACTTGTATTTATAACGTCATTTCACGCAGTACACATATAACTCTTCAACATCTACCTTTACAAGAGCCAGATCAGGCCTCAAATGGAGAGCTGTTGTCATATTTGGGCGGGAGATGCCCAGTTCCAACTTTCCAGTCTCGATAGAGTTCAAAAGCATCTCAGCGTCTTTGTGAGTGACGAATTATTTTCCACCCTTTAACCTCTCTCTCTCTCTCTCTCTCTCAGGCAGGATGTGGCAAGATGTACATTGCTTGTTTTCACCAGTTCTAAACGTCTCGACCATGACTCGCCATGACAATCACGCCGCTCTCAAAAATCTCCAGAGTTAGCCGGAAGTAAACAAAAATTCAAGGCATTTACCCTGTCTACTGCTGCTATGCCAACAATTTCGGGGGGGGGGAACATATTATAAGATGTAACACGCGTGCTAAGTAACTGAGGAACAATGAGAACTAAAACGATTTTTATTTATTTATTATGAAAAGTTTTTTCTTTTAATCGGTACCACCCCAAGCAAAGCAATAAAGCCAGTAAGACATAAGGGGCTACAGGGTGTGGAGGAATTAAGAACAGAAATATTAATAATGAGCAGGAAGTGGATAGAGTAATCAGTAGGACAATAGATAGCTATTGCATTTAAATTTTTTTGAAGATTAAACCTGACTAGAAAACATGGAGCCAGAATGGATTTTCACAAGCGAGAAGTGTGAGAAAAGAAACTGTTAGCATAGAACTTACGACTAGATCTAGCGAGCTCAATTGTAAGTCTAGTACTGCACTTAAATTCATAAAGTGTAGATACCATAGCGAAGAGTTCATCCAACAGTTACCATTAAAGTAATAATAGAAAAGGCCCATGGAGGCAACTTTATGAATTAAACGAATATTACTTTTACTGTGAAATATCTCATTATAACAATGATCTGATTTTTGAAATATTGATAATTCTTCTTTGGATCTTATCAAGGAACTCCAGGTAAATAGCAGGTCCAACGAATCATATGTGGCGGCAATACTCTAAGCATAGAGAATGGTAGACATAGATATGTAGAATAGATAAGAGAGAAAAATTGTTTCGCACGACAAAGTGAACTGATTTTCTTAGCAGCTGACCTAGCAATGGATTCAGTATAGTCTTTCCACTTCAAGGCGCAACGAGTCACTTTCCTCGAAATGGTGCTCCATATAGACAACTCGGCGTTAGTAAAACTCGTTGCCGAGTATCGGGGTGCTCATTGACATTTGCTTGTGTGTGAAATGAGTCCGAAGTTGGATCTGATGAGGTGTTCGCCGCATGGTAGTGTATGAAGGTTGGGAGGATGGAGATCTCTGGCTTTTATTTGGGGGCTCTCTTCATCTCTTCTATTTGTTTTCTGGTGTCTTCGAACGATGTTGTTTTTGTGGACTGCTCTTCACCAGTTGCTTTTTTTCTGCAGCTTCTGTCTCCCAAGTGAGCGGATCGATTTCTGTCCTCAGCAAGGTGTTTTTGAGTCTGATCCTTGAATCGACCACATGGGTCTCCACGTGATCTCTTGCCAGATACGAGCTCCTATTAAAGGATTTGTTTGGATAGGTGGATGTCTGGCATTCAGGCAAGGTGTCTGGTCCATCGAAGTCGGTGGCCAGTCATGATGGTTTCTAGGTTCTCTATCTTTGCGCGGAGGAGAACTTCGTAATTCGTGATCCGGACCAGACACGTGTTCCACAGGATTTGATAAAGTTTCATTTGATGGAATCTTTCAAGTTTGCGGATCTCTCTTCGTGAAAGTAACCAGATCTCAGGAGAGTCGAGATTACAACAGCTCGGTAGGCCACGGGTTCGGTGGTTTGTTACCCCAGAATTGCAGAAACACGATCAGTCGCACGGCGAGTAGGCGGTTAAGGCGACGTCCTATGTACGAGAACAAGTCGGCAGCCCGATGCAAGCTGTCATCATGAACCTGCCTGTCAAGCTTGGTTTGAAGCTGCGAATGGTGTCAGCTGAAGGCAACTAGATGATTCCCCATGGGGCAGGAGTTAAAATTGGATTTTATAGATCTACAGGGGTTAAAAAATCAGAATAACTGAGAAGTTGAACACGATCATTGAGAACAACGATGTCACCGACTTGTGGGTGAAGCCCATTCACACTGGTAGAAAGATAAAAGCCAATAAGCCTGGAATTATAACTAAAGACAAGAAAATTCCGACATAACAATATCATCTGAAAGAAACACCACCATAAAAATTTGCAGACGCTCTGTCCGTGTACAAAAGCACCACGCTTATAGGAATTCTAAGACACGGGGGTGGGTGTTTACAAGAAAAATTTTCATCAACTGCATCCTAGTCAATATCCACATCTCTGCTGTCCAGATTGCGTCAATCGAAATAGTCTACATATTATGGAAATTACTATCAATCAAGTGACATCTCTCCTATAGCATCTCAGGGTCATAAAGCCGCAAAGCATAATAATAATAGGATCAATGCTTGCTAACTGGAAATTATCAAGCACACATACTGAAAAATTGTGTTAACCCGAAATGCAGATTCTGTGACGAATATGCAGAAATAATTGATCATCTTCTATCAGGTTGCATAGTGTTACAAAAAATTGGACTCACAAGTATAGTTCACACTTTGCGAAGAGTTTTATCTGTGCAAAATATATGTGATCTTTGTTTTCTTGTTTGTTTGTTCACTGAATTGAGCAGTGGAAAATGTCATGAAGTAATTTCTGACCTTTCTGACCGAGTTGAATTCAAAAAACAGAATATCAGCCATAGACACCTTGGCTCTCACTGTGGTGCAATACAGTTTCAATATCCTTAACTGGACCATAGCTGACATTAAAACGAGAAAGCTTTTCACTTGCTACGACATGCATCATCCCAAGGCTGATGTTGATCGTCTGTATGTGCCGAGATCCGAAGGAGACAAAGGATTAGTTCAGCTAGAACTGTCTTACAAAGCAATAACAATCAGCCTTCAAAGATAGCTGGAAACTGCAGAAGATGGATGATGAACTGTGTCAAAAACATGAAAGAAATAAGAAAATTTATTCGATGATAACGGAAGACAACAAGTTTAAAATGGAGTTTCAAATGGGTGATGAAATGCAAGTAAAGCATAATACACCGACTGCAGCTGCAAAATACTTAAAAAGAAAGCAGATGCAATCGACAAGATAGATAAATGATGGCAAGATAAACTGCTTGACGGTCAGTACTCTGCCCGTACCAAACAAGCTGATGTAGACAAATCTCGTACTTATCAGTGGCTACTTAGTGAAGAGTTAAAAGCTGAAACCGAATGTTTTATTATTGCTAACTATAAATTACTAAACACATATACTGAAAAACAATGTTAGCCAAAATGCAGATTCTGTGATAAATATCCAGAAACAATTGACCATCTTGTATCAGGCTGCACGGTATTGGCAACCACTGAATATAAAATCCGACATGACAGAGTGGGCCAATATCTGCATTGGAAAATATTCAATTTTCACGGAAAGGAAGCTGCCAGAAATTGGCATTAACTCCACTCAAACCCGGTTACTGAGATAGGACCTCTAACAATTTTATGGGACTTTACAATTCACACAGACAAAACAATCAAAGGTAATCGCCCAGACATCCTAACCAGAGACCGTAAAGAAAAAATGCGCCTTCTTATCGACAAGACAGTTCTTGCAGACTGTAATGTATCTTTGAAGATGTTCAAAAAACTATTAAAATACAAGGACCTTGAATGTGGCACACGAGGACAGTAACAATTCCAGTTGTAGTTGGAGCCCTCGGATTGATTGGAAAAGATTCCAATAGACTCGTTGAATGAATTCCTTGTAGACCATGCCTTAAAGAAATACAAAAATATGCTCTTACAGGTATTTTATCTATGTAAAATATGTAATTTTTTCAAAATGCTCATGGAAAATTTCATGATGTAATTTCGGATTTTAGGTCTCTGGTCGGGAAAAGAAATGAGTATACACCAGAAATCAAAGAAAATAAATAAATATATAAATAAATAAATAATAATAATAATAATAATAATAATAATAAACAACTGACCACCTTGTGTCAGGTTGCACGGTATTAAAATCCATCGAATATTTTTTTTTTAAATTTCAAATCTGCAACTTTAACGGGAAGGAAACCACAAGAAATTGTTATGAACAACGCCCAAACCCGGTTACAGACATAGGAGCTGTAACAATTTTCTGGGACTTTACAATACACAAAGACAGAACAATCAAAAGTAATCGCCCAAACATCGTTATCAAAGACCACAAAAACATAAAGTATTTCCTTATTGACTTGGCAGGTCCTGCAGATGGTAATGTATATTTGAAGATCTTAAACTATAAAAAACTATCAAACTACAAGGAAAGTGGAAATCTCAGAAATGTCGTATATTAATAATTCCAGTTTTGGTTGGGTCCCAGACTTTGATTGGAAAAGGTTCTGATAAACTCACTGAAGGAACCTTACACGCAAGACGCTAGTGGCCCACTGGCGGTTCGGCGATGGAAACGCTAGCGGTCCTCTGGTGGGCCAACGGTGGGCCACTAGCGTTCCGCAAGTGGTAATATTTCCGAGGCAAACACGCCGGCGGCCACGAGCGGGCCACGACCGGGCCACAAGCGGGCCACCAGCGTTAAAAGCTAGTGGCATTCCACCTAGTGGCAGATTGGTGGTTTGCGTGTAGGAAATCCCTGGTAGCCAATGCCTTAAAGAAATACAAAAAATTGTTCTTATAAATACAGCTCATGCCTTACGGAGAGCTTTATCCATGTAAAAGTGTTTGATCTTAGTTTTTTTTTATTTTCTTTTTTCTTTGTTACAAAAATATTCGGTGAAAAATGTCGCTGCTTAGGACACGGTGGGAAACGCATGTACAAGGGATCGCTCCATCGCTGGAGCAGAAAAGGTAGATACATACCTTTGCCACGGGTATTTGCGCGTAAGTGATTATAATAAACTGGACTGAAGTTGGAACTCGGCTCTCCAATTAACAAAAAGCGATTATCCATGATTCCATCCGCACATCCAATCTTACAGACCATGGTATTTCTAAATGGCTACCCATCTAGGTACGGACCAATTTCAATGTTGCTCAACGTGCGAGAACCTGTGTTTCTTACTAGGGCAACCAGCAGGGAAGTCAACTATTTGATCTAGTTAAGGAGGAAAGGAACAAATCAAGTAAAGAAAATGTAGATCAGAGTTAACAGGGAAACGTGGATATAAATCCACTCTTTTGAACTAGGAGAGAAGGTAAGGAACATCTCTAGTGAAGATTAATGTTGACCAGATTTATTAGGGAAACGAGGTGGGAAATCCACCATTTGTGCTAGAAGATGTGGTACGGAATAAATCAAGTAAAGAAGGATGTTGATTAGATTTATTAGGGAAACGAGGTGGGAAATCCACCATTTGTGCTAGAAGATGTGGTACGGAATAAATCAAGTAAAGAAGGATGTTGATTAGATTTATTAGGGAAACGAGGTGGGAAATCCACCATTTGTGCTAGAAGATGTGGTACGGAATAAATCAAGTAAAGAAGGATGTTGATCTGATTTATTAGGGAAACGAGGTGGGAAATCCACCATTTGTGCTAGAAGATGTTGTACGGAATAAATCAAGTAAAGAAGGATGTTGATCAGATTTATTAGGGAAACGAGGTGGAAAATCCACCATTTGTGCTAGAAGATGTGGTACGGAATAAATCAAGTAAAGAAGGATGTTGATCTTATTTATTAGGGAAACGAGGTGGGAAATCCACCATTTGTGCTAGAAGATGTGGTACGGAATAAATCATGTAAAGAAGGATGTTGATCAGATTTATTAGGGAAACGAGGTGGGAAATCCACCATTTGTGCTAGAAGATGTGGTACGGAATAAATCAAGTAAAGAAGGATGTTGATTAGATTTATTAGGGAAACGAGGTGGGAAATCCACCATTTGTGCTAGAAGATGTTGTACGGAATAAATCAAGTAAAGAAGGATGTTGATCAGATTTATTAGGGAAACGCGGTGGAAAATCCACCATTTGTGCTAGAAGATGTGGTACGGAATAAATCAAGTAAAGAAGGATGTTGATCAGATTTATTAGGGAAACGAGGTGGGAAATCCACCATTTGTGCTAGAAGATGTGGTACGGAATAAATCATGTAAAGAAGGATGTTGATCAGATTTATTAGGGAAACGAGGTGGAAAATCCACTATTTGTGCTAGAAGATGTGGTACGGAATAAATCAAGTAAAGAAGGATGTTGATTAGATTTATTAGGGAAACGAGGTGGGAAATCCACCATTTGTGCTAGAAGATGTGGTACGGAAAAAATTAAGTAAAGAAGGATGTGGATCTGATTTATTAGGGAAACGAGGTGGGAAATCCACTATTTGTGCTAGAAGATGTGGTACGGAATAAATCAAGTAAAGAAGGATGTTGATCTGATTTATTAGGGAATTGAACTCACCTTCTTTTGGGTCTGTCACTGGATCTAACCAACGCCTTTATCCACTGTGCCATGTGTCCTTGAGGACATCTGGGGTATGAACTTCTGAGTATTATAAACCTAATGTTTTCAGCATCATTTTTACCAGTGCTCATATTGCAATTTTTGCTGTTATCATTGCATGTCTTTACCAGAGTTCATATTGCAACTTTGTTATCATTGCTTTTCTCTGGCACTCCTTATTACTGGTTCCCATATTGTATTTATTTCTATGCTTGGTCGGCTCAGGAGATTTTTGTGGACTAGCATATGTGCTGATTCCTTAAGTTTACGAATTTTCCAATGGTGTTCCCTGTCTATGATCTCAACATGATCCCTCAGGATCCCACATGGCACGTGGAACTAGAACAGTCTACCCCAGTGATCGAAATAAAGGGTTCAGTTCGAAATTCCAACCACCTGAAGAAGGCCGGAGCGTACAACGGCCGAAACGTTGTGACAAATATGGCGACAAAGATGAGGACAATAGTCCGACTAATGTAAATACTGTACATAATACCTCATCTCAGAAATATAGACAGACTCTGAAGGATCGGTACGGACCCGATATACCAAAAATATGGAGACAAATTGAGAAATCCTACCAAAAACTGGCACGAATTACGAACCATCTGACATTCCTACACCGATGCAGAGACCTACAACTCATCCCTTCAGGCTTGGCACCAAGACTTCCTATCAATTCAAGGAGAGCCCGTTGGGTCGCAGAGAAAGCGAGACACGCCCTTGTACGAGAGAGAATCCAGTACAATCGTTGGATGAGACATCGACTACAAGCTCATATCTCCCAGACGCTCGAGGATTTCTTCAACAGAATTACCAATGAAGAAGACCAGAGAAGGATCCAAAATGACTTAGATAAATCCTTCAGACATGAATTTGATGTAGTCAAGGCTCGCCAAGTGCAAAAATTAAATAGATTGAAAGATCAGAAGGTGACGCACAAGGTCCATCACCCACCAGTGAAAGCAGTAGTCAACATCAGCCAATATCAGCTGAGTGCCTCTGAGGAGTCAGTGTTGAATAAGGGTCTCAACTTCGCCACAACCATCAGGCGGGTGCCATACTTGGACATCATTGCCAGAGTAGAGGAGGTGGCCTTGAACATCCCTCAGGCTCAGGCGGATGAAATGAGATGGAAAGTGAGACAGGCCTTGGAGAGAGCCAAGCTGTCCAGGTCTAACATAACAAAACTGGAGAGACTGGCGATTGAATCACTACAGAGGAATGAAAACATCATCATACTACCGGCTGACAAAGGTAATGCGACTGTAGTGATGGACAAATCGGAGTATACAAGAAAACTGGAAGACCTCATTAGCAATGGTAGCTACAGCATAGTGAAGAAAGATCCTACTATGAAAACGGAACGCAAACTGTCACAGATCCTAATCAAGAACAAGGATCACTTCGCACCCAAGACTTATAGGCAGTTATCGCAGCGTTACACCAAGTTACCTCACATATACGGTCTCCCTAAGATTCACAAAGACGGTATTCCACTCAGGCCGATTGTTAGTTGCCAGGGCTCTGTGTGCCATCCTCTGAGTCGCTTCCTTGTAGATATAATTGACCCATTGATCGGAAAGTCTCCTTCATATGTCCGAAACTCCGCCCACTTCGTGGAAATGAGCGGACCAGTATTCCAATAGATAATCTGATGGAGATGTTGACTTTCTGTACACAAACAACATACTTCGGAATGGGATCTCACATATATTGACAGGATGAGGGCTTAGCAATGGGCTCGTCATTATCACCAGCAATGGCGAATATATACATGGAATACTTTGAAGAAATGGCATTAGAGTCTATATCGCTAAAGCCAACTATATGGTTACGGTACGTAGATGACACCTTCATACTCTGGCCACATCAGGAAGATGTCCAGGTTCTACTGGATCATGTGAATTCAATAAGACCTTCGATACAGTTCACAATGGAGAAAGAGAGTAACAACTCACTCCCATTCCTGGATGTACTAATATCTCGAACAGAGCATGGGTTCAAGACATCCGTATACCGTAAACCAACATTCACCGGACAATACCTCAATTTCGATTCCCACCATCCATACAGCGTAAAGAAAGGGATCGTCCGATGCTTACAACACCGAGCAAAAGTCATAAGTGGCGATCCAGAGACGTTAGATAAGGAATTGGTCAGTATAAGTAGCACCCTACAACGTAACAACTACCTTGGGTACATGGCAGCAGCCCCCAAAAAACTGGGATAGGCGGGTACAAGAGGAGGAGGAAGAGGAGGACAACAACACTCAGAAAACAGTCTGCCTGCCTTATGTGAAGGGGTTATCAGAGAAAATACAAAGGATCTGCGGTCCATATAACATCAGGACAACCTTCAAAATCGTGACAACACTTCGCAGGTATCTCTCACGAGTGAGACCCCCCACAGAGAGGAACATGACTAAAGACTGTGTGTACGCTATCCCGTGCAGCTGCGGAAAGGAATATAAAGGAGAGACAGGCCGCCCCCTCAAGGTAAGGCTTCAAGAACACCAGAAAGCTGTAACGAGAGGAGAAGTAGAAAAATCAGGCGTGGCTGACCACATATGGAGAGAGAAGGGAGATCACCGCCCCCTGTGGGATCATGTTGAGATCATAGACAGGGAACACCATTGGAAAATTCGTAAACTTAAGGAATCAGCACATATGCTAGTCCACAAAAATCTCCTGAGCCGACCAAGCATAGAAATAAATACAATATGGGAACCAGTAATAAGGAGTGCCAGAGAAAAGCAATGATAACAAAGTTGCAATATGAACTCTGGTAAAGACATGCAATGATAACAGCAAAAATTGCAATATGAGCACTGGTAAAAATGATGCTGAAAACATTAGGTTTATAATACTCAGAAGTTCATACCCCAGATGTCCTCAAGGACACATGGCACAGTGGATAAAGGCGTTGGTTAGATCCAGTGACAGACCCAAAAGAAGGTGAGTTCAATTCCTGGTTAAAGCAGTGGAGAACTTTCAGAGGGAAAATTAGCAGGAGATAAGTGATAACTGACATCCATCAAACATGGCACGTGGAACTAGAACAGTCTACCCCAGTGATCGAAATAAAGGGTTCAGTTCGAAATTCCGGAGCGTACAACAGCCGAAATGTTGTGACAAATATGGCGACAAAGATGAGGACAATAGTCCGACTAATGTAAATACTGTAGCTAACAGAGTGCAATAACGAAAGTCGAAAGTACATGAAAGAATAATCTAGGCACTCAAGAGACAATTAACTTGCAATTTGGAGATTTACCAGAATATAAACACTAAGGTCATGCATATGCATCCTAGAATCTTTTTAAAAAGAGATAGGCAGCATGGGACAGAGAATTAAGTAGAAAACGATAAAAGATTTTAAATTAATTTCGGAAAGTCCGAAGATATCTTTGAAGAACGTTTGAAGACAAAAGAAGAAGTAGAATGTTGTCGTCTCACCATATGCAGAGATACCATCAGTGACAATGACGTGCATAGGTTTTGGGCCAAACACAACCTTTCCCTTGTCCAACAACCATCATATTCCCCAGATCTAGTGCTTGTGCGACTTTTTACTCTTCAAAAATCATATTACACTTGAACGGAACAAGATTTCAAGACGTTGAGGAAATCCAAGACAATTCGACGAGGCAACTGCTCGCTATCCCAAACATGCTTTTCTCACGCATACACAATTCAATACATTTGACTGTAGACCTCTAGAATGGATGAAAAATCACTTTTTTCACGTACGTGTACTTCAGCAAATTTAAATATTACAGAAGAGGAAGAATGTATGGATATTATTATTATAAATAAATAAAAATAAAATATAAAATAATAAGAATGAAAATTATAAATAAAACAATAACATAAAAACATTGCATAAAATAAATTAAATAAAAATTAAAAATATTAAAAACTCCTAACATACAACAAAACTGTTCTTGCCAGATATACGGACATCTCGCCAAAAGACATTAAATTCAATTTCTTTGCCACGAACCTTGGTACAGGCAACACGTGTCCTGTCCGACTTCTTTCTGTGTAATAACACGGATTAATTTCTCCTTTTTATCACATTTACTATAAAACAATCGTAACCTAAAAACATACACAAACCAATGCACACAAAAATATAGATAAATTGTATTAAATTAACATATAATTTACCATGCTTTTCCTGTTATTTTTGTACGTTTGATTTTCTGTCAAGTATGGTTTTATCACCGTGAGCACAAGGCTAATTTCTGCTGCTATGATGTGAATAACCGGCCACAAGAATTAACAGAAATAATAAATTGCACTTAAAACATTCAGCAACAGATATTGCATAATTTTGTTTATCCCTTAAGGGCAAATTTCCAAATATTACGAAAAAAAGGCAATAAAAATACTTCTTCCATTTTCAACGTCATATCTGTGCGAAGGAATCTTCTGCAATAAACAATAATAAAAACAAAAATCGATCACGGCTAGAATCCTTGGCAGAAGATTTGAAAGTATGCCTGTCCAAAATTCGACCGTTCAAAGAAGATATTTTTAGAAAGAACGTCAAGATAGGAACAAAGGAGGAACACGGAGCAACGATCCGATTCCGTTGTTTCGGAAGGTGTGCCAGGGGTTGAAATTCATCGGAGGCTTTGAAAACAATAGGGTAACACTGCACTAGCGCGTAGAAGCGTGTATGAGTGTATCGAGATGTTTAAAAGTGACCGGACAAGCGTGACGCACGAAGAAGAAGCAGAAGGCATGTAAATCTCCATCACTGACCAGAAGATTTGGCAATCTCGAGAGATGGTAATGGCGAACCGGCGTGTTATCATCGATGAGGTAGCATATTCTCTGCAAATTAGGATCACTGCTTTTTGTTCCTCCTTGGTGCACACTGCTCATAGAGCGACCATGTTTATACTGTAACAACAGCAAGAAAACTGACGCGATTAAGCTCAAATTTCAATCACGTGACCACAATAGTACCAACTCTAAGCACGCATGAGCAGAAAGTAATGTAACAAACCTAAAGATATGTTATGATGAAAGTGTGGATTATTTTTTATTTATCTTCGTAGTATTCAGCTTAAATTCGTAAACATGGTAATAGATGAGCTTTTCTCTTTGGTACTAGGTACCAAAGAGGAATGCTCATCAGAACAGTTACAATGTCTGTGAACAATTACCATGTCTGTGAACAAGACAACGGGAAAATTTAAACACATAACGATGAGTAACTATGATTATACATTTTGAAAAAAAAATGTATTTTCCGGGCATTATGCATTTTCTACTGTGATTATGCTATATCTCAGATTGCTTCTTGTTTTGAATTTTCAAAGTGGGCCGGGATGAGATGGCCATCAAGTTATTATTATATGTTAATCGTAAACTGTGTACAGGTCGAATAGCCTTTATCCGAAATTTCAAAATCCGAAAACCTCTAAAATCCCAAAACCTCTGAAATCCGAAAATTTTTCAGGTGCTGACATGACTTGCCGAAAATGGAAAATTTCAGAAAGCACTGTAAAGATTCCTAGGTGATGTGAAGCTGTTGTAAGTGACCTCATCTGCCCTGGGTAGGAGTTTCATTGCCCAGCTATATAGCCTACGTTTTCACCAGTTTTTTTTGTTAGCGATCGTCACAGCAACACCTTCGTTCGTGGATTACTCCACCAGATGTTTCGTGCTCAGTAAAGATATTATTCAAAATGTCAAAAAGTCCTGCAGATACCCATATAAGTAATGAAAAGAAAAAAAAGAAAGCATTTATGCTTATCAATATCACAGAAAGTCAAACAGTTGAAAAAAAACTACCCTCTACCTCCAGTTTCTCACACCTGATGTAGAAGTACTGTTTGGTGTTGCATTTATATATTTTTGTAAGTAGTAATCATGTTTTTTGTACACGTACAACTAAAAACATTATTTTTCCGTGAAATCTTAATTTCACCACTTAAATATCCGTGCGAGCATTACATGACTAGCGTCATTACCTGTATCTGTATGTACATAAAATTTATTAATTTTATATAAAACTACTTTCAGAGTATATGTATAAGCTGTTTTATGAAATGTAAAAGAATATCGTATTTATGCTTTGGTTCCATTCCCAAGCTGCCCCATTTTATAGATGTTATATACAAATTAAATAGCCTGTATTCCAAAATCCGAAAAAATGTGAAAACCGAAGCACTTCTGGTCCCAAGAATTTCGGATAAACTATGCCTAACTTCTTTTTAGAAAATCAACATTGAACTTCGTCTGAAAGCTGGAATTTGATATGATGAGTACTAATGCCAAGTATTAGATTCATAGCTTTTATCAATTTTTGAGCATTTAATTTTAAAGATCGTCTGAAAAAATGTACAGAAATACAGGTTTTTGCTTACTAAATGACTTCAAAATTTTACTATTTCAAGAATAAATCCAAATAAAGTTGATATTTTTATGCATTTTGATACATTGAATGAAAAATATACCTAAACCATAATTCTAATTATGAATCCCCACAAGTAAAATTTGCATTTTTTATTGTATTCGAAGTAAAAACTGTATCAAAAAATTGTAAAAGATTCCCCCCCCCCAAAAAAAGGCTACTCAATGAATAAGATTTTTTCGGTCATAATAAAAACCAAAAATAGATAAAAGTATTTATAACACCATAAAACTGCTAGACACAAATTATAAAACAAAATGTTTTAAATTTGCATTGTTTATTAAAAATCGCACTAAAACTACTGCACTGTTTAACATATTGCATCATAATATAGCTAAATAGTTCAGTATAATTTTCCTTTGAAGTAAATGAAGTTCTTATTTGATGACACAATGACTTAGTAATAATGTCTTTGTGCCATGCATCTTGTCCAGATACAATTTGTAAAACTTCAGTAAATTATAAATTTTATAAGGCTGTACTATAAGGTCACCGGGATGAAATTCCAATGCTAGGATTTGGAACTTAAATTTAACCTTTAAACTCGTTTCCTAAAACAATAAAATGGTAAGGATTTGGAAAAAAATATTCTGTCGTTATTAATCATGTCAAACTCCCACTTTCAAATTCAGTGCACTATCATGGTTCCAAAATTGACCCCTGTCCTAATGCCTGCTATCTGCAGCAAACAACGACGTATTTTGTGCAAAAAGTCATATTTCGCATTTATGTTTCGACAAAGTCATTTTCTTCTTCCCTTTCAACTTAATCTTATACAAAAAGCGAATTTGTAGAAGGAGCGTGAAGACTGTGTAGGTCCAAATTTCCAAGTGAGTGGGATCGATTTTCTTGAAAAATGAACAAAGATTACATATTCACAAGTTTATAAATGTAAAATACAATAGGATTACTAGTAGTACTAATAGTAGAATTACTACTCTCCCAAACAAACGTACACGACTGTATCAAGAAATCAAAAGAAAATGGTTGAATCCGTCAACACAGCAATAATAACAATATCTCCACACGTGACAATAATTGACGTAATTTTCAGTTAACAGTATGAAAATAGCATTCTCTAAATTCTTCCAGTTGCTAAGGACGTTTTGTTTTGTTATTATTAGTTACTTTGTTTAATAAATTCTTATTTCTACTAGTTTCTCCAATATATTGGGAGGAACAGTTTTGGCAAATGTCTGCTTCAGAAATATTATTGCAATTAGTGTTTGAAGATCTGAGTATATCCATAATGGTTTTGGAAGTGTTTGTGACTATTTTAAGATGGGATGTATCTGTTTTCATGTAATTTACTATTGCGGATTATGTTATTACTTTTGTTTCGGTTTTTGAATGTGTTTTCTATGTATGTTTCTTCTTTAAGTAAATATTGGGGACTGCAGATTATTAATGCTCTTAGATAGAAACCTATAATAATTCCAGATTTAATTTTAGAAGAGTGGTTTGAGTAAAACTGATCAGATCATTTTTGTTTGTCGTCTTTCTGTAAACGTCAAAATTGAGTTTGTTATTATTTCTATGTAACAACAGAATTACTACTCTCCCAAACAAACGTACGCAACAATACCGTGAAATCAAAAGAAAATGGTTGAATCCGTCAACACAGCAATAATAATATCTCCACACGTGACAATAATTGACGTAATTTTCAGTTAACAGTATGAAAATAGCGTTCTCTAAATTCTTCCAGTTGCTAAGGACATTTTGTTTTTGTTATTAGTTACTTTCTTTAAATAAATTTATTTCGTTTTTTGCCTTGAGAAAGTTCACATTGGACGAAACGCGTCGGCAACTATTACAGTTTTCCCATATTCACAAGTAAGGATTGAACTCACGACACTCGGTAACAATCGTCTTTGCGACTACCTTGTTATTTGTTCTTTGACATATATCAGCGCTTTTCTTTCTTTCTGGTTCTTGCTTTCTTTTCTCTCTCTCTCTCTCTCTCTCTCTCTCTCTCTCTCTCTCTTTCTTTCGTTTTTCTTTCTCTTTTTCTCTAGTTTCCTTCTTTCTTTCTATTTCAATAAATGTTCTGAAGTGAGGTTCGTTAAGCGAGATTCGTTATATCTCTCCCTCTTTCTTTTTCTCCTTTTGTTCTTTCTTTGCTTCCTCGATTTCGTTCTTTCTTTCTATTTTCGATAAATGTTCTAAAGCGAGGTTCGTTATTCGGATTTTCTTTCCTTTCTTAAATGTCTTCCCTGCTATTTTCTAATCCCAGCGATTCAGATCAAATTCTTGGCAATCTTTTGCTAGTTTTCGCCTGTTTCTTTTTCTGCAAAACCCTCTCCAAATGGAACGCCCAGTTCTAGTCAGCCAAACACGATATAGATAACGATATTTTATTGAATTCCGTTTCTATGGGAACTAACAAAATTAATGAGTAAAAACTACTTTTGCCATAAAGCTTGAACAAAATGATACCAGGATATGGTCTATAGAAAGATTAATTTGTATAGAAAGCTCACAAATTTAATATAAATTTCAGTTACGTTAAAACTGGTCCGTTTGGAAAGTTTGGATGTATTTTCTTGATATGAATTTTAATTTCCGAAAAATGAATACAATTTTTTAGTACAGGAATATACGCCATAGGGTTTAATTCAGGCTTTTCAAAAAACATCATGATGATATAATAATGCATATAGTATCCTTTACATAAAGAACGCTGTCCACGAGTAGAGTGAAAGTCGAGTTCGTTCCTTAGTCTCTGGGCCGTAAACACACACATACACACGCACACACACTCAGAGACGAACACACAGGCCATGCAGACAAAGAGAGTCAACACTTCACTCACTCAGCGTTTGCAGGACTTACTTTCCTCAGCGACTGACTTTAATTTCTTGTTCGATAAGAAAAATCCATTTCACGTCACACCGACTTCCAAAACGAAGACTCTGTATCATTTGTTAAAAATAATTATTTTAACTGTTATTGAAATCAAAACTGTTGTTCTCTCGTCCTTTTGTTCACGAATTGTTTGAATTTAATTTCAAGCTTTTGTTTTCACTTAGGCTATATTTTTGTTGGTAGAAGGCATTTTATCTGTGGCTGGAAATAAATGATTGTCAACTACGCCACAATAGTATAAAGAAGTAGAGACAGTGAAATGCTCAACATGTTTCAACATGTCACCCTTACCTCATGTTATAAAATTGAAAGAATGAAAATGTAAAATGCACGGGCCTTTTAGCAGGGAAGTAAACAAACAAAAATAAAGTAGAATATGCAATTAGCTAGTGTAACTATATTTCAAGCCAGGGCTGGCACGTACTACCACCGAACCCATCAACCCGTGGGGACTGATTGGGGGCCTCGGGGCAGTGCTATCTTACCAATATTTGTTTTTTTTTTTTCTACCTACATTTCCATACGTTACAAATTAAACTAAGCACAACTGGCTGATTAAAGGATGACAAATTTTCGCGGATTTTGTCGTCATTCTCTGACCTTTTTTGTTCAAATACAGGAATTTGTTTTCATCATGCTAAGCCTCGAAAAACACGATATAAAAATCACTAATTTTTATCTATAATGATGAATGTGTTAAAATTAACTTTTTAACAATAAAAATCTCAAGTTGATGTTAAAAATTGTCGCGAAACATTTGATTTATTTAAGATGGAATGACCTTTTATGACAAATCTCTAATTTGTGTTGGGATACATTGTATTTATTTTCAATTTTTCTAGTTGAATTGTTCACCTATATTGCATATGATAAATTATTGTACATAATTATGTTACAATAAAATTTGTATTTCATATAAATTCTACCTTATGAAAATTGAAATGTAGTAGAATGAGGCGCGTATCATAGATTGGGAAAGACGAGACCCTTGAACCAGCCCTGGTTCTTGGAATGGGAAAACGATATATACATTTTTATATATCAAGAAGAATTTTATGGAAAAAACTATGACAAAGTGGAAAAGTATTTCTTAAGATATTTCACCTTTCATTGCAGAACTTCTATTATCACAATGTGGGATATTTAATAACAAAAGTGATGAAAACATGAACAGAAAATAAGAAACACAATGATATCGGCTAGACTATTATTGTGACCTTGTTAGGGCCAGAAATAAAGACACAAGAGAGGAATTGAGTTAACAAATACATTAACAGAAACAGTAATACAAACATATACAAACGAGAGTGTTACAGCAATGCGGTCCGACTGTCAGAGCTGTCTGCTGGAAACTTCCCCCTCCAAAAAGGCAGTAGCTGCTTGGGTAAATTACTATAACGCCCCCTCCTAAGTAGTAATTCCGCAGGGGTCTCAATACATTTTTTTTCTTTGGGTTAACGACGATTAAATTCGTTATTTTCCTTTTCCTCTTTAAACGGCATTGCTCCGGGGCTGCTTGAGGTATTGGCATGTCAAAAGTATCGTAAATGACATCCATCAGGCATTTCCTGATTTAGTTCAAATGTCTTTTGTGGTTAAACTGGGGACCATTAATTATGTAGACCATATTTCCTACTCTTTTCTTAATTGTACCAATTTCCCAGAAATATTTATTATCACAAAACACCCGGAAAAAAACAAACTTACTCTCCGGGTTGGTAGTGTTTTTTTTTTTTTTTTTTTTTTGGTACAGTGTTTGCTCGTCCGGGTTTTGTTTGCTTGGAGAGTAGCTTGTCGAATACAGACCTGATTTTACGCGCAAACATTACCTCGGCTGAGGGTAATGATGATGGTGTGTTGTCGTTAGGTGTAATTCTATACACCCGAAAGAATTGTTGTAGGGCTTTTTCTGTGTGCGTGTTTCTAGCTTTCTTCAGGGCTCTTTTCAGCGTAACAACGAAGCGCTCAGACTATCCGTTGGACCTTGGGTGATATGGGACGATCGTGATATGATTGATTTGGAAGGTCTCACAAAAATCCTTAAAATCGCCGGACATAAATTGTGTCCCATTGTCGGACACTAGACAACCGACTACCTAAATCTGGCGAACAGTTCGTGGAGGAAATTGATTGTAACTTCTGTAGTGGGTTTTCTACATCTAAGGACTTCGGGCCATTTCGAAAAACTATCTACTACTATGAGATAGTAGAATCCGTCTAGTGGGCCTGTAAAGTCTATATGTATTCGGGAACATAGTCGGTCCGTTTTAGGCCAAGGGCTATATTTGATTGGAGGTGCCTTAGCTGCCAAGATACAAGCCTTTACGGGATTTTACGATGTTTCAGATATCCTTATCCTGTTCGGCCAGTGCACATAACTGCGCATAAGGCTTGTAATACTTATAATCCCTGGGTGGCCGGCATGTAAATCTTTCAGAATTCTTCTTTGTAGTGTTGCGGGAATGACGACTCGCTCATTACATAGCAGTACTTCGTCGCACAAGAAGAAAATATCTGAAGTCTGTTGCTTCTTTTCACGATTTTTGGTTTTGGTTTGCCTGATAAACTCATCGTTTAGAGCTTCTCGTTTGATTTGGTCGAGAGTTACAGGGAGTTCCCTTACTGTATTGCATAATTGTGGTTTTAATTTTTCCTTCTGTTCGAAGAGAAGCAATCAGAGTATCTTCAAGAGGTTCCCTGTGTTACGGAATTAATCTGGATAGTCCGTCGGCATGACAGAGTTTTTAGACGGTAGGAACTCCAATTTGAAGTTATAATTTAAAATGATTGTTCCCAATCTCCGTAGTCTATTTGCTGTATGCACAGGCAGATCTTTTTAAAACCGAAAATGGTAAGTAATGGTTTATGATTCGTCTGTAAATAATGTAAATTGTCTACCGTGAATGTACAGGTGAAACTTCGTTATTGCGAAAATAATCCCTAACGACTCTTTCTCAATTTGGGGGTAGTTCTTCTCTGCCGGAAGAAGTGTTCACGACGCGTGAGCAACTGGTTTGTGAGATCAATCTGGCATCTTGTGTAGAATACATGCTCTAATGCCATATGATCTGGCGTCGCTGGTAACTATAATATTCAGGTCTGGGTTATAGTGAGTGAAAAACAAGTCCGACATCAAGACTTCTTTTATTTTGACGAATGCTTCCTGACATTCAGGTGTCCACTCCTAGTCATTGTCTTTTTTTTTTTTTCAAAAGTTCGTTGGCTGTTTATTAATGTCGTCCAAATATGCAACCGCAAAGTCAAGACCGCTCAGCATAGTGTCCATTACTTGTTGGAAGATTGCCGGCGCGACTTGATCCCGAAAGGTAGACATTGGAACTACAAACCACTATGGCTGTTGATACAGAGCAACTTAGAACATTCTTCCTGGATATTCGTCACCGAGATCGATTTTTGAAAAAAAAAAAAAAAATTTCCTCCATTTAGTTTAGCGAAAATTTCTTCCGGGTTTGGTAAAGGATAGTGATAGTTTTTGAGTACAGCATTAAGCCCCGTCGAGAAATCGGCGCAGACTCGGATCTCCTTTGACTTTCACATAGACGGTCGATGAAGCCGATTGAATGTACTCAATTTTCGACAAGACCCCGGTTCTTTCTAGTCTGTCGAGTTCTTCATTTATTTGTGGTAAAAGGGGCGAAAGGCACATTTCTTTTTTTCTTAAACACTGGCTGGATGTTATCTTTTAACTCGAAATTTGCCGTCGTCTTATTACACCGACCAAGGCCCCCAGAAAAAAACTTCCGGAAAAGTTTATTTTAAATCTTTTATTATTTTTTTGCCTCGGTGGTTAGGTTTTCGAGTTTTTGGCAAAATGAATTAATTGGCATGTCCCCCAACTTAAATTTATCCATCCAGTCGGTGCCAAATAAATTTTCTGTATTCTTTAATACGTACGTTTTTAGTTTTAACGTCCTTCCATGAAAAGTTACATTTGTGATAAGTTGATTTTCTCCCCTGTTACGGACCTGGCCATTTTATTAGATCTTAGCATGGTTGGTTTTCCCAACCTTTTCCAAGTGTGTAGATTTATGACCCAGAATCCAACTGTAATTTAATATTTTTATTTAGGATTTGTACTTGCACGTATTTCCTAATGTGTAACCCATCTTGTTCATCCGATTTTGCGTTTTTTACGCAGCTATTAACCTTTTTCTCGCTCGGCAGTGTGGGCTCTTGTGCCCGATACGGCTACAAGTTAGGCACTTATTCCGGTAAGAGCAACCCTTATACCAATGTATTGACCCACAACCGGAATACGGGTTAGGAGGCAAATTGTCTTGTTTATTTTTTGACTAGTTTATTTAGAGGGAGAATTAGATTGTTTTTTCTTTTAGCGTAACTTTCTTATGGGTGCTATGCCAGATTCCTCGATGTTTTTCGAATCTTGGCGTACGCTTACGAATCTTTGACAGTCTTCCGCTATTTGTTGGAGAGTAAGGTTTGGCTCGTTTTCCAATTTCTTCAGAACTCTACGTCTAATTTCAGCATCTTTAGATGAAACGAGTCCCTGAACAAATATCAGACACTTGAAATTATTCCAACTCAATCAAGACAGTTTAAAATCGTCGCAATGCTTGGTCACGACAGACGCGAATGTAGTGTAATCTCCACTATCCTTTCTGGTTAAATTTATACACTTCCATCTCTTATGAAAAAATGAAGCTTTAGGACTAAAAAGCTCTGTAAGAAGTTTAACCGCTTCGGTAAATGTCAGTTCGCTTGTTTTACGGAGTAAAATATAATTCACAAATTTGGTGCCTAGTTTTCGAAGTAGTAGTCGAACCTTCTTAGAGTCTGCCCAATTCGCGCAATCTGTGGCGTATAAATCCTCGTACCTTCTAAAATAGGAAGCGAAAATTATATCCTCGTCCGGGGAACATGCAAAATTGTCTATTGCGCCCCAGATCGTGCTTTGTGAGAACGCATTTTCGCATTCACTAATTTGCCCCCGTTTGTCAGTTCAAGCAATTTTCTTTGCTCTTGCTGAGTTTGAAGTAAAATTTCTTCAAGTTTTTGTTATCTGATTTCCGTTTGTTTTTGTAATGCGAGACTTTCTTCTTCAGTTCGCTTTTGAAGTTCAGCCTTTCCTTTTGTATATCCAACTGGTATTGTTCCATTCTTTTCGCTGTTTCAAGTTGGAATTTAAGAAAATCGAGCATGGCGGATTTGAACTCGTCCATGTTTGACTGTGTTAAAGGATTAAACCGAAATAGAATTTAATTAAAGAAAAAAAATCCCAAAAAAAAAAAAAAAAAAAAAACAAATTTAATCACTCAGGGAATCACGAGTCTCTTTTTTATTTCGGAGAGACATGAATTCTCCGAAATTTCAATGTAAGTTAGTTACACTTTTGTTTTTCCTTTCGGTTTCCTTTTCTGGATTGTCAAGTACTATTGAGTAAAACCAATATTGATAATTTCCTCGTAGTCTTTTGGGGCCCTCAATGGTCCTCGTCGCCAAGTTGTGGCCTTGTTAGGGGCAAAAATAAAGACACAAGAGAGGAATTGAGTTAACATATACATTAACAGAAACAGTAATACAAACATATACAAACGAGAGTGGTACAGCAAAAATGCTGGAAACTTCCCTCTCCAAAAAGGCAGTACCTGCTCCTATTTATAGCTGGGAGAGTCCATGCGTGCGTGGGTAACTTACCATAACAACTATATACCCAAAATTATTTTTAAAAAAATAGTATTTTTAAATTTAAAATTTTCAACGCCCACTCTCGTTTGTATGCATGCGTTGTCGCATCAACGTAAGAATCACTTTAGTCTAGGTATTACCACAGACGCGCGATATTATAAAAAAAATAGGTTATCTCCCCTTGGTAGATAGCACCTGCTCATACAAAGATGTCCCCATGTATCTGGTAAGAATGAGTAAGATTCAACATTAGGCGCCAAATAGAATTTAGGAGCCAAAGAGGAAAGGCCATGCCGACCACGAACGTGTTTTTAGCCTGCTCCAAAAACAGGCGATGCTGGCTACGAGCAAACCTGAATAATGCAAAGACAAGCAGCAATCAAAAGATGAATGAGCAGCATCAGATAAGTGTTCAATCAATTTTATACAGATACATGTATCTGAATTTCGTCCTTGATGCCATGACTTTTAACCACTAAAAGAATACGTTTTTAGCAATTCTATACTCTCATTCTCGTTGTATAATATATTTCTTATATAAATTATGTTTTAAACTGTTCACTTGTCTCATCTTTGTTCATCAGCCACGACTCAATTTGAGGAGTCGTTAAATTTCCCAAATTTTGCTAAAAAACGTATTTGCCATGCATATACGCAATTTCGCTAAACAAAAAAGCATTTTGCTATATATATATGTGAGAAATTTTGCTGAATGCATAAAGCAATTTTGTTAGCAGGATGGCAAAGACTATAAAAAAAAAACTCGAAACAGATTTGAGTATAAATTCATCAAGAGATAAAATATCGCCTAATCTGCTGTCTTTTTTTTTTTTTTTTTTTATATATATATATGAAAGAATATATATAAAAGTAATTTTTGCTTTCACAGTTATGTGAAATTATTACGGACACGTGGCGTCCAATATATATTTAAAAATAATTTTGCCTTCATCGTTCAGAGAATTAATCCGGGCATATGACATCCAAAATATATAAAATAATTTTGCGCTTCTTCACTGTTCATTGAAATAAATACGGACACGTGGAGTCCAAAATATGATTTAAAAAAATAATTTTAATTCATTGTCTATTTCACGATGGATAAATACAAGGAGTTTAAAAAGTTAAAGTCCAAAGAACAATTTTAAACTTGATATTAATTTAAATTTTGAAGATAAGAAATTAAGGGATTTTTTTAAAAAGGAAGAAACCGTAATCAAACATCTTCAGAGAGAAATTCGAGCTTTGGATGGTAAAATTAAGGAGATTTGTATTAAAGCCAACCTGGATTTAGAGGAAAGTGGTTTTGTGGCTGAACTAAGGAACGAATTTGGTTTTTTGAGTCAGCATCTGATATTTAGGAATCTGTTCAAGAAATGAGTATTTTCCACAGAGGGGAAGCTAGTTCCTTATCTAAAAGCCATTCAATGATCTCAAGTCCCAAATTAGAGTGTGCTACTTTTAGCGATATCAATCCTTCTAAGTTTGAATTTAAAAATTTTATAGCACAGTTTAATAACTGTATTAATTCCATCAATTCTAACAAAGCAAAGCTAGACCTCTTAAAGTTATCTTGCTGGATACACTCTTCAGTTACTATCGCATAGAAGACGATAATTACGAAATTGCTGTAAGTCTTTTAATGAAAGAATTTTTGCACGTGCCTTTTATAATTCTTAAAACAAATAATAATCAGTTTTCGTAAATACAATCCCGATTTTGTGGCTGCTAAACAATATCTTGCCGAAGTGAGGGCTAATTTGCCGAGTTAAGAACTTTGTACAGTATTGATTTTTTGAAGACAATTCCTCTGGTTTCAAACTAGTAAGCCACATCATATTTTAAAAAACTACGCCATAATTTAAGGCAGGAAATCATTCCCAGGGAAGATTGAAGTTGCCCTTCTTTAGGGAATGTATTTGAAAATTATAATGAAGCCATCCGCACACTGACGAAAAATAAGAGGCCCTTCCGTGTATATGAAAAAGATACTAAAATAATAATTCCGACGAGAAGGAAAACAATGGTGCGTCGTTACATAATTTACATAATTTCGCCATTAGCTTTAATGGGACGCTATGTAAATTTTGTGTATCGCGTGGTCACCTCGTGGGGAAGTATACGAAATATCTTACGTATGACTCTAGCGAGATATAGATATTTGAAATTATGCATTATGCTCCAGTGGCAGACATCAGGTTGTAGATTGTCCTGGATTTCAGGATAAATTATTCCTTTCCTGTACACCTTGTTCATCTAAAGGACATATAAGGCTACTATACGATAATCGTAAGAAGTGGATATCATTTTTGACTCATGTAGGCGCCAATACGAATGAAGAAAACAATTTAAATGCTGCCTATCGTAGAAGCCACATTTTATTGGGGCGCTAAGAAAGTCTCTATAAACTGCTTATTGGAAACAGGCATCCAGCGTTCGTATTTCTCTGAAGAAATATTAAAGAAGTTAAAATATCCTGATTGGAGTCTAAGTCCAGTCGATTTCCAAGTAAAACTTATAGAAGTGTTTCCAATAATAAACTACACCAAGTCATATTGAAGATGAATGCGAGCAAAGGAGATCACTTACTATTCCCGTTTTGTTTGACGACAAATTAAATATTCAAGTTCGATGGCTTCAGACAAGTAATAACCAATTTGACTAAATTACATTAGAAATTAGCTTTTACTCATAATGTCGATAGTAATCAAATAAACATTCAAGGAATTTGGGGCATGGACATTCTCTAACATATGGAAGATACCAAAATTATCAAATGCCCGAATGGCTTGGCCTGTTTAAATGCCGAATGGAATTGCCCCTTTCGGGAACAGTCGAGATTTGTCTATATAGTAACTCTAGCGGGACCCGAGACTTCAAACGTTCTAAACAACTACCATATTATAATTTCTGAACATTCTTCCTGTCCCGAACAACAAGGAGATTTTGTATCGGAACCAAAGTCCACCTAGCCTAGAAAACATTCCCAAAATCGATCGAATTATCTAACGTCGAACGGAACTTAAAATGTTTGCTGTGGATTCATGCGTATCACCCTTCGATAAAGATGAACGCATCAGTAATTACGACGAAAACAAAATAGATAAATTCGAAAAACCAATTGAGTTCAAAGACAATTCATATTTCGTGTAATTACCCTGACACGAAGACATGATCAAATCAGTGCCATCTAATCATCAAGTTGCCTTGAACGGGCTTGATAAAACTATACATTCTTTAGAAACAAAAATTTTGACTACTTATTACAGCGATATATTTCACCAACAAGAGACCGAAGGGTTTATAGAAAGAATTGAAGTCTCCCCACGAGACTTTTCAAAATATATTTGGATTCCTCACAGACCGGTTTTAAAATCTGATGAACAAGTAACAATAAACTTCAAACCACTAACATATACAATACGTCTGATGCTGAGCTATTACTATTAACACCCAATTCCTTTTTACATCCTAATGTTAATGGGGAAATTACTGTGAAAACTGATTCTGGTGGATCTCCGGAAATTGAACCTTCTTCCAGATGTCAGTTATTAGATACTCTCAGTGAAAGGGAGAAATTTTTAACTAAATCCAAAGAATCATGGAATGAGAAATATCTCTTGAGGCTAAGAGAATGTTACAAGGGTATATATGATATGGATTTTAATACGATTCTACAAAGGACAGACCATTCAGAAAATTTGGCAGGGTGACTGTAATTTTCTGTGGAAACGTCCGTTCCGTACGCATAAGTAGAGGAAATACATCACATGAAAATCATAACATACAACCTCTGTTTCCAGAGGAAATTTCTTTGGCACATTTATGATTAATCTAGTGCTATGTAAGACTGGACCCATTTATAATTGAAGGTTTCTGACCACCTTAGGCCTGTGTAAGACTTTGAACTGGACCCATTACTTAATGATCATTTATGACTAACTTAGCTCCGGATAAGACTTTGAACTGGACCAATTTCTTCATGATCATTTATGTCCAACGTAGCCCTGGGTAGAACTTTGAACTGGGCCCATTTCTTAATAATCATTAATGACCATCTTAGCCCTGGGGAAGACTTTGAAGTGGACCCGTTTATTAATGATCATTTATGACCAACTTAGCCCTTTGAACTGGACCCAATTCTTAATGATCATTTATGACCACCTTAGCCGTGGGTAAAACTTTAAACATTACCCATTTCTTAATAATCATTTATGATCAATATAGACCTGGGTAAGACTTTGAACTGGACCAATTTCTTAATAATCATATATGACGACCACCTTAGCCATGGGGATGACTTTGAGCTGGACCCATTTCTTGATAATTTATGACCACCTTAGCCCTGAGTAAGACTGTGAACTACACCTATTTATTAATAATCATTTATGACCACATTAGCCCTGTGTAAGATTTTGTACTGGACTCATTTCTTAATGAACATTTATGACTACCTTAGCCGTGGGTAAAACTTTGAACTGGACCCATTTCTTAACGATCATTTATCACCAGCGTGGCCCTGGGTAAGAGTTTGAACTGGTCCCATTTCTTAATAATCATTTATGACGAACTTAGCCGTTGTTAGGACTTTGAACTGGAAACAATTCTTGATAATCATTTATGACCACCTTTAGCCCTGGGTAAGACTTTGAACTAGACCCATTGTTCATGATCATTTATGTCCACATTTGCCCTGGGCACAACTTTGAACTGGGCCCATTTACCAAAAATCATTAATGTCCACCTTAGCCCTGGGTAAGAAAGTGGACCTGTTTATTAATAATCATTTATGACTAACTTAGACCTGTGTAAGACTTTGTACTGGCCCCATTTCCTAATGATCATTTATGAGCACCTTAGCTCTGGTGAAGACTTTGAAACGGACCCATTTCTTGATGATCATTTGTGACCACCTAGCCCTGGTTAAGACTTTGAACTGCATGCATTTCTTAATGATCATTTATGTCCGCCTTGCTTTAGTTAAGATATTGAACTGGCCCAATTTCTTAATTAACATTCATGACCATATTAGCCCTGTGTAACACTTTGAACTGGACCCATTTTTTAATGATCATATATGACCACCTTGACTCTGAGTAAGACTTTGAAGTGGACCCATTTCCTAATAATCATTTATGACAACGTAGCTCTGGGTAAGTCTTTGTACTGGTCCCAGTTCTTAATAATCATTTATGACCAACTGAGCCGTGGATAAGACTTTGAACTGTAAACAATTCTTGATAATCATTTATGACCACATTAGCCCTGGGCAAGATATGAACTGGACCCATTTATAATGACCATTTATGACAGTCTTAGCCCTGGGTAAGTCTTTGTACTGGACCCATTTCTTAATAATCATTTATGACCAACATAGCCCAGGGTAAGACGTTGAACTGGACCCATTTCTTAATGATCATTTATGACAACCTTAGCCCTGGGTAAGACTTTGAACTAGACCAATTTATTAATAATCATTTATGACCACATAGCCCTGGTTAAGACTTTGAAATGGACCCATGTCTAAATTAACATTTATGACATTCTTAGCTCTGTGTAAGACTTTGAACTGGACCTATTTCTTGATGATCATTATGACCACCTAAGCCTTGGGTAAGACGTTGAAGTGGACCCATTTCTTGATGATCATTTATGACCAACTTAGCCCTGTGTAAGACTTTGAATTAGACCAATTTATTAATGATCATTTATGACCTGCTTGGCACTGGGTAAGACTTTAAACTGGTCCCATTTCTTAATGATCATTTATGACCACCTTAGCCGTGAGTAAGAACTGGTACTGGACCCATTTCTTAATGATTAGTTATGACCAGCTTCTTAATGATTAGTTATGACCACCTTAGCCGTGAGTAAGAACTGGTACTGGACCCATTTCTTAATGATTAGTTATGACCAGCTTAGCGCTGTGTAAGACTTTGAACCGGACCCATTGTTTATGACCATTTATGACCACTTTAGTCCTGGTGAAGACTTTGAAATGGACCCATTTCTTGATGATCATTTATGACCACCTAGCCCTGGTTAAGACTTTGAACTGGATGCATTTCTTAATGATCATTTATGACCACCTAGCTTTGGTTAAGATATTGAACTGGCCACATTTCTTAATTATCATTGATGACCATATTAGCCCTGTGTAACACTTGGAAGTGGACCCATTTCCCTAATGATCATTTATGACCATCTAGCTCTGGGTAAGTCTTTGTACTGGTCAGAGATCTTAATAATCATTTATAACCAACTGAGCCGTGAATAAGACTTTGAACTGGAAACAATTCTTGATAATCATTTATGACCACATTAGCCCTGGGCGATATTTGAACTGGACCCATTTATGACCATCTTAGCCCTGTGTAAGACTTTTGAACTGGACCCATTTCTTGATGATCATTATGACCACCTAAGCACTGGGTAAAATTTTGAAGTGGATCAATTTCTTGATGATCATTTATGACCACCTAGCCCTGGTTAAGACTGGGAAATGGACCCATGTCTTAATTAACATTTATGACCATCTTAGCTCTGTGTGAGACTTTGAAGTGGACCCATTTCTTGATGATCATTTATGACCACCTAGCTCTGGGTAAGTCTTTGTACTGGTCCCAAATCTTAATAATCATGTATGACCAACTGAGCCGTAGATAAGACTTTGAACTGGAAACAATTCTTGATAATAATTTATGACCACATTAGCCCTGGGCAAGATTTGAAGTGGACCCATTTATGACCACATTAGCCCTGGGCAAGATTTGAACTGGACCCATTTATAATGACCATTTATGACCGTCTTAGCCCTGGGTAAGACGTTGAAGTGGACCCATTTCATAATGAACATCTATGACCACCTTAGTCCTGAATGAGTCTTTGGACTGGACCCATTTCTTAATAATCATTTATGACCACCTTAGCTCTGTGCAAGACTTTGTACTAGACCCATTTCTTGATGAACATTAATGAACATTTAGACTGGGTAAGGCTTAGAACTAGACCAATTTATTAATGATCATTTATGACCAACTCAAGCCTGGGTAAGATTTTAAACTGGACCCATTTCTTAATGACCTTTTATGACTACCTTAGCCCTGGGTAAGACTTTTTGAACTGGACCCCTTTTTAATGATCATTTATGACCACCTTTAGACATTGAACTGGATGCATTTCTTAAAGATCATTTATGACCAGCTAGCCCTGGGTAAGACTTTGAAATTGACCCATTTCTTAATTTACATTTATGACCATCTTAGCCCTGTGTAAGTCTTTGAACTGGACCCATTTCTTGATGATCATTTATGACCATCTAGCCCTGGTTAAGACTGGGAACTGGTCCCATTTCTTAATTAACATTTATGACCACCTTAGCCGTGGGTAAGAATTGGTACTGGAGACATTTCTTAATAAATAGTTATGACCACCTTACCCCTGTGTAAGACTTTGAACCAGACCCATTATTTATGATCATTCATGACCATTTTAGACCTTGGTAAGACTTTGAACTAGACCCATTTCTTAATGATTATTTATGACCAGCTAGCCCAGGTTAAGACTTTGAACTGGACCCATTTCTTAATTAACATATATGACATCCTTAGTCCTGGATAAGACTTTGAACGGGACCCATTTTTTAATGATCATTTATGACCACCTTAGTCCTGGGTAAGTCTTTGAAGTGGACCCAGTTCTTAATAATCATTCATGACCACCTTAGCCTTGGGTAAGAATTTGAACTGGAACCATTTCTTAATGATCATTTATGACCACTTTAGCGGTGGGTAAGAATTTGTACTGTACCCATTTCTTAATGAACATTTATGACCACCTTAGCCCTGGGTAAGACTTTGTACTGGACCCATTTCTTAATGAACATTTATGACCACCTTAGACCTGGGTAAGTCTTTGAACTACACCCATTTCTTAATGATCATTCATGACCACCTTAGCCCAGGGTAAGAATTTGAACTGGACCCATTTCCTAATGATCATTTGAACTGTATCCATTTCTTAATGATCATTTATGACCACCTAGACCTGGTTAAGACTTTGAACTGGACACATGTCTAAATTAACATTCATGACCACCTTAGCCCAGGGTAAGTCGTTGAACTGGACCCATTTCCTAATGATCCTTTGTGACCATCTTAGTCCTGGGTAAGACTTTGAACTGGGCCCAATTATTAATTAACATTTATGACCACCTTAGCACTGGGTAAGACTTTTGAACTGGACTCATTTCTTAATGATCATTTATGACCATCTTAGCCTTAGGTAAGACTTTGAACTAGACCCATTTATTAATTATCATTTATAACCTCCTTAGCTCTGGGTAAGTCTTTAAACATTACCCTTTCTTCATAATAATTTATGACCACCTTTAGCCCTGGGTAAGACTTTGAACTGGACCCTTTATTAATAATCATTCATCACCAACTTAGCCCTGGGTGAGACTTTTTTGAGTGGACCCATTGCTTAATGATTATTTAAGGCCAACTTAGCCGTGAGTAAGAATTGGTACTGGACACATTTCTTAATAAATAGTTATTACCACCTTAGCCCTGTGTAAGACTTTGAACCGGACCCATTATTTATGATCATTCATGACCACTTTAGAACTTGGTAAGACGTTGAACTAGACCCATTTCTTAATGACCACCTAGCACAGGTTAATACTTTGAACTGGACGCATTTCTTAATTATCATTTATGACAGCCTTAGCCCTGGGTAAGACTTTGAAGTGGACCCATTGCTTAATGATTATTTAAGACCAACTTAACCCTGAGTAAGACTTTAAACTGTACCCATTTCTTAATAATCATTGATGATCACTGTAGCCCTGGTTAATCTTTCCTTATGATCACTTATGACCAACTTAGCCTTGGGTAAGACTTTCAACTGGACCCATTTCTTAATTAATATTTATGACCACTTTAGCCCTGGGTAAGTCTTTGATCTGGACACATTTCTTAATGATCATTTATGACCATCTTCGTCATGGGTAAGAATTTGTACTGTATTCATTTCCTAATGAACATTTATGACCACCTGAGCTCTAGGTAAGACTTTGAACTTGACCAGTTCGTAATGATCATTTATGACCACCTTAGCCCTGGGTAAGACTTTTGAACTGGATCCATTTCTTAATTATCATTCATGACCACTTTAGGCCTATGTAAGTTTTTGAACTACACCCATTTCTTAATGATCATTTATGACCACCTACCTTTGATTATGTCTTTGAATTGGACCCATTTCCTAATTAACATTCATGACCACCTTAGCCCTGGGTAAGTCTTTGAACTGAACCCATTTCTCAATGACCACCTTAGAACTGGGTAAGACTTTGTACTAGACTCTTCTATTAATAATCATTCATAACCAACTTAGCCCTGGGTAAGACTTTTAACTGCACCCATTTCTTAATTAACATTTATGAACCCCCACCCTATCACTGGGTAAGACTTTAAAATGGAACCATTTCTTAATGATCATTTATGACCACCTTAGCCCTGGGTAAGTCTTTGTTCTGGACCCATTTCTTAATGATCATTTATGACCACCTTAGCCGTGGGTAAGAATTTGTACTGTACCCATTTCTTACTGAACATTTATGACCACCTTAGCCCTGGGTAAGACTTTGAACTTGACCCAGTTCGTAATGATTATTTATGATAATCTTAGCCCTGGGTAAGACTTTGAATTGGACCCATTTCTGAACCATCATACATGACCACTTTAGCCCCGGGTAAGTCTTTGAACTGGACATATTTCTTAATGATCCTTTATGACCATCTTACGCTTGTGTAAGACTTTAAACTGAACCCATTTCTTAATGATTATTTATGACCACCTTAGCCCTGGGTAGACTTTGAAGTTGACCCATTTCTTAATGATCATTTATAACCAACTTAGCCCTGGGTAAGACTTTCAACTGGACCCATTTCTTAATTAACATTTATGACCACTTTAGCGCTGGATAAGATTTTTAAATGGACCCATTTCTTAATGATCATTTATGACCACCTTAGCCTTGGGTAAGACTTTGATCTGGACCCATTTCTTAGTGATCATTTATGACCAACTTAGCCGTGGGTAAGAATTTGTACTGTACCCATTTCTTAATGAACATTTATGACAACCTTAGCCCTGGGTAAGACTTTGAACTACGCCCATTTCTTAATAATCATTTATGACCACCTAACTTTGGTTATGACTTTGAATTGGACCTATTTATTAATTAATATTTATGACCACCTTAGCCCTGCGTAAGGCTTTGAACTGAACCCATTTCTCAATGATCATTTATGACCACCTTATCCCTGAGTAAGACTGTACTAGACCCTCTTATTAATAATCATTCATGACCAACTTAGCTGTTGGGGCGCACCCACCTTCTAACCAGAAATGGACTGCTCCCTCTCATATAAGTCAGCTCTAGAGAGAGGACGGGAGGAGCGTCAGCGACAGCAGTCCAGATAAGGTTATCTGTTACATACCGTTGGACTATAGACTTTGGATATTGTTTCGTACTAACCGACATTCGTTTTACTAATCACTCTCTTGTTAATTGCTTTTACAAATATACCAGTATTTTCCCTTACAACTGTGTTTGTCTTGATTCGTACACCCACACGCGGGAAAACTCTCAACATCTCAACATTAGCCCTGGGTGAGACTTTGAACTGGAAAAACATCGTAATGATCATTTATGACCACCTTAGCCCTGTGTAAGTTTTTGAACTGGACACATTTCTTAATGATCATTTATGACCATCTTACACCTGGGTAAGACATTAAACTGAACCCATTTCTTAATGATCATTTATGACCACCTTAGCCCCGGGCTTGACTTTGAAGTGGACCCATTTCTTAATGATCATTTATAACCAACTTAGCCATGGGTAAGACTTTAAACTGTACCCATTTCTTAATAATCATTTATGACCACCTTAGCCCTGGGTAAGACATTGAACTAGACCCATTTCCTAATGAACATTTATGCCCACTTTAGCCCTGGGTAAGACTTTGTAGTGGACCCATTTCTTAATAATCGTTTACGACAACCTTAGCCCTCGCTAAGTCTTTGAACTGGACCCATTTCTTAAGAATGATTTATGACTACCTTAGTCTTGGGTAAGTCTTTGAAGTGGACCCATTTTTTTAATAATCATTTATGACCACCTTAGCCCTGCGTAAGTCTTTGAACTGGACATACTTCTTAATGATCATTTATGACCACCTTAGCCAAGGGTAAGAATTTGTACTGGACCCATTTCTTAATGAACATTTATGACCACCTTAGCCCTGTGTAAGACTTTGAACTGGACTCATTTCTTAATGATCATTTATGACCACCTTAGCCGTGGGTAAGACCTTGAGCTGGATCCATTTCTCAATTATCATTTATGACCACTTTAGCCCTGTAAAAGACTTTGAACTGGACCCATTTCTTCATGATAATTTATGACCACCTTAGACGTGGGTAAGACTTTGAACTGGACTTTGATTTCTTAATGTTCATTTATAATTATTCTATTTCTGGGTAAGACTGCATTCATATTCGTGGTCATTTTCTGACCACTTATTGGACCTCCGATACTGGCCAGCTTGGTCCTAGTTATGGCTACACTACATCTACATCTTGACCATTCTCATCTGAGCCAATCTTGTCCTTGATGAAGACATTAAACTTTATGTGTAGCAGCGATAATTATAATTACGGGTGAATAACGATTAAATCTTCTATTCAAAATCTTCAATTATGAAGAAGAAATAAAAATGGTTACAAAATTTAAAACAAGTTCTAACATGTACGGAAGAAAACTATTTACTTCAGCACACAAGATTGTTAATTCTAAAATACATTTTCACAAAACACAAAGGATCATACGACATAATACAGATAGTTCTGTTCATCAGTACTTGTAATTTAAGGATTCTGTCTGGTATCTATACATAAGTCACGTCCCGTGTAATATTTTAAACTATATTTATCTATTTAATTGTCACTTTCGACCAGTCTTGTCCTGGGTAAGACTTCATACATCAATCTAGTCCTGCTTAAGACTTTAAAATAAATCCGGTGACGCTTGAGGGACTTGGAGACTATGGTGTCATCCCTTGGTTGTCATTACTTCCAGGTCCACTCTGATCCGGAGTGATAGTATCTGTTAGGGTTGTTCTTGATAAAGCATTAAACTGTTTACATGCAATCCATTGGAAAAAATCCAACACACAGTAGAATTTTTTTTCACCACGCTGTATTTATCATGACAGCTGAAGTTTACCAATACTTTATCCAGCAAGATGTATAAACAACATTAACAGGGCATAGTCCACAAATAATTCCATGGTTTAATATGGTTTATATGGTTTAATTGAAGTAAACAAAAGGTATCCTTTTTTTAATCATGCACACACTAATAAAATATAAATGGGGATCAACACAAACTATACAATGAATAAATAATAGATTGTTGTCATGAAAATAAATACAAATGAGAAAAGAATGAGCAATGTCATTTTTAATTGGTGTAATTAATACTGGAAATACCTTAACAAGAGTAGAAAATAAAATGTTATTAAACAATAAATGTAATAGTGACATATAACACACAAGGTTAAAATCTATACCTAGCCACTAAAAAGGGCGTGCGTCAAATGGAGTTAACAAATTTACAACTGTCTAAAAAAGGGAAGAGCATTTATACATACATTCACTAATAATCGGCCATAGTAATGCCGAAAGATATATCAATAAATATCAAGGAGTATTATATTTTACACCCAGTGAAGTTATTCTTAATGAATAGTTCGAAAAAAGTTGTCACTAAGATAGTGAGGGTAACGATTTCTCATTTTTATATTATTCTGTTGAATTGATGGAAATATTTATCGTATAAATAAAGAATTGATTTTATGTTTATATAACAATTATAGTATTAATAAAAAAAGATTATTGTAAACAAATAAAAAAGAACTGTATTATGATGTTATAAACAGGCAACATCCAATGGAACGCTGAAT
The DNA here is from genome assembly GCA_903632075.3 of Acanthosepion pharaonis. NCBI lineage: Eukaryota > Metazoa > Mollusca > Cephalopoda > Sepiida > Sepiidae > Acanthosepion > Acanthosepion pharaonis. Next base: position 1,089 of record CAHIKZ030000679.1, on the reverse strand, counting down.
TGCGTGTTTTCCGTGTGTTGGGTGATATATATGAAATATAGGTTATCTCCCGTTGGTAGATAGCACCTGTTCAGAGAAAAATAGGCCTATTTATCTGGTAATAATGCGTAAGATCCAAAATTAGTTGCCAAATAGAATTTAGGCGCCAAAGAGGAAAGGCTCTGCCGACTACGAGCGGAACAGACGTGTTTTAGCCTGCTCCAAAACAGGCGATGCTGGCCACGAGCAAACCTGAATAATGCAAAGAGAAGCAGCAATCAGAAGATGAATGAGCAGCATTAGATAAGTGTTCAATCAATCTTATACATGTACATGTATTTGAATTTCGTCCCTGATGCCATAAATTTTTAACCGCTAAAAGAATACGTTTTTAGCAATTCTATATTCTCATTCTCGTAATGTATTTGTTATATATGGAATGTTTTTAAACTCTTCATTGTCTCATCTTTGTTCAACAGCCATGACTCTATTTGGGGAGTCGCTAAATTTCCCACAATTCTTAATGTTTTTAGGTTTAAAATAAATTTTTAAAAATGAAAATCTTTCTTTAAGTTTTTATTTTAGTTTGAATTTCAAGCTAATGCTTCTTCTGTATTTCAAAACTACAAGGTAACCAAAATGTTCTCTGTTTTTAAAGGAAAAAAAGAAAACGCTTCACAGTATGTGTAACTTATATTTAGTCTTCGATGTAATCGCCATCGGCATCCAGCACCTTCTGCGAACGTGTCTCCAGCTGTTAAATGCCCTTGCGGTAGAACTCGGGGGCGGGGGGGTTGACGCTGTCCCTTGTGGACCTCCAACAGCGTTTGCGGAACCCACTTGCTCAGTTTGTACGTCTTACCTAGGCGGTGCAGGTGAAGTCTGTTTCATCGGAAACGTTGAACTGTCTTGCAAGTTCACCACACGTTAGACTACTGTCCTCTTCAATGGCCGCCTTCAGGACTCCGTCATTCAAGACATGTGGTCGTCCACTGTGAGGCTCATCATGGAGAGACAAATCTCTCGACTTGAATTTTCGAAACCAACGCCTTGCAGTACATTCATCCACAGCACTATCCCCAAACGCTTTGACATATGCGGCGACTTGAT
>CAHIKZ030000678.1:1007500-1009707 GCA_903632075.3 Acanthosepion pharaonis | reverse complement strand
TTTATACATATTGTCTTTTTCTGCAGTTTAACTCTGAGAAATTTTTCACACACATATTTATATATATATATATATATATATATATATATATAATTAGTTATATTTGCGTAGAAATTATTCATACAAACTATAGTTTTTTTTTCTGTTTAATCATTTATTTTATTTTTACAATTTTATGTTAAGTTGTTGAGCATTTGTGCTCGAAGTTGTAGATAAACGTTCCAAATTTTATATCTTTTTATTTTTGTTTAAGTCGGCTATTTCTCGACACTGACAGTCATTATGATGAATGCGTTGTCTGTGTGGTCCCCAGAAATGTTCGGACACAATTCTTGAAACCCCACTTGAAATATTTGAAAAATATAATAAAAAAATTCAACAGAAAGAACTTGTCGATGAATTTTAATCCATCTTCATCAACAATTTTAAACCTGCACTAAACAGATCATAACCGCACATACATAAACACGCAGCATACACGCATAATGACCAAAAACACGGATCGGACCACGCGCACACAAAAATACACACAAACTCACTCCCACACAAGTATGTATGGGGAACGAATATATATATATATATATATATATATATATATACTGTCAAAATAAATACAATAGACTTTACACTAGCACTTGCACGAACCCTACACAATATAGGAAGTGTATGTATGTGTGTATATATGTACATACATGTTTCATTAAAAACGACAGCCAAGGTACTACGGTTAAGTTTTTTATTTAATTTTTCATGTGTCCGAACAAGAGCTTACTTTTCTAAACAAAGAGTGTGTAAAAACTGTCCAAATGATTTATACTTCCGAGCGCTTTCAGCTATACCTTTAGCCATTATCAAGGATGATACAATTTTTCAGATTAATTGAGTGTGTGCATTATGTGTATATTTTAGTGTGTTGTGGAGATGTTTGTCATTTCCAAATACGGTTATCACATTGTGGCCTTGTTCGTAGTTAATATTGTTAAGAGTTGGCTTTTTCTTTTTTACTATTAAAGCTTCCATTATTTTTAATCTTTTTTTACAAGTGGATGAAGTTATTATATTTGTGTTTTCTACTAATATGTTTCTAACTGAGTCTGGTAAATTTGTGTGTGTGTTTAAATGGGTTATCAGATAGGTGTAACTTAAGACGTCTGGATAAGCCTGTAGTTGTGTAACCGATCAGGAACACAGTTTCTTAGGCAATGTTCGTTTTTTGTAATTTTGATTTAGCTGGTGTGTTGCTATTTTTTAGGATAAGGTTAGCTATCTTAATTTTTTCATAATAGGTAATAAATTTGATTTTTTTATTCGGATCAATTGGGGTAGTGTATTTCTTTATGATATGTCTCAGTGAAGATTCGCCTTGTTTGTAGTTAATGTGCATTTGTTTTTTGTAATAAATGTGTATTTAATTTTTGACTGTGTTTTCACTATCGTTATTACTTACTTTGGGGAGAAATAGTCTAATTTGGTGGTCTATAAGGTGGTTAGGGAAGCTGTTGTTGATTAGTGTTTGTTTTACATTATTAAGTTCATTGAGGAAGAGTAGTAGAGTGGATGAATTCTGGTGTGCACTTTTTAGGAATATATATACATTTGGGTTACTACTACACAAAAAAGACAATGGTTAAACATCAAAAAACGTAAGGAAAATTAATTCCTTTTAATAATATGTGGAAATATCCACTCTTTGCCTGATGAAGGACACGAAACCAGAAACTCGTGTAACAAAAATATGGAAAATAAAGTATAATTTATTTAAAAATACAATCCACCATATAACCCAAAAAAGTTTGCGGTTTCTCTCTCCTTTATATATATATATATATATATATATATATATATATATATATTCCATCTTTCAAGCAGAAATTATTACGTTATTCCCAAAAAAAATTTCGTTTGAAGATGGAACAAACTTTCACTTTAACTCAATTTAATTCAAATAATTATATTGAAGCTTTCCTCTTGTTTTGAAACATGAGACCTCTTATCGCGCGAATTGGAATCATATTTTAAATAAATAATTATATTTATGCTCTACTTCCGTATCGAGCACTATTTTTTAAAAATAATAACTAAAATACTAAGGGACTTTTGGATTATTTACCTAACCAGTTCCTTCCATTTTCTATATATTTTCATATATATATATATATATATATATATATATATATATATATATATATATATATATATACGTTTTA
>CAHIKZ030000678.1:1000000-1005000 GCA_903632075.3 Acanthosepion pharaonis | reverse complement strand
GAAGGAAATTCTTGAGAGTGTTGCTATCGAATCTCATCAAAATGTAAATCTACGCTCCGGTTTTGACCAATCTCACCTTTCCTGAAAGAAATATATTGACAAATTGAAAGAAAACGGTTAAATTAACTTCATGTGTTTGAAGAAATGGAGCAGAAACGTCCATCGCATACCCTAGAAATCTAATCAGAATTTAAACAATATTCATTAAAAAAAATATTATTGAATATTACTTGCTTACATTTTGCCAGACTTTGAATTATTATACTTTATGTCTTACACGTTTTAAATAATCTTGTAATGACCTGATTAATATTCATGAGCGTTCTCAAATTTAAAAGCCTTGATAAACCAATGACATATTTGCTTTTGTAAATAAACTGATGCAACAAAGTAAATCCTATATTTATCTTGATAAAGTCCACCAAAGGAGGAAACACGTTCACCAAGAATAGTTTTTCCTCTTGTCTCTTTTTATTTATTTTGTTCATTTACAGATACATTATAGCTGAATATAATTTAAACACACACACACACACACACATAATTATATATGTATAATATGTATATATATATATATATATATATATATATATATATATATATATATATATATATATATATATATATATATATATATATATATATATGTGGGATCATCAGAACGATCACAAGGCATGAAACCCAGGTTCACAAACTCACATCAATATATATATATATATATATATATATATATATATATATATATATATATATATATATATATATATGTGTGTGTGTGTGTGTGTGTGTGTGTAAAAAATATATTGAAAATAGGAAAAGAACTCGTTAGGTAAATAATCTAAAGTTCTTTAGTATTTTTAAGGAGAGAGAGAGAGGGGGGGAATGAGACAATGAGAGATAGGTAGATTGATAGATACGAACATAGACAGACATATAGATAATGAAAGGTAATGAACAGACTGATATATATATATATATATATATATATATATATATATATATATATATATATATATATATAGACAGAGAGAGAGAGAGAGACAGAGAGAGAGAGGGGAATGAGAGAATGAGAGATAGGTAGATAGATAGATACGAACAGACTGATATACATATATATATATATATATATATATATATATATATATTTTACATAGATGGATAGATAGATAGATATGGCAGGGAAGACACACAGATATATGAATAAACTAAAACAGATAGATAGATGAATAGATAGATAGATAGAAACAGAATGCGATAGATGAATCGATATATATATATATATATATATATATATATATATATATATATATAGATATATATATAGATATTTTTGGTGTTTTGTCATATTTCGCTTTTATCAATTTTTCATTAAATACCAGTAATTTTTGGTTTATTTGTACTTTCAACACTTCTAATAAATTTTCTGGTTTCCGGCTACTACTGCAATATGATATTTTGCTTATCTGATTTAACTTTCGGCAAACACCACGAGCCATTTTCAAAGACTTTTGCTGTATGCATTGTCATCCATTTCATTTTTTAAACATTACGTTTCCCGTTTCCTGTTGGCCCTTATCGCGTCTCACGTAGTCAGGTGGCAACTCTATATTTGCTTAATGAAATATAGGGGTACATCTAAATATTCATTGTAAAAAAGATGAATCATGCTTGATGAACTAAAATACCAAAAACAGAAATAACAAAATATCATCGTCAAAGCCTTTGTGTTATTATAAAGAGCAAAGATCAATGAAATGCTTATCCTTTTTAGAACCTTGGAAATTTTGGTTAAAATTATTTTTTTCTTATGCCAACGCGATACTATAAATCAGTACGGGAAATTAAATAATATTTCAGTTATTAATGGATTTTTTAATGCAACCTTATTTCTTATACAGAAGTAAAAAAAAAGAAGCCATATTATATATATATACATATACATATATTATTTGGACTATAACTATCACAACGTTTCGGTCGTTGTACGCTCCGGCCTTCTTCAGATGGTTGGAATGTCGAATCGAACCCTTTATTTTGCTCACCGACTGTTCTAGACTGTTCTAGTTCCACGTGCCATGTTTGATGGATGTCAGTTATCAGTTATTTCCTGTTAATTTCCCTCTGAAAGTTCTCCACTGCCTTAACCGGGTATTGAACTCACACTCATTGGGTCCTCTCACTGGACTAACCAAAGCTTTTATCCACTGCGCCAGGTGTCCTTGAGCGTATGATATTCTGGGTATTATAAACTTAATGTCTTCAGCAACCATTTTTACCAGTGCTCATATTGCAATTTTGCTGTTAACATTGCATGTTTTTACCAGAGCTCATATTGCAACTATGTTGTTATCATTGCTTTTCTCTGGCACTCCTTATTACTGGTTCCCATATTGTATTTATTTCTATGCTTGGTCGGCTCAGGAGGTTTTTGTGGCCTAGTATATGTGCTGATTCCTTAAGTTTACGAATTTTCCAATGGTGTTACTTGTCAATGATCTCAACATGATCCCACAGAGGGCGGTGATCTCCCTTCTCTCTCCATATCTCTCTCTCTCTCCCTCTCTCTCTCTCTCTCTCTCTATATATATATATATATATATAATTATATATATATATATATATGCAGATATGTAGAAAAATAGGAAAGAACACGTTAGGTAAATAATCCGGAGTTCTTTAGTATTTTTGTTTTTATTTTTCTTGTATTTTTTCTTTTATAATTTCTGTAAACTAGAAAATTGTAGAAGCTAATACTTACAATAATCATAACAGCATCTTCAACCTTTGTCAACAAAAGAAATTAGCTATAATAACATTTCCAGACCCCACAAAAATTTAAACAACAGATCGGTAATTATGTCCTGTTATATTCGTACTAAAAAGTTCATTTGTAGTTGGATAAAAAGAATGCATTTATATTTCATTTAATACCCTACCGATACATCTCCAATACATTTGATATATATATATATATATATATATATATATATATATATATATATATATATATATATATATATTTTCCCAATAAATTCGGAAATGTCAACGTATGAAATTTTATGAAAAATGATTCGAAGATTTAAATGTTTTAATTATTTTAGTATTTATTGCCATCTGTTACACTACAAGAATATCTGTTCTTCGGTATGTGTGTTGGTTCTCGTCCGACCACCGAAGTGAAGCAACGTCGAGCTTGGTGAGGCCAAGATGAGTGAGCGCCTGAGAATGTCAGGTGCCGCAAGGTTGGATGTGCGGGTGGTGTAATAGGTGAGCAGTTTTCGAATTGCAGTCGGTTTCAGTTCAATTACGCGCAAATACCCCCAAGAATGGTATAAATCCACCTCTTCTTCTCCCAGCTATGGGTTAAATAGTAGAAGTTAAATTAGTAAATCATTATTATCTAAAATCTATTCTCACAAAAGAAAATTATTTTCTAGCTTTAAATAATCTGAAAAAACGGTTAAGCCGTAAAAACGAATCAATCAATTTATTTTTATGTGTGTGTACCTATTTGTATTCTGTGTGTGCATTTCTCTATATGGGTGAATACGTACATGTTAAATTATGTGTGCGCATGTGAATATATACTTATATTTTCCTCTCTGTTTCTTTCTATGTGCGAATGAATGTTCCTGTATTCAACTTTACGTGCGGGTGTACATGCATATTTTTCTGTATTTATGTGTGAATGGGAGTGTGTTTCTTTGTCCATATATGTATGTCTTTTGTATCCCTCAGTGTATGTGGTGGGGTGGCTGTCCTTGTTTCTCTGTGTGTACGTAACAGTTATTTTCATTCTGAATGCCAATCTGTTAGTGTTTTCTTTTGTGTCTCTGTGGGCGTGCATGAGCGTGTAAGGGTTTAACAATAGTTTTAGCTACCAATCACTTAGCTGGCAAAACTTATTAGGGTTTTGATGAATTTCTATCGATCTTTGAGAATTTCCGTTGCCCAATCAGTTTAGAATCGAGTCTTGGGGGAAACGAGACACTCATACAAATCTCTCCAAGTAAACAATATATATATATATATATATATATATATATATATATATATTTCATATGAATGATTTGCTCTCTGACCAGTAGGCTGCCAATCACTTTCACTAAGCCTCAAACGATAAAAGAAATAAAACGCATTTAAATCATGAGTATTGTAAAAGCCGCCAAAACTTTCAAATTATATATATATATATATATATATATATATATATATAAGATGAGAACAAATGGCGTATAATTCCACTGTAGGTAACATTTAATTTAAAAGAGTGCTCGATACAGAGTACAGCTAAATATTATTTATTTTAGGACATTAAAACATGTTAAAAATCGACCGAGGAATCACATTTATGACGTTGAAACATGATTGCCATTATGTAGCGATTTTTAACATTTTTCAATATCTGAAAATAAATTTTATATCTATCTATCTATCTATCTATCTATCTATCTGTATATAGATATACACGCTCTCTCACACATACACACACACATACATGCATATATATATATATATATATATATATATATATATATATATATATATAAGTCTCTAAATATGTATGCGTATGTATGTGTGCGTGTGTGTGTGATCGGATTTTGCTTATGAGTCTCCACAGTTTTCATCCGATTTAAATGAATTTTCTTTTGTTTAATAGATAATTCTTCAGTGCCGGTTTTGAGTCCAAATTTTTGGCGACAATGGCTCTCCACTACTTCCTGTCCATTATACTCTCAGCAACGTTTTATTATTTACTATCTGTTCTTGGATATACACCTTTCATAAAAACTTTAATAAAAATAAAACTTTAAATTATTACAATAATATGATCTATATCTAGAATTCTCAAAATGTTTGTCTGTGTGTCTGGTCGGTTGTTGTTTATGCATTTCCAAAGTTTTCATCCGATTTCGATGGATTTTTTTTGTTTGATAGATAATTCTTCAGTGCCGGTTTTGAGTCCAAATTATACCTTCCCCTTCTCTTGGCCAAACGGT
>CAHIKZ030000678.1:947500-992500 GCA_903632075.3 Acanthosepion pharaonis | reverse complement strand
TTAAGCAAATGCTCTGTTTATGATAAACAGTATTAAATAACATTTACCGGCCTGAATGTCCGAAAATTTTCATAGAAAATATTCGTTCTTTGACAGGATTCGAACCTTCATCCTATACGGAACCGTCATTTACGCTGACGTGCCTTACCTCTGGGCCTAAATGACAGTTCCGTATTTAATACTTTGTATCTATAAAATAAACAGAACATTAAAAACAAAAGCATAAATAAAAATAAATGTCTTTAATAAATAAATTGTCGGACCTTGTCTATTTCTTAACATATATATATATATATATATATTATGGAATGGACAAAGTCCGAGAATTATTTTAAAGATATTTTTTTGTTTAACATTCTTTTTATAGATACAAATATTTAAGTAAATATTATAAATGTTTCTAATAAATGTTGTTTAATACTGTTTATCATAAACAGAGCATATACTTAAATATTTGTATCTATAAAAAGAATGTTAAACATAAAAATGTCTTAAAATATATATATATATATATATATATATATATATATATATATATATATATATATAAACAAAATTCAAAAAAACTACTACGAAAGTAAAAAAGATACATTTTCATAGCAAAATGATCAAGCAAATCATTTTATCTGTTATTGAAAGCATGCAATTACATTCAAAATATTTAAATTTCGAAAATAGATAACCCATAGAGGTGTTGATATGCCGCTAAACAAAATCAACTAAAAATCAAAATGCGAGAACTCTTTCATGACATTAATCCATATAATATCCTACAAATTCTTAAGTCAAATTGTACTCCAAAATATAAATCCCCCCAAAAAACTACAACATTAAACACCGCATCTAGTCATTATGTCTACACAAACATGTATATACATACAAGTATCATCTACCATGTATTCAACTGTGAAAGCAGAATAACATATCCTATTTTTATTACTTCAAAGTTCTCCGAAAAAGTAAATTTTGGCGTTAAATGACCCATGAAAAATTGATATTCCGTTAAGCAGACAAATCAAAGTGATGAAAGCATTATCTAAGCACTAAGGAATCCATTCGTTTGAAACCATTTTTATTCATGGATCCGAAACAACGGCTACATATGGCTGATAGCCGAGATATTTCTGAACGGGCGCCATGCGTGACATCCATACGCAAGTCTAGATCTGAAGCTATTTAAGAACATGGCTCGAGTTCTCATGTGTGGAGCTTGTGGTTGTATGTACGCACACTCGCGCCTGTCAGCGTGTGCGTGTCTACATTGAAATAACAGATAGACAGAGCTGTCGAAAACAAGACAAATGTAGATCGGAAGGAAAGGATTCTTTGGCAACTACTCAAAGGCAGGATGAAATATTTGTAGTTATTTCGCGAAAATTCTAAGCAGGTGTTTCTCCCACCAAACACTAGTCTTCTCTGTTTTCAAACTTCTTGGCTCGACACATATTATAAGTAACCTCATGTGCAGCATACACATCGTATACTTTTGTAAGTAATCATAATACCTCATCTCACAGATATTATATATATATATATATATATATATATATATATATATACAGGCATAGACATAAAGTCATGGAGTGTACAACAGCTGGAACGATGTGAATATGGCAATGAAAATGAGGATAACAATCCGAATAATGTAAATAATGTAAATAATCATAATACCTCATCTCAGGGATATAGACAGATATATAAAGAGACATAGACATAAAGGCCGGAGCGTACAACGGCCGAAATGTTGTGAATATGGCAATGAAGATGAGGATAACAGTCCGAATAATGTAAATAATCATAGTACCTCATTTCAGAGATATAGACAGATATATAGAGAGACAAAGACATGAAGGCCGGAGCGTACAACAGCCGAAACCTTGTGAATATTTTTTTTCTTAAGCGTTTCACCCGAAGCAAGGCGGGAAGCTACTAGCACGCAAGGGGTTACAGAGAGTTGGAGCGTGAGCAAACAGGAATGATAGAGAAAAAAAAAGGATGAGAATGATAGGGGATAGATCAAGGCATCTGGAGACGTCGATTGACATTACATTTGAATAGTTGGAGATTATAGCTATCAGGGAAACAGGAAAAGGGGAGGGAGTTCCACAAACGAGAGGTGCGAGACATGAAGTTATTGGAGTAGAAGAGACGGCTACATTTAACAGTTTCGATAGTAAAAGTTTGTGAGCGAGATGCCAGCCTAGTAGAACGCTTAAATTCATGAAGTCTGGGAACCAGCGAAAGCAGCTCCTTGGAGCAGTTACCGTGAAAGTATTTGTAAAAAAAGACAGATGGAGGCGACGGCACGTCTGTGAGAGAGCGACTGCAGACGAGATGCCCGATTAGGGCCAATTACATTGCATATCCGTCTTTAGATCTTATCAAGAACCTTGAGACAAACAGAAGAGGCACCGAACCATAGATGGCAGCAATACTCTATGCAAGGGCGAATGGTTGATTTATAGATTTGGAGGATCGACTGCGGCGAGAAAAAAATTCCTGGCGCGGCACAGGGAGCCAACGTTCCTTTACAACTGTAACGTTCCCAGGATAAAGCTAACAAAAATTTTGTCTACGATACCGACAATATTTACATCTTGATAATGACCGAAATGGTCGAAAGTATTTGAACGGAAACATAACAAAAGCATAACATTGGGGCTATTTATTCAGAATATTGATTCTAATGTGCAATGTCATCTATAATTGAAAAAAATTCAATAAAAAATTAAACAGACGGACGTTATTGGTTGAATTAACATACGCGGACTGATAAAAAAATATGTCGGCACTTGTTCTATGCAAAAGAAAACTACAACATATATTAATTCGGCATTTAATCTCATACGAAGTCGTCTATTTCTAAAAGCACACATTTTATCCAGCGCCGTTTCCATTGACGGAAGCCTTCCTGTAAGTCCTTTTATGGGATCGTGAGTAGCTGCCTCGTCTCATTCTCTTCGATTTTCTCGACGGTTTGAAATTTTTATTCCTTTCAAGTGGGATTTGATTTTTGGAAGGGGGTAAAAATCGTAGGGGCAAAATCAAGAGAATATGGTGTTTTTATTTTTTTATTCTTTTTGTCATAATAAAATTTTTAAGAAATATCAAGTCTCGCTTTTTTTTTAAATGTATAATAATTTTCTCTCATTAAAGTACAACTACATTTGGGCCAATTTAAAAGAAAAAAATTAGCAGGGGGTTTCCTCAAACTTTTGAACTGTAGTGTATATAGGAAGGGGGTTTAAAACATGCTCGCTACAATCAAGATATTTTAAAAGCCTATTTGGTCAATAAAATAAAAATGCACTCGTAAATAAACAGTTTCCCGCCTTTTCTTTATTAAAATCGATTAAGGATAATTAGTACATACGAATATATACGTGACCCCTCAGGGTGTCGGTGATCATGGCTCTACAAAACTTCCTATTATTTGTAGATCTTAGTAACTTTTGTCTTTTCGCTTACCCACCCATGACCTGTTCTGCAATCCATTTACACTTCTCTCCTCTGTGCCTCTTACGTTCAGTCTGACCTGTGAGTGTCAAATTCTCCAAGCCCTCTTTTCTCGTCATTTGTCCTAGAAATTTCAACTGTCAGTCTGATTCTACGTATGTGTCTTTATTGTTTCTATCTTCTCTCGATTGTTTTCTTGTTTCCATTTTCGTGGCTCATATATTCGGTCTATTCTATTCTCATCATCCTTCTGTAGAACTACATTTCTGTTGTTTTTTCTTCATCTGTGAGCATTCACTGCAATACGAGGGCTGATAAAAACAAGTATCGGGTCTGGTGCTATAAAAACAAAACTACAACACATATCAATTCGGCATTTAATCTCCTTCGAAGTAGTCTCCTTCTGAAAGCACACACTTTTTACGGCGCCGTTTCCATTGATGGAAGCCTTCTTGGAAGTCCTCTTTAGGGGATAACGAGCAGTTGCTTCGTCGAATTCTCTTGAATTTCATCGATGTTTTCAAATCTTGTGCCTTTCAAGTGGGATTTGGTTTTTGAAAAGATGAACAAGTCGCAAGGGACGAAATCTGGGCAATGAAGTGGCTGACGGACCTGGGGGATGTTGCCCTTGACTCAAAACTTTTGCACAACTCATCGTCATTGATGGAACCTCTGTGGTGTGATGAAGCATCCACACTCTACATCATTTCCTTCAAAGCACTGCTATAAACAAAGGGAGTTAGCAAGTACGTTGTGTGTATGCGTCACAGGGTTCAAGGTCAATCTGCGCCAAACGGCTTCACTCGGCGTAATTTAGCTGCATTAACTCAGCAACTGCCCCAATATCATCAGATTGAACCTCGTACATACCAGTTGGCTCCAAAGTAGTTTTAGGCCATGATATAAAATAAAACAGAAAGTAAAAAAAATTACATTGTTCAGACTATTGCCCTCGCCTTTATTGCCACATTCACAATATTTCAACCGTGGTATACTCAGGCATTCATCAGGAGATATTTCTTGGTTTTTTGATCCGAAACAAAAGTAGGAAAAACAGTTGTAATGTTTACTAAGAATGGTTTTGACACACAAAAGGATACAAACAGATGATCACTGCGTCCTGAATTCAAAACAAGAAAGGACAAGAATTTGGTCGATGAGACCGAATGCTAAATCAAAGCACCTTGTCTGTCGTATTCAATGAAATGTGCATGAAAGAAGGATTGCTGCCGAAATACAGAAATATATATATATATACATAAACACACACACACACACACACACGCACACACACACACACACACACACACACACACACACACAAACACACACACACACATATATATATATATATGGAAAAAAAATATACGGAAAAAACAAACAAAAATCCTAATATGCAATTATGCTGTTTTAATGTTAATATAATGTCAACGTCGGACGTTTCGGTCTAATAGACCATCTTCAGGACATATTCATAAAACTTAATTAACATTAGACTATATTCAATTCAACATGCAAAACACGATGGACAAAAGAGTAAGATTAATCCAAACTCATAACTGAAATTTTTATATAAGATCAGCGTTTAGTTTTAATATGATCACGTCGTCGTCACGTGGGCGATGTTGTGAAAACGTATTCGAAGATGATTTCAAAATATTAGATAAGCTCGATTGAACGATTTTCTCATATAAACAGTTCGTTAAGAAATCCTTTCTGTTCGTATAGGAATACGCGGAGCTCAATAGATTCTCATATTTTCGTATAAGCTTGAAGTCTTCCATGCTATAAAGTAAATTCAGGTTTGTATTTCCAGTAGACAGTATGTAAGCAAATATATGGATATAGATCCGACAGTATGAAGAAAAATATACGGAAAAACAAACAAAAATCCTAATATGCAATTATGCTGTTTTAATGTTAATATAATGTCAACGTCGGACGTTTCGGTCTAATATATATAATATATATAATATATATATAAGTAGTACCAGTTTGTCATTGGTAGGGATAATTACAAGAAGGATATTAATCTAGAGAGAGCTCAATGTAGACTACAGAGCATTATTATAATAACAATAACAATAAGAAAAATGATGACAATCAAACTAGACGATGGCCAATACATCTTCCGTTTCATTTTTGACACCCCCACCTTTCCCCGACTTGACACCTTGAAAGTATCTCTATACCGCTACTTATTATAAACACCCTACACTCGCCTACCCAATTTAGAAAATTCACCATAGCTGTTACCATGGGGATTTTGATTTCAATTTTAAAACAAGTAAATTTCAGATATATGTTATTCCAACAAAAATTTCGCTTGAGGATGGAACGGAGCCCATTTTACTTTCAACTCAATTTAATTTAAAGGATTATATTGAAGTTTTCGGCTCTAGTTTTGAAACATGAGACCTCTTATGTAGCGATTTGGAATCATATTTTTAAATAAATAATTATATTTATGCTCTACTTTTGTATCGAGCACTATTTTTTAAAAATAATAACTAAAATACTAAGGGACTTTGGATTATTTACCTAACCAGTTCCTTCATATTTTCTATATATTTTCACATATATATATATATATATGTATATATATATATACACAGTGCAATGAATAAATTGTATAAATCAAACTTTCTCAACCTGCTTCTGTGAGGGGGGGGCTTGAGATATTTTTTAGAGCCAAGTTTTTTAAAAAAATGGGGGTCTGAAAACTTAGGAGCCACAAAATATACATATGGAGTATTTTGTAATTAATAATTATTATTTAAAATAAAATATTAAATTTATTATTATGATATTAATATACATAGACTATATATATATATATATATGTGTGTGTGTGTGTGTGTGTGTGTGTGTGTGTGTATGTGTGCGCGTCTCTCCACAGGGTGCGACAGATAAATTGTTGTATAAATCAAGCTTTCTCAACGTGAACATATGCACCCCCTTTCCTTGGGGGTCATGATATATTTTCAGGGGCCAGAAGGCCAAGTTTGAAAAATGGAGGGCCACGAAGAGACATAGAAAATTTAGGTCCCAAAATATATATATATATATATATATATATATATATATATATATATGAGTATTATGTAATAGTTATTATTTAAAATAAAATATTAACGTTATTAACTATTTAATTAAGTCATTTTGTTAACATAAATATTTATTTATTGTAATTCTCCACTCTGATCTATGGAAAATGGCAGTTTTTAGTTTTCAATTTCTTAAAATTTAAAACTCATAATTTAAAGTTTAAATTAAGATATGTTTTCACCATTTATTTTTCTTTTTAGTTGTTAATTTTCTCTAATTGACATTATAATATCACTTGTTTGCTAATTTCATTTGGTATATTCCCTGATTTT
This sequence comes from Acanthosepion pharaonis, assembly GCA_903632075.3. Classification (NCBI taxonomy): domain Eukaryota; kingdom Metazoa; phylum Mollusca; class Cephalopoda; order Sepiida; family Sepiidae; genus Acanthosepion; species Acanthosepion pharaonis. Next base: position 985,664 of record CAHIKZ030000678.1, on the reverse strand, counting down.
CTTAAGGTTGCAAAAATAATTCAAATACCCTAAAATAAGAGCAGCACTCTGGTAGGGCGTCTGCTTGAAGCACATAAGTGCTTCAAGCAGACGCCCTGCATAAGCATGTTATCAAGGCTGTCAACTTGATAAAAAAGAACATACTGCAAGCACGTTTCTCTCAGCAATTCTGTGAAAAGAAAAGTGAGAAATATGAACGACTTGTGTTGCACACTGAAGTCAGGTGGCTGTCCAAGTTCAATTGTCTGCATTATTTTGTTGCACTTTGGGACAGTGTTATTTCTGTCTTGAGTGAAACAGAATTTGGGCAGAAACTTATTAATGCACATTGTAATATCTTCTACCTGTCTGACATATTTGTAAAGCTAAATGTCCTGAACAAAGAGCCCCGAGGAAATGACTCCACCTTGTTTTTCTGTAAGGAGGCAATTAACGCATTTAATGGGAAACTAAATCTATTCTGGTTGAATCTTAGGGGACGGGATTTTGCACAGTTTCCTTCCTTAGCAAATATGTCCACCAAGCTGCTTGACGATGACCTTGCATTGTTTGTTGTTCATTTAAAGCAGTTGCATAATATGAAAACTCTTTTCTCTGATCGATTCCAAATGACAGTGCCGCACAAGTTTGTGGATCTCTTCATTGCTGATGCATCTGAAGTTGATATCATCCTACAAGAAAGTTTCATTGAACATCAAAATAACACAGCAGCTCAAGCGAGGGTCAAGCGCGGCGGATACCAGAAGCTGTGGATGAATGAAGACATGCATAAAAATTACCCACTACGCTGGAAAGATGTGAAGTTGCTCTTACTCGCTTTTCACACATCTTGCTTGGTTGAGTCTGGTTTCAGTCGGATCATGCATCTGCTGCCAAAAATTCAAAATCGCCTTGACAGAGAAAAAAAGGAGGTGATTTACGTCTCTCTCTGACGGCTTTCAAGCCAAACCTTGACAATTTAGCAGCCCTGCACCAGTCACAGGGATCCCATTGAAACCTTACAAGAGAGAAAGCTAATGGTACATCTATTTTTTGCTTTGTAAATAAACAAGTTTATTCAGATTAAATATTTATCCAAATAATATTATTTTTTGATTTACAAGTGGAGTTAGTGTTTTGATGCCACAGTCCTATCCAAACTACAATCTTTAATATTCCTACTTCCCTAGACGTATTAAGTTGAAGGATAGGGAGGGAAGGATAAGAAACCAATTTGGCCATAAAGAACTTTCATTGGATTAAAGAGGGCCACAACCAGAATAAGTTTGAGAAACATTAGTCTAAATTATGCAAAAATGAAAATAACACTGACATTTAATTTTAGCAGATATATTAAAAATATTTTGAAATACTAAAGAGTAAATATATTCAATAAAATCGCCATTAGCTTCAACCACGGGCTTCAGACAGCTTCGGAATCTCCTGCAACTTTTCTGAATGGTCTATTCGTTTAAGCTGTTGAATGCTGACATAACCCTTGCCACCAATTCATCCGTGGTGTTACAAAGAGCTTTGTTGGTCTCTCGCTCAACTACGCCCCAGACATAATAATCAAGGGGGTTTGTAGTCTGGGGAGTTAGGTGGCCAGATGTAAAGGGAGATGTAGTCGCAGAATTTGTCTAACTGCCATGATTGGGTGTTTCTGCTTGTGTGGCATGGTGCAGACATATGGTCTTCCAGCAGCTACCCTCTTGAGCCAGAGTGAATTTTCCGAGCTACTGTACCTTCATAATCACCATAATACTCAATCAACTCTTTCCGAATCCTCTGCCCTATCCTCAGATTGACACCCAAACGCTCTGAAATGTTCGTATTTGAGCTTCCGCCGAGAATATCAAGCAGTACAGCAATAGGTTTCCAAATTTCTAGCGGAATTAGTAGCTTCATGGTACTGTTTTTCTCATAGACGGTGTGCAACTGACCCTATTATAATGTGCAGTCAACAAAATCAAAAACAAACAACCCGCAGTAAATTAGTAAAGTTAATGACATAAAATGGCGAAATCTCTTCGCTAACAAAATATTAAAAATGCATTAACCTAACAATCACTCGATGAATGGATGAGATTTAACCATTTTATATCATTAACTTTACCAATTTACTTTTTGTATGAATCATTCATTTTAATATATATATATATATATATATGTATGTATAAGTCGATATGAGTTGTCCCCCTTTCATTCTAGCGACAGCGATGTCTCTTAATCGTGTTTTCAAATTGATTTCGTGCAAAAAAAATTGTGTTTTTTCAAATTTTGGCACTGTCAGAACCACTGCAAGGTAATTTTACGTAGTCCTGTGAAGTTTTGTTGAAATCGGTTGAAAAATGTAGGAAATTCAATCCAATATATAAACGAACAGACACACACACACACACACAACCTGGGTTTTATAATAAGTATGATATATATATATATATATATATATATATATATATATATAATGACTTAGGGGATCATATATATATATATATATATATATAGTGACATTGCGGATCTGGGAATAGCAATACAGGGCTGAACAGTGTGGAAAGGGATTGTCAATGAAGTTCGTACCAACCGGAAGGTTGAAGGATGAGGATGAAGTCTAGTCCTGTGCCAAATCAGGGTTAGTTAATTTATTTCTAGGCTCTTTTTTTCTTATGTTCACCGTGTAAAAGGCGCAGGAGCCATTCAAGGTAGAGGGTTACTGAAGGAGGTTGTCTTGTGAGTGGTAAGAGTAAGAGCTAAGAGGATACGTAGGATAGATAAGGAATAACCCTAGACTTGAACAGGTTAAAATTGTAATGATCGGGGAGTCGGTATCACAAAGCAGCGGTTCGATTGAGTCTTAGCTGTAGAAGTGAGAATTGGAGAAATTTGTCATAGCGCAGCGAGCTAGTTGAGCAGACTTATTTTACCGGAAAGTGGTTTCGATTCTCACTGAGTGCTCTATAGTTGTGTTCTTTTGTTCAACTAAGCTAAGCTTCATGATTTGGTACGGCACTTGTGTGCTACTTAATGGTTAACAACCCAGAAATAGCAAAAGGAGTCGAGTTCCAGTTCCAGCTAAAACACCTATTTTATTTATTTTACACTAATATCTTTAGGTAACGTATTAATTTCTCTCTTTTACGCCAACTATGTCAAGACATATACTGCTCTCTATATCTGAATTTGTTATACCTGAACGTACCTATTCTATTATTAATAGACTCTCCCACACATAATAAGTAGTAGTAGTAGTAGCGGTCGCCAGTTGAGCTCAGTGGAATTGAGTGAGTCAGTCGATGTCGGACATTGAAGTATCAACCATAACAACTAGATTGCTACGTCATTAACTCTTATTTCAAGTTCCTAACGTTTTGTACGTCGGACACTTTTGGGACCGACTTAGCGAAATACAAGCCTCCACTGTGAAAAACTACCCTACAACAGAATTCGAAACCAGACTGAAAACAACGGGAAAAGATGCCGACAAGATTTTTAGAATAGATTCGTTTGTTTGTTTGTTTGTTTAGCGGCATATCAACACCTTATGGATCATTTAAGCCGAAATTTCTATTTCTTGTAAGAATTAGTAATTTTTTTTCAAAAAATGTATTGCTGGAAATATATACCATATTTCCCCATGTGTAATACGCATTTTTTTTAATAATAAGCAGAATGCGTTTTATGCACAACGACAAAAAATCTTTAAAAATTGCCGTTTCATAGGTGGAGTTGACTACTCACCCCAAACATACGACAATTTGACACTAACATTCGGCGATTCCGACCCCATAAGGATGTCAAATACAATTATATATACCTAACAATACTTAAAAATGTAAAATAAAATAAGAATTATCATAAAACTAAATTAGAATATTATTATTCTATGTTTAAAACCATTTTTTAAATAAGAGTAGAAAACGCTGGCTGTAATGAAATTGGAAAGTTACAATTTATAGGGTTTGATTACCGAACACGGGGTGCGTATTATGCGTGAGTAGAAGCATTTTCCCACACTTTCAGCAAAATTTTAGAGGTGCGTTTTATGGATGAAGGAATATTATACATGAGTAATTAATGTATATATTTTAGATGCATTGATGATAATATTTTTTTTCCAAAATGTATTGCTGGTAATATTTTTTTTCAAAAATGTATTTCTGGTAATTTTATTTTAAAAATCTCTTTTTATAGTTTCGTAGTATTTTGACTCAGGTGGCTTTTAGTATTAACCCCTAGCTGTGTCCCTAACAGGTGCTACCACTCTACTAAGAAGTTTAATCGATATCAAATATTGATAGACATTAAGAGGTTTAATCAAACCGTAAACATTGACAATGCCGTCAGTTGCTGGAAGAATAGAGCTGCAAACATACCACGTGATACTGCTGCAATTTTGGTATCAGGGAGAATTTAGGTGTTGATTTGCTTCCCGGGCAGCCAATGGGAAGTGTTTTATAGGCTGTTCCAACCAGGATTTGAAATACGGACGCCGATTGTGTCTTTAACAAGATAGATCACCGACTCATCCTTTCTGAATGCTGGAATGATAATTCAAAATATTTTAATTGTACAAAGGTGGGGTCTGGATTCCGTTACACCGTGAAAAACAGGTTACCTGTGTTAACTGAAATAAATAAATAAGTGAAATGCCTAAAACCTGAAGAAACAAGCAAACACTTATCCTATTTCAAAAGAAGAAGAAGAAGAAGAAGAGAAGAGAAGGAGGACAATAATAATAACTTAAAATTTTAAAAAAGTTATTTTATATATAAGGCAAAGGAAGACATCATTTCCGTTTTTGGAGGAAAGGCGTTTCGAATTATAAAGTCTATTTTCTAACACCAATTTTTTAATGTTTGCTATTCATTTTTACCACCTATTTTGTAAACATTATTTCTCGAATTTATATACCACTACGCAGTGTTATATACAGTGTCAACTTCAACCTGATCAACGAACCACTGGAGTAATTGTCCCGCTTCTGATACTTAGGAGCAATCCTATCAAAACATGGCACCTGCAACGCAACACGGACCAACTCATTGTTTTGAATAAGACTATCTTTTATATTGAATAAAAATATCTGATGTGGAGAATGACTCAGTGTACTTCCTGCTCTTCACCACTAAGTACAAGCAAAACCAGTGGAGTAATTTTCCAGTTTCAAATACTTGGGAGAAATCATGTCAAAAGATGGCACTTGCAACACAGAAATCCGCCTGCACACGGATTGAGAATTTATTTCCGACGATCACGGTACTTCTATCTCTCTCGATGGTAGACCTGCCTGTAATATGCACTTAGTTGACGATATTGACCTTATAGCAGGCAGTAAAATTTAGCTGTAAGACCTAGTCAACAAATTCATTGAAAGAACCGGTGCATATGGAATGGGACTTTACACAGAGAAATTAATGATAAATAGCACAAGTAACACTAGTGCCAGCGTCACCATGGACGACGAACGACTGGAGGAAATATTCTGCTTCAAATACTTCGGAGAAATCCTGTCAAAAGATGGCACTCGCGATGCAGAAATCCTCACACGGACTGCCACACCTACAGCCACACCCTCAGTCCCAGCAGCGAAGGCCAGACTGGAAATAATATGGAAGCTTCCAGACAAAATTCAAGCTCTACGAATTGCTTAGTGAATCCATCCTCCTTCACAGACAATCCTGGTTAAGGCATAAAAAAGGATACAGAGGTTCTAGAACAGATTCTTGAGAAAGCTTCTTTACATCTAGCACAAAACTAATGATTATGTACAGAGAAAGGTTAAAAGACTCTTGCGCCAACAGGAATCTCTCTTTGCCAATATTAAGCGCCGGAAGATATCATGGTTTGGCTACGTCACACGGTATAACAGCCTCTTTAAGAACATCATGGAAGGCACCGTTGAAAGCGGACGCAAGCGAGGACTGCAACGGAAGAGCTGATCAGACGACACCAATAAGTGGACGGATTTGACTAGAACCCCTGAGAGACCCCGCCAACAGATCATCTTGGCAGAGGTTGTCTGTTTCGGCTGACCTTAGAGCCTCACCCCGATGTTTAAGACAGTCAAAGGACCGATCATGATGATGATGATGACACCACTAAAAGGTTAATGTTATAATAATAATAATAATAATAATAATAATTTGAAGATTTAAAAAAAAAAAAACAAGGATCTTGAAGGGTAAATTTAAAAACTGTGGTACATGAAGATATCAATAATTCAGTTGTGTTTGGAGACCAGTGTATGGTTGACAAAAGATTCTGAGATACCCATTGACTGGATAGTGAGCAGTACAAACCGTAAAGAAATACAAAAAATGTACTCACAAGTACAGATCACATCCTACGAAGGGCTAGGGTTAGGGTTAAGTTTAGGTTTAGGTTTAGGGATAGGGTTAGGGTTAGGGTTAAGGTTAAAATTTGTTTTTATGTTATTATAATTTTAATTTTTTACAAAAAGTCTCAGTGAAAAATGTCATGGGACCCGGAAAGAAAATTCGAAATCAAAGGAAATAATAATAATAATAACTAGCAGTAGAGCCCGGCGTTGCCCGGGGATGTAACAGTAAGAGATAGATCAAGTATCGACCATCATAAAGACTGAAAAATAAAATTGACAAAGATTATTGTTTAAGGTTGACGGACACGCATGTCTTAATTAGTTTTTTTTTTGGGGGGGGGTTACGAATTGGTCAAACCCAAACTCAAACAAAAACATCGTTTTCAATCGTTATGAGTCTACCGATTGAATAGAATTTTATTATAAACAATTGTCTTGTAAATGGAATTTTTAAAACATTCTGAATGTAAAAATAAAGAAAAAAGTGTGCAAGACAATAAGAAACACTACCTGCCAAAAAAAGTGAAGTTTTGTTGAAATCGGTTGAAAAATGTAGGAAATCCATTCCCATATATAAACGAACACACACACACAAACACACACACACAGAAACACATACACACAGAAACACACACACACACACACACACAAACAATTTGGGTTTTATAATAAGTATAACTCGATATGAGTTGTCCCCCTTTCATTTTCGCGATGCCTCTTAATCGTGTTTTCAAATTGATTTCGTGCAAAAACAATTGTGTTTTTCCAATTTTTGGCGCTGTCAGAACCACCGCAAGATAATTTTACGTAGTCCTGTGAAGTTTTGTTGAAATCGGTTGAAAAATGTAGGAAATCCGATCCAATATATAAACGAACAGACACACACAACCTGGGTTTTATAATAAGTATGATAATAATAATAATACTTTGTATCAACACCACCCAGACCCGATTACAGAGATAGAACCTGCAACAATTTTACGGGACTACACAATACACACAGATAGAACAATCAAATCTAATCTCCCTGACATCGTTATTAGAAGCCGCAAACAACAACAACAAAAAATGACTCCTTATTGATATGGCAGTCCCTGCAGACTGCAATGTATCTTTGAAGATCTTCAAAAAAACTATCACAATACAAGGACCTTGAAATCGAAATCTCAAAAATGTGGCACATGAGAACATCAACAATCCCTGTTGTAGTTGGAGCCTTCAGATTGATTAGAAAAGATTCCAGTAGACTCATTGAAGGGTTTCCTGGAAGCCCATGCCTTAAAAAAATACAAAACATTGTACTCGTAAGTATAGGCTGCACCTTACAAATGGTTTTATCTATGTAAAATATTCTTTTCAATTGCTCGGTGGAAAATATCATAACGCCATTTCTGACCTTAGGTCTCTGGTCGGGACCCGGAAAGAAATGAGTACACATCAAAGAAATCAAAAGGAAATAAAACAATAATATTATTGACCAGCTTTTATCAAGTTGTACGGTGTTATCATCCACTGAATATAAAACTCGGCATGATAAACTGGGCCAGTATTTGCACTGGAAAATATGCGAATTTTACGGGAAGGAAACTGCAAGAAACTGGTATGAACATGATCTTAAGTTTTATCCTACCGATCGGCACGTGTGTTACGTCGGCCGTGGCCACGGCTATCCCGTCCAGTACGAGAGGAACCGCAGGATCGGAGCAACGGTTCGCGTGCTCGCTCGAACGAGCGGCGCTGCCACGCTGCCTCCGCGCGATAACGGTTGAAAGCCTCTAAGCCGGAACCGCGACCGGTGCCGTCACGGTATTACGAAAGGCGTCTCTTTTCGTTCCGCTGGAGCCTGCCATAGCGGCCGTCGTCGTCGGTAGGGGCGGCCGCGTTCGTCGGGGTATGCGTCGGTGGCGCTCGTCGTCGCTGTGCGCGTGCACTTCGGCTGCTGCCGCTTAGAGAGCTAGAACCTGTAACAATTTTATGGGACTTTACAATACCCACAGAGAGAACAATCAAATCTAATCGCCCAGATATTGCGATCAAAGACAGACTGTGATTTCTTATTGGCATGCAAGTTACTGCAGGTTATAATATATCTTTGAAGATCTTCAAAATGCTATCAAAATGCAAGGATAATGAAGAGGAAATCTGAATGATGTGGCACAGGAAGATATCAATAATTCCGGTTGTAATTGAAGCCCTCGGATTGATTGGAAAAAGATTCCGATAGACTCATTGAAGGGATTCCTGGTAGCCAATGCCTTAAAGAAATACACAGAATTGTATTCACAAGTACAGTTCTCAAATTACGAAGAACCTTATCTATGTAAAATGTGTGCCATCCTAGTTTTATTTTTCTCTTAGTTGGAGCCCTCGGATTCATTGTAAAATATTCCAATAGACTCATTAAAGGGATTCCTGGAAGCCCATACCTTAAAGAAATACAAAAAATTGTTCTCACGAGTACAGCCCACATCTTTCGATGGGCTTTATCTATGTAAAATATGTCTGTCTGTTTTTTAATTGCTCAGTGGAAAATGTCATGATGCCATTTCTGACCTTTGGTCTCTGGTTGGAACCCGGGAAGAAAAGTGTATACACCAGAAATCAAAAGAAAGAAACTGAAAATAGTAATAATAATAATAATAATAATAATAATAATAATATCTAGTCTGACGCATGTCTGGTATACCTATATCAGAAAGAGTGAACTGTTGGGTATATTGGGTTTCTTACACTTTTACCCGGGCGTCACATTATTGGCGTACTGTTCACTCAACAAGAATTATGATGTTGATACACAAAATCCTTTTAGCTATTGGGGCCATATGTCCAGAGTAATTATAGTGAGAAAAAAAAGGACCTCATAGTGAATTTTGCTGTCTGTGCAATCTCCAGAATAATATTAAACAGAGAAATCACACACAAGCTAGAATCATAGAAATTCTATGGTTGACAGGTTGGCACTTGACATATTTTCATCACATTTTAAATGGATAAATTGTAAATAAAAGGCTTCAGTCATCCTCGCCACCCACCCACCGCTGTAACGAACTTTCCCCGCGCCGTTTCGATAAACAAGAATTTTTTTTTTTGCAACACGCTGATGCCGGTTCAAATCCTCGCAATATTTAGTATTGCTGAATTATCGCTAACATTTTTTTTCCGAGATTTACAAACTCTACTGAACTGGAGTAGTGATTTTCTAAGCTCAGCTTAGATGTGGCACAAGGCCGAAAGTATGGGGCACCGAGTGAGGATTGAACTCACTATTCAGTCGTAATTGGTCTAGCAAGACAAACTTTCTAACCATTACACCACGTCGAGGTGCCCCTACTGAACTGGAGTAGCACCTGCTGCTCGGAGCATGAATGAAGAAGAGACGTCCCGGTAAATTTGCTTTTTAACGCCATAACGCCCACCCCCGCGCTAAATATCTCTTAAAATTATCCCAAATTGTCATAACTCCGTGTAAATGTTCATGCTGTACTCAAATTAACAATTAAATTATGAAGAAACCTACGCTTTTTGGAGTTACTTTTTTAATTTGTCAATTTTGTTTTATTTAAAAAAAATCCTTTCTTGGCTTTTCTTTACATTGTAATTTTTGTTTGTTTTAATTTTAAATAAAACTACACTTATCCAAAAAGAAATTTACATTGCTTTACAGTATTGCGTATTGATTTCGGAAACGAACTCATGTAAAGGAAGTAAATAGGCCCAAATTTAATGTTGCGCCACCGGATGTACTCAGCACTGAATCATTATGGCACTACTGGGGGACGAACGACCAACAAGACGTCCGATTTTTTCTTGTCCATAACTCCAAAAAACGGTAGATTTCTTCATAATCTAATTGTTAATTCGAGTTCAGCATGAACATTTACACGGAATTAAGACGATTTGGGAAAATTTTAAGAGATATTTAAACGCGCGGGCGTTTGGACGTCAAAAAGCAAAATTACCGGGACGTCTAATATCACCATCACCTGTAAGAGATTAGGAGAACAGTTACTACAATATGTTTCTAGTCCGACAGCCAGGGAGTGAATGAAAGTGTAACTCGTGTTGCACTGGTTACACGATCATTGAATGCCGAATATTTCCCTATAAGGAAACGGCTAATATTACCTTAACCATTAGAGATGTTCAGACCGGATACTACATTTTCATCCCAGTCCAATGGTCAGGCAGGGAAGAAAAACTTAATTCGATTAGCACTGGATATTCGGTCAATGAATGCTAAATGTTTCCTTATAAGGAAACTGTTAATATTATCATTACAATTAAAGATGAAAAGTTGTACTATAATTTGATCTCATCCTGATGACCAGGGAGAGAATAAAATCGTAACTAGAGTTGCATTGTATGTCGAATATTTCCTTATAAGGTAATGCTTAATATTACAATTATCATTAGGGATGAGGACTGATACGGAGTTTACTCGTTCCCTCACCAGAACGAGATGTGACACAAGGTCGTTTTAAAGTGGAGACCCGAGCGCGTACACCCGGGCAAGGGACAAAAATTCCTCACAGCCCCAGCAACCGTCGGTTGCGCTGGCCTCGGTGCGAGCAGCGATCCCTCCCTCTTCTGCAATGGGACGGCGCGGCTGGGCACCTCTCAGTATAATTTTCCTCAGTTGCCCCTCTGTCCTTTGACAGAGAAGCCCCTGAGCGCACTCCGTCCAAAGACAGAGACGCAACTGAGAGATGATAAATAATGCGTACAAATTATTTTATAGTAATTTATGAGGACTGATACTACAATTTGATCTCATCCTGATGACCAGAGAGCGAATAAAATCGTAACTCGAGTCGCATTTTATACCGAATATTTCCTTATAAGGTAACGCTTAATATTGCCATTACCATTTAAACAAAATATTTTATTCCTTGTGTAGTATTAAAAGAATCGCTTTCGTTTCAAATAACCTCAGATCGGCACCTATATATTTGTAATGTCGTCGATGCTCTGTTTATCCAAGTTTAAACAAGTGCTGGAATCCGAGAAAGACTTCTTCTCCTTGCGAAAGTCAACGACTTCGTCTTTTCTTGCATTTGAATTCTTTCGTTTGATTTTGGTCCTCAATGCCGACACTTATCAAGCGTCGCGATATTTCTTAATTAAGTCGTCCATATTTAGAATACCATGCAAATTACTAATGAATACTAATTAAGATAAAGTACACTAATTTGCATGTTAATTACATTGACAAAATTTCGTTACTTCTTGCCAGTAATCATTTTTTTTTTCAAACCTCGACGAAGTGATTATTCCGAGAGAAATGAGCCAGAAATAACACCGTTATATCTCGGAGTGGGTCTATATTGAAGCTTTCCACTTTAAAACGGGGAAAAAAACCTGATTTGCTGATACAGTAACTGAGCAGGAGAAGCAGATATCGCGTTTACAATTTAATTCTCTTCATTTTCTTCAAAGGAACGTTGGTGATCATGGCTCTCCACAATTTCCTCTCTTTTGTAGCTCTTAAGGATTTTTTTTTTTTTGCTAGCTGTCCTAAACTGATCTGCCATCCATTTACACAGGAGTATTTTTTTTTTCGTCTTGTATGTGTTACGTCCCTTCAGGACAGTAGCAATCATGGCTCTACACAATTTCCTGTCTTTCGTAACTCTTAATAAATTTTGTCTTTTTGCTATCTCTCCTAATCACTGTTCTGCCATCTATTTACACAAACTTATTCTTCTTCGTCTTCTATATGTCACGTCCCTTCAGGACATTATCGATCATGGCTCTCCACAATTTCCTCTTTTTGTAGCTCTTAATAAATTTTGTCTTTTTGCTATCTCTCCTAATCACTTTTCGGTCATCCATTTACACAAGCTTATTCTTCTTCGTCTTCTATATGTCATGTCCCTTCAGGACAGTAGAGATCATGGCTCTCCACAATTTCCTCTTTTTGTAGCTCTTAATAATTTTTGTCTTTTTGCTATCTCTCCTAATCACTTTTCTCTCATCCGTTTACATAAGCTTATACTTCTTCTTCTACTATGTCTCATGTCTCTTCAGGACATTAACGTTAATGGCTCTCCACAATTTCCTCTTTTTGTAGCTCTTAATAAATTTTGTCTTTTTGCTATCTCTCCTAATCACTGTTCTGCTATCCGTTTACACAAGTTTATTCTTCTTCGTCTTTTATGTGTCATGTCTCTTCAGGACATTATCGATCATGGCTCTCCACAATTTCCTTTTTTTGTAGCTCTTAATAAATTTTGTCTTTATGCTATCTCTCCTAATCACTGTTCTGCTATCCGTTTACACAAACATATTCTTCTTCGTCTTCTATGTGTCATGTCCTTTCAGGATATTAGCGATCATGTCTCTCCACAATTTCCTTTTTTTGTAGCTCTTAATAAATTTTGTCTTTATGCTATCTCTCCTAATCACTGTTCTGCTATCCGTTTACACAAGTTTATTCTTCTTCGTCTTCTATGTGTCATGTCCTTTCAGGATATTAGCGATCATGTCTCTCCACAATTTCCTGTTTTTGTAGCTCTTAATAAATTTTGTCTTTATGCTATCTCTCCTAATCACTGTTCTGCTATCTGTTTACACAAACATATTCTTCTTCGTCTTCTATGTGTCATGTCCTTTCAGGATATTAGAGATCATGGCTCTCCACAATTTCCTTTTTTGTAGCTCTTAATAAATTTTGTCTTTTTGATATCTCTCCTAATCCCTGTTCTTCCATACATTTACAAAAGCTCGTTAGGCATTTTATGCACTGTTTTCCCGTCCCACTTGTCTTTAATCTGTCCTGTGAGTATCAGATTTTCTAGACTCTCTTTTCTCATTACATGCCCTTGAAATTCTACTATCTCTTTCATTTGTTAAGTATAAGTGTCATTTTTATTTGCATTTTCTCTAAAACTTCGTCATTGGTCACACAATCGATTCATGTTAATCCCAACATCTTTCTGTAAATTCACATTTGCGTAAAGTCCCTTAAACATCTGCGGGTAGATTGTGCATACTTTACTGGTATAGAGGAAGACTGATATTACGTAACATTTCTGTACTCTACTCTTTATTTCCAATGGAATTGTCCTGTTTCTTAATACTCTGCTTAGCTTTTGGAAGGCATTTTTGGCTATCCCAATTCGCCTTCGCATTTCAGTGTCGCCCTTTCTGTCCTGAAATTGAAATTGTAATACTTTTTTGATTTTGGTATATCCAATTTGTAATTTGTATGTTGGGTTGATCATTTTGTGCGTGAATCTATAAAGAGACGCTATTCAACAGACATTTTTATAAAATGGAATATTGCTGTTATATATGATCTGGTGCGACCGCTGTACGTCTCGAGGTCCTTGACAAAATCCAGAGACGAATATGCAAGATGATAGGTCCTGATCTGGCATCTAGTCTAAAATCGTTATACCACAGATATGCTAATGCCTCGCCCTGTCTCTTCTACAAATATTTTCACGGCAACTGGTTCGCGGACTTCATTAATATAAACGTGTTACCAAGTTGGCATCTCGGTCCCACCCTTTCACTGTCAAAACGGTTAAATGTAACCGCCTCTTCTACTCCAACAGCTTCTTCTCTTGCACTTCCCGACAGTGAAACTCCCTTCCCCTTACCTGCTTCCCCGTTGACTATAATCATCAAATATTCAAGTGTAATGTCAATCGACATCTAACACCCTGAGATTGTTCCCCGTCCTTTTCTGTATCCTTTATCCAAACACGCCTCTTTACTCTTGCTCTTAATCATCTTTAACCCCTTGCTTGCTAGTGGCACTACCGCTTTGCTTAGGTTGAATTGCTTAAAAAAAAAGAAACGATAAAACTAATCCCTAATATATCCGTCACATAGTACCACGCATAGGAAAGAATTGATGAAATAAAGGAATATATATATATATATATATATATATATATATATATGTATGTATGTATGTATGTATGTATTATTACTGTTGTAATGGAATGTCCCACTCTCCGTATTGCCTATTGTGAAATGACAATATCAATAAATATATACAGTGTGCACAGGATATACCTGAAACTTACTTCGGTAATTGGAGATTCGTCACCAGCTGTGCTAGTCGAATTCTTTGCCTTCGTGCAGAGAGGAACCTAGACAAGGCTATGCTGAAGAGCAGAGTCTCGTCTAGGTTGGTAGACAGCTACCCGACCTCGTTTTTTACGGGGTCGACAGTGAATTCTTGCCCGAGCCTAAGGGATCAATTTTTCCCCGCGTCGAAAACGGCCTTGTGCCTCGCGTAGACGTAAGGTAAATAACCTTGCTTTAGCAATTAGTTGGAGATTCGTCTCTAGCTGTGCTGGTCAAACTCTCTGCCTCCGGACAGAGAGGAAACCAGTCGAAGCTATGCCGTAGGGAAGAGTCTCGTCTAGGGTGGTAGAAAGCTACCTGACCCCGTTTTTTTTAAAGGGTCCAAGGGGAATTTTTGCCCGAGCCTACGTTCTCGATTTTGTCCCGAATTAAAAAAAAAACGGCCTTGTGCATGGGGCGGTTGGAAAAATATCCTTGCTTCGGGATTTACTCGCGTGCTAACTGATTCCCTGTCTTTCAATAGTGTATTCTCTTTTAAAATAAACCTCTCTTTCTTTCATCTACGCCCGTGTTGCTGTTCCTTTCACTCGACTACCACTTTTGTCTATTTGTAACCTCTTTAAGGACACAGCAGTAGCGACGGGTATGAGATTCAAACTCACAGCGAGAAAGACCCCAAAACACTGTTTGTAAAACGTACATATATATATATACCGGTATATACGTGTCAATAATTTTTCCCTACCTCAGAGTTAAATTATAACATGTATGCAACAAGTAGTGTGAAACGGCTGAAGAGAGAGAGAGAGAGAGAGAGAGCGAGAGAAAAAGAGAGTGAGTGAGTGATTGAGAGAGAGTGAGATAGTGAGAGAGAGTGAGAGAGTGAGAGAGAGAGAGTGAGAGAGAGTGAGAGAGAGAGAGTGAGTGAGAGATAGAGAGTGAGAGAGAGACTGAGAGAGACTGAGAGAGAAGTGAATGAGAAAGTGAGAGAGAGAGGAGTGAGTGAGAGTGAGAAAGAGAGGAGAGAGAGGAGGAGAGTGAGGAGGAGAGAGAGTGAGAGGGAGACTGAGAGAGAGACAGTGAATGAGAGAGTGAGAGAGTGATTGAGAGAGAGTGAGAGAGAATGAGACTGAGAGAGAGTGAGAGAGTAAATGAGAGAGGAGAGAGTGAGAGAGAGTGAGAGAGAGAGTGAGAGGAGAGATAGAGAGTGAGAGAGACTGAGAGAGAAGTGAATGAGAGAGGAGAGAGGAGTGAGGAGAGAGTGAGAAAGAGAGTGAAACAGTGAATGAGAGAGTGAGAGAGAGACTGGGAGAGAGAGTGAGACCGAGAGAGAGTGAGAGAGTAAATGAGAGAGAGAGAGAGAGAGAGAGAGAGTGAGTGAGAGAGTGAGCGAGATAGCTAGAGGGGTTTTCTTATTGTAATATTGACCAACGGGAAAAAGGGCAGGTGAGTGGCGTCCCTCATTTTTCTTTTAAGAACCTATGGTTTTCTTTGGGCTTTTGACATCCTACTACTCGGCTGACTACATATCAACCGGCGTGTGTTGGCACGATGCATAATAAATAGCAACTGGCCTTCGTTATCCTTTGAGCTGACGTCACTCACCAGCCGTCACGTTATCTTCGTGATTTCATCTCAACCAAAGGAAGATAATCGACCTTTGCATCCCTACAACCCGAAAAAAATATGCTCGTAAGCATTGTGAACACATTTGAGAAATCATTTGTTTTATTGATTATGTAAAAGCGTTTGATAAATTACGACATAAAAATTGTTAGGCAAGACTGATTTATCTGCGAAAAATATTAGAATAATCCAATACTTTGAACAAACAGATAGATAATGAATTCAATAAAAACACAAAACAGAATGGGGCATAAGACAAGGTTGTATCCTCTTACCGGACATATACGGAATTTATAGCGAGGGGATTCTGAGAGAACTAGATGTTCTACTAGGATTTCTTATTAGAAGACTCAGTTTGAATAACATAAGGTATACAGATGACACAGAATTGATTGCAGACACTGAATAAAACTGCATGAACACCGGTAGAATTTAGTAAAGGAAACTGAGAAGAAAGGACTAAACGTCAATTGTAAGGAGGCAAAAGTTATAGCTGACAGCCAGAGAAGAAGACGAAGAGGAGAACTAAGAATTGGATGCATCATAATGAAACAAATACGAAAATTTAAATATCTGGAAAGTGTGACACCGAAATCCGAAGAACTGGAATAACGAAAGATGGCTTCTAAACGCTACGCAAATTATTAGAATAGAAATATTTAATTAGAAACAAAGAAAAGAGTGATGTACGGTTATGTAATCTCGGTCCTCCTATATGAAAGTGAATGCTGTACAATATCAAAGGAAATGTTGTTCTACAGAAGGATGCTGAGAATACCACGGACTGAACATGTCAGTAACAAGAAAGTTTTGAGGAATATAAAAACGCAAAGAACACGTAGAATCTGAAAGAGGCAGTTGATATTTCTAGATGACATGATGAGGAAAGAAGTCTTGGAGAATTTGACACTCACAAGGACAGAGGAAAACAGCAAGGAAACTACCGTAATTCACCAAATATAATACGCATTTTTAAAAAATAATAAACTCAATGAGGGGTACGTATTATGCACAGCTAAAAAAAATCTTTAAAAAATTGCCGTAAAAGAAAATAAGAATTATCATAAAACTAAATTAGAATAATATTATTCTATGTTTAAAATCATTTTTTAATAAGAGTCGGAAACGTTGGTCGCAATGAATTTGAAGAGGTACAATTTATAGGGTTTGATTACCAAACAAGGGGTGCGTATTATACATGAGTAGAAACATTTTCCCACACTTTCAGCACAAATTTTAGAGGTGCGTATTATGGATGAAGGCGTATTATACACGGGGAATTAAGGTATTCTGTGCAACGGTAACATTACAGGTATATCTTTAATCTCAATCTAATAGATTATATTTACCGTAATTCGCCATGTATAATACGCATTTTTCTAAAAAAAAAGAAGCAAACTCAGAGGTGCGTATTATGCACAGTTACAAAAACTTTTTAAAAAAATGCCGTAAAAGAAAATAAGAATTATCATGAAACTAACTTAGAATAATATTATTCTATGTTTAAAACCATTTTTAATAAGAGTAGGAAACGCTGACCGTAATGAAATTGCTGAGGTACAATTTATAGGGTTTGATTACTAAACAAGGGGTGCGTATAATGCGTGAGTAGAAGCATTTCCCCACACTTTCAGCACAGTGTTAAGGGTGCGTTTTATCGATGAAGTCGTATTATACATGGGGAATTACGGTATCTAACGAGTTTATGTAAATGAACAGGGCCTTATTGGGATGGTGAAAAGATAAATAAGTTACAAAGGGTAGGAAGTTGGGGTGAGCCATGATCGAAGAGAAACGGGACAAAGAAGGAGTAAAAAAAGAAAAAGGTAAATTATTGGTCATTTCTTTACAAACTCAGTTCTGAAATTTATCGGGTAGATAATGAAGAAAGATGGCCGGGAGTATATAAATCACTCGCTAAAGTAACACTGAACATGACATAACAACCAACAGAAAGATACGTCATCCAGACGACAAAAAATAAAAAATAAATAAATAAATAAAATAAATAAATAAAAGTATCCAAGTAATACGGGACTGAAAACCTAACTATAGAAATGGCTCCCAGGTTTCAGAAAAAATAAGACGAAAGAAAATTATTCCAAATTATTCCAAATAAGACATACATATCTTCTCAAAAATAAAACTTTCTTTATCTAGAAGCATCAGCAGGACTTTGGCGATGATGTCATCGGCAAAACTTAAATCAAAGCGTGTTACAACGGTTTCAAACATGGCCGCGACTTAGTAGAGAATGAGATGCCATTAGGTAGGCTATCCCCAAGCCGAAGTAGGAATAAAAGCAGAAACAGTGCATTCCATTTTGACGGTGGGTTTAAGCATACGGAGAGTGTCGGCGAAATTCGCGCCCAAAAGAGATGGCGGAACAGCAAAAGCAAACTACATGGGAATCGAGTGGTTTTCAGATTGAGGAAGAGCTAGAAGTCACAAGCTGGGAGATTAAGAACAAGTTGAGCCTGAGTATCACTAAGCTTTTGGCAAAAATTCAATATGTCTGCTCGACGCCTTTGGTCATCTTGTATGAAAACGAAAATCAGACGAGCACTCACTACACGTCTGTACTCTAGATGTAACAGCCGGAAAAGGACACAGCCTACCAGCGCGAAGATTTTCTTGCATGCGCAGGAAGAATGGCGTCACTTCTCACCCAAAAGATTTTGCTCTCGCGACATTAGTATTGGCGAAAAAAAAATCATGTTCTCTGTTAATACGCTTCTCAGATATCTAATTTGTTGTAACTGTTTGATTTCCGTTAGTATGAAACATTCCCATCATGCAACAGATGTCAAGTACATCGCAAAGTCGAACATATATTCATAAGTTGCCATCATTTCTGTCAAACTTAGACAAAATATTATCAAGCAAACAATAAAAAAAGAAATCTTCGGAAACGCTAAACCGAACAATATTCTTAACTACTTAAAGGAAATCAAACCTTACACCAAAATAGCAACCTATAAAACCTCATAAAAAAATTACATAAATATATTTTGAAAACTAAAAGAAAAGGAACCCTTCAGAATTCACAACTTCTGATGTTATGTTTAAGTGTCTTTTTTGCTGTCATTGTCTCTAGAACTTTGTCGTTTTTCACATGTTCAGTTTATGGTATTCTCATCATCCTTCTGTAGAACTTCATTTCAGTTACTTCAAGTCTCTTCCTCATCTTTGAGTTGATTGTCCAGCAATCACTGCCATATAGGAGTACCGATATCACGTCCAGTACTCTTTTTTTTTCTAAATATATTTTCCTGTTTCTTAATCCTTTGCTTAGCTTTTGAAAGGCATCTTTCGCTATCCCACTGCGCTTTCGGATTTCTGTGTCGCACTTTCTGTTCTCTGTTAATAAGCTTCTCAGATATCTAATTTGTTGTATGAAACATTCCCATCATGAAAAAAGTAGTCCATGCTTGGCGTAGGCTTCTCTGTAGATCGTACAGACTTCTCCATTATATCTTCGCAGGTCTGTGAATGATGTAGAACTTCTGACAGTGTGGAGCAGCTAACGCAAAAAGAAGCACTTCTGCTGATTGGGGTGCATAGTGTACATCCGCACGATGGTCCCGCTTACGAAGACCGCATTTTCTTCCCAGCCCGAAACTTGTGTTACTTGCTTGCGCCTGACCCGTCTGTAATGTGCTCGTGTGTAGAAGACGGTAACCTCAACATGCAGCAGATTTCGGGCTAATGGAATGATTTGAAGACATTTGTCAAAGTGGTTTCTGGTGTATTTTCAGTTATATTCCGTTCAGTATCTTCT
Organism: Acanthosepion pharaonis; assembly: GCA_903632075.3. NCBI lineage: Eukaryota > Metazoa > Mollusca > Cephalopoda > Sepiida > Sepiidae > Acanthosepion > Acanthosepion pharaonis. The sequence goes on along the minus strand of CAHIKZ030000678.1, from coordinate 965,898 downwards.
GTGAAATATACATACTGGCCATTTTCAAGATAAACAGCTAGATACGTCACTGTTGGATGTCGCCCGTGGATTTCAGAGCCCAGGATGCGCCACATTGCCTCGTTAGAAGAAATATATCTGCCTAAATGATAGATTATGCATTGTATATTGGTAGCACTATACATGAGCACGGAATTTTAGAATTTTTTTATCAGCTGAATTAATTTAGAATCTTTTACTTTTTTTTTACATTACTTTTGTAAGTAGATATTTCACACAGTTCAATCCTATCAGATTTTCTAATATACACAGTGTGGAATATCTACTAACATGGAAAGTAAAAAAAAAACACTAAATTAGGTACCTCCACTAATTCGGTATATGTAAGTTTTAAAATGAATTTTTAAAAATGAAAACGCTTTCTTGAAGTTTTCATTTTAACTTTAATTCAAAGCTAAAGAATCTAAAATTTACTATTTTCAGTAAGCAAAATATTCTGTAGTGTACTTTAAACATAAATTATATTGATCGGAATAGATTTTTTTTCATTAAAATCGATCAAAATGGCCATTTTTGACACATTTGTAAACAAAAATTAATTCTCGGTTTTAAAAATCTTGCAAAAATAAAATATATATTTCTGAAAGGTTATTTTAGGAAAATTAGCAAATTTAAAATTAAATTAATCTGACTGAACACAAATAGTACTTACTCATAGCATAAAATGTTGTTTAGAAATATTTCTTACCTACGTGATCTAGTTTTTCTGACGTATTAATCGATTTATATACATCCGATTGAGAGCCGAACGTGTTCATAGTTAAGTATGGTGGAGCAGACGACAAAGCTTTTTTTTTCGCCCAAAGGGGCGAAAACCCTTAACATACGTAACCTTAAAATACTAGATTTATCGGTTTGTATATCCATACTTCAGAAATTATGCACGTAATCACACATACAAAAACAGATGGAAATTCTTTTAAAGATATCTGCGGTTGTCAGATTGTAATACATTTTACAATATATGATTATTAAATACAGTTTTACTTAAAACAATATTTTTTAAGAATTATCTCATTGAAAATGAATTTTAAAAGATATAAAATCTTTACAAATTGTTCAATTTAAAATTGTAAAAAAATGAAAACATGTCTTGTAAAAGTTCATTTTTTGACGAAAATTTTTTTCTTCAGACAATATTGTCTTCACCGTATTATTATTCATAAAAGCATTACAAGTTTCTCTAATTAAATAATGTCTTAATTTTATAGCGTTTTTTATTTTTCGATTCAGAACAGATTTTCGGTAAGGCTGTGTCAGATTTTGCAAAAATAAAAAAAAAAATTCGGTGATTTAAATTCTTCAAAGAATTCTGCTTTAAGCGAACATAGTCACTAAAATATTCTCAAATTTTCATAAAATTAACTAAGGGGCTAAAACACATGTAAAATATTTTTGCAAGAATTTTTAAATTAATGTCTATCACCGTAAGAAAAAGGCGAAAATTTGCTACACTAAATTTTAGTATAACCACAAACGCAAGAAAAACGAGTTTTTTAATCAAAATTTCTAATGTTCTAAAAAGGAGTAAGAAATTTAATTAAATAATCAAAAAATATTTTAATCCTTCCTCTTGATAATAACATAAAGATTTTGATAATAAAACTAAGTTTTCATTACATTTGGATTATGCTTTCCTCAAGGTATGCTGATTTTTTAGCGTTTTGCAAATGAATTCGGCTGATAAAAAATAAATTCTATAGATTATATTAGGTTGGTGCAAAAATAATGACGTAATAATGTCGTTTTTTGAAAACGACTTTTCTACGTCAAAACGACATTCTTATCAACCTAATATATATATATATATATATATATATATATATATATATATATATATATATATATATATTTCAATACTGAATGTAGTGAAAGGTTTAAAAAACAATTATTCATTAAATTTTTAATTTCAGTTTCGCTTTTGGTCGCATTTGAATTGATATAGTCTAATTAAAACTTAACGGGGAAGGGTACGATTAAGGTCATTTGGATTTTTAAGAAGCATGTCTATTTCCACAGCTAGATCTTTTTTTAAACACAGACGGTATTTAGCACGAAAGTGTCTTTCAAACAGGTTGTTATTCCACAGATAGCAACAACAATCACGATATGCCTTTTTTCAATGTAGGTAAAGTTTCTTTCGCAAATACGCCCAAATTGAATGTTATTTTAAGTTTAAATGACAGAATGGATCGAACCAATTTCTTTGTATTTAATAAATTTGAACCTGAAGAATTTAATGATTCAAAGGTAAGATTTGAAATGATTTTGTATTCAAAGAAAGATTATACTGAATTAATGTTTTAAATAAAGATTTTATTTAGAAAATAACCTGCGATTCGTTCAGACGTACCCCCAAAATTTTAAATTGAAGAAAGATCCTTATCTGTCTGGAATTTTAAAATTTATAAGAGTTATCATTTTGTAACACGCGTAAAAAAATTCTAAAAATTTTGCAAGACCAATAGTCTCCTTTGCTTAAACAGGGATAAACAGCGTTTCGCGTAGACCAGGCGGTGAGCTGTGATCTGGGGCCCTAGCGGTGTTATTACAGAGTTTTATAAAAAAAAAACAAAAAAAAAAAAACAATTAGTTTAATAATAAACTGGATGTTAGCAAATTTTCATCAATATTGGTTCACGGGTTTAGACTGCAGCTTGATTTAGAAAGACAGATATTGCTATATTTCATAAAAAGTTTCGCACAGCGAAGAATCAGAGAAAGGGTTTTTGCTAATAATATGATCCCCACCAGAAAATACACCGTCTACAAAAACATCTGTCGGTGAGTAATTCCCATTTTTCTGTTTATTTCTCACCGTTTTCGGACACGCCTCTGTTCTTCGTAAAGGACACATGCGTGTCCGAAAATTCCGGACTTAAAACCTTTCTTTCCGTGCTTCATTTCTGTCATATGGTAAATAATTAATATTTAATAAATGTTTTTCGGACTGATTATATTGGTACCCTTTCGATTGTTCTTGTTTCCTTAACTGACCTATCTATTTTAAATACTATAAGAAGCACAAGTGAACCCTTTCATCTAAAATAAACTTCGAAATAAACGAACACTGAAATATTTGTTAAAATCGTACACTTTAAAAAGTGCTCAATTTCAACTCGGAAAACCAAACTTGCATAGCGATTTAATATCTTAAAATGATAAGAACACTGACCGGAATACTACCGCGGTTTCGACCGCTAAGGTTTCATCAGCTGGTTTGTTCAACGAATCGATCAAAGGCAACGCAAAGACTTAAATGCCTTGTATTCCTGCGCTTTTGACCGCAGGAATGACGGCCTTTGTAATAATTCCCCCCCCACTTTCTCTCTCTCTCTCACTCACTCTCTATATATATTCATATATATATAGAGAGAGAGAGGGAGAGAGAGGGGGAGATGAAGAGGAAGAGAGAGAAAGAAAAAAGAAGATAAAATAAGAGAGAGAGAAAGGAAGAGAAAGAGAAATTAAGAAAAAAGAAGAGAAAGTAAGAGAGAGAGAGAGAGAGAGAGAGAGAGAGTGAAGAGAGAATGAGATACACAATAGTAAGTTACCTAACAATGAAAATAGAAATCGAACTAATTAGGGGCATGCAAAATTATTAGGGAGAGAGAGAAAGAAAGCAAGGGAGAGGAAAGGGAGAGAGAGGGAGAGAGAGAGAGAGAGGAGAGAAATAGAGAAAGTGTGAGAGAAAGGGAAAGAGAGAGCATAGAGAGTGAAAGAAAGAAGAGGAGAAGAGAGGAAGAACAGAGAGAAAAAGAGAGAAAGAGAGAGAGAAGAGAAAGAGAGAGAGAAGAGAAAGATAGGGAGAAAGAGAAAGGAGAAAATGGGAGAAAGAGAGAATGAAAGTGTGTGTGTGTGTGTGTGAGTGAGTGAGAGAGAGAGAGATAGAGAGAGAGAGAGAGAAAACCTTTTTTCTTTTTGCACACATTTTAGTAAATCCTGTTCAGTCACTTTTTCTGTTATTAAAGATGAAAGCTCCATGGATATTACGAATACCATTACAGTGATGTTCCTCACCAGGGGCCATTTTTACGATGACAGACTAACAGCCTCATCAAGCCTGCAGCTGCATCCAACATTATCTAATTAACCGCAGGCTTTCTTGCTTGGTAAACATTTTTTTTTGTTTTAAGTTTAAATCCAATCCTGGTCTACCTGTAAATATGGCGCTCTTTCCGCACGAACTTATCACACCCGCCATCTTGTTTACTGTTTCGTTTTTGCTGTTTGATCTTTTCACCTGCGTGAGTTGATGCTTCAACATGTTCAACGAACCGCCGCTCCCCTGCTCGAAAAGACTACCTTCACCCTCCTTTGCTCGCCTTATTCTCATTACAGAACTTTTCAATTCTGATCTTATCAATCTTTCTTTCTTGGAGCCATGTTTTGCCTCGGGCCATCTTCAATAATCGCCCGTGTTCATGAATCCGCATTCACAGTAAAAAAACAAATAAAACAAAACGAAAACAAAACATAACCAGAGCAAAGCAGTTGTTCGGGGGATAATCTCGCATACAATTCCTTATAATTTTAAAGGAAATTAAAACAACAACAACAAAAAAAAAGCTTTGGAAAGAATCTCTCATCAATACCAGAAACAGCGATAGGGTAGTGGTTTCCTGGTGCCTTTTTCACAAGTTCGGTTTTTTTTCTTCTTATCTGTGAATTGCCAAAACTTCTTAAGAAAGATAATGGAATTTTTTCCTGTTGCCTTCTCCGCAGATTCCTTTTCTTTATTATCGGAGAATTGTCATGACTTCTTGGGAAAGACAGTGGAGTGGTTTCCCGTCGCCTTCTCCACAGATTCCTTTTCTTTATTATCTGTAAATTGCCATGACGTCTTGAGAAAGACAGTGGGGTGGTTTCCCTCTCACAAACAATTTTTCAGGAAAACACGTTTCTCAAGTCCATTAGCTGTTATCGCTCTTTCCAGTATTGTTGACGATTTCCTTCCTAACCTTTTGTTCGAAGTAGTGTGGAACGTCAACATCTTGTCATTATTTTCTGTTATACTGTGGCGAATGAATTTTTTTTCTTCCACAGAATGAATTCGAATCTTCGTCGCCACTTGTTATGGTCTGGTTCCTTGTACCACGGTGATAGTTCATGGTTGAACCAATAAAGAAGAACTCGAACACAGGTATGGAATAACACAGATATATTACAAACAGGAAGATATACAGAGAAGTAGAAGTGTTAGTATGAACAATCAGGTTTAGTGGAGAGAACAATGTAGTCTCGACCAGTATCACTATTCCAATGTCTTGCAGTAATTGTCTGAGCGCGACTCTGTTTCGGACTGCCTCTGATTCGACTCTTGACTCGACTTGAACTACTGACTCCCTTGAATTACTGACTCTCGTTGAACTACTGACTAACTCCTGAACTACTGACTCCATTTGTTGCCTACTCCTGAGGCGCAGTATTTATTAAGTATGGAATAGTCCATTAATATTATTATGGGTAAGATCCCATAACATTTTCTATTCGAATTACACGTGACATCATATTTTGTAGGTTACTCGTATCATTAATGGTAGAACCAAAAACAGTAAATGAGAAATCAATTCACCACAATGTAAATATTTAAAGAGTGCCTTGATGGCAAGGTCATCATACTTATTATAAAAGCCAGGTTGTGTGTGTGTGTCTGTTCGTTTATATACTGGATCGGATTTCCTACATTTTCAACTGATTTCAACAAAAACTTCACAGGACTACGTAAAATTACCTTTGCGGTGGTTCTGGCAGTGCCAAAATTGGAAAAACACAATTGTTTTTGCACAAAATCAATTTGAAAACACGATTAAGAGGCATCACGAGAATGCAAGCGGACAACTCATATCGAGTTATACTTATCATAAAACCCAGGTTGTTTTTGTGTGTGTGTGTGTGTGTGTGTGTGTGTGTGTGTGTGTGTGTGTGTGTGTGTTCGTTTATATATGGAAACGGATTTCCTACATTTTTCAACCGATTTCAACAAAACTTCACTTTTTTTTTGGCAGGTAGTGTTTCGTATTGTCCTGCACATTTTTTTCTTTATTTTTACATTCAGAATGCTTTAAAAATTCCATTTACAAGACAAGTGTTTATAATAAAATTCTATTCAATCGGTAGACTCATAACGATTGAAAACAATGTTTTTGTTTGAGTTTGGGTTTGACCAATTCGTAAAAAAATAAAAAAAAATAAAAAAAAACAACAAAAAAAATCTAGTTGAGACATGCGTGTCCGTCAACCTTAAACAATAATCTTTGTCAATTTTTTCAGTCTTTATGATGGTCGATACTTGATCTATCTCTTACTGTTACATCCCCGGGCAACGCCGAGCTCTACTGCTAGTCTCCAATAAATTTGTACCTTGGCTCATACAATATTTCACTATTCTAGCAGAGCTTCTATTATCAAAGTGTGGGATATCCAATAACACGAATAATGGAAAAGAAAAAGAAAGAGACCCTAAATGAATTTGACTAGATAAAAAAAAATTTTAAAGAAAAAATTCTAAAATCCCCAGCACCCTTCGTCCGTGCTCATGTGTAGTTGTACCAACATAACGAATTTAGTACTATAGAGGCCTGAAGGACGAAACGCGTTACATGTATTCTTTTCCCACTTTTTCATAGGGTGTATCAAAAATAATTTTACAAACTTAGGGGTCGGATTCCTGACATCAAAACTAGCTAAAAGTATTTCCAAAAGCCCATCGTTGTACCTCAACACAGCAACTCGTAACAAATGTTCAAAATATCCTCCGCTTGCTTCTACACACGCATGTACCCGTCGGACCATTGACTGGCGCACACTTTCAAATACTCCCATACAGTGTTGAATGGTTTCGCAGGCCCCCATGACATGTTGATAAAGCGTCTCTGCATTATTAACGTCTGCTGCCTGAACCAATTTTTTTAGATGGCCCCATAGATGAAAATCCAAAGGGCTGTGGTCGGTTGAACGCGCCGATCCCTACCTACCTATGCATCTTTCATGGTAGATACCAGCAAGTGTATCCCGAACAATGTGACTAAAACGTGTTGGAGTCCCATCAGACATGAACCACATGCAGCTTTGTATTAGCAGGGGTACATCCTCTAGCAGGTCTGGAAGTGTGTTCGAAAGAAAGTCCTGTAGACAGCTCCTATAAGACGTGCTGGGAGAAAATAGGGACCTACCAGACAGTCATTTACAATTTCAGCCCACACATTAATCGTAAACTAATGCTATTGCACCTGGAGATTCCGATCCGCTCACAAATGTTGGTTGTATAAATTTGATATTCTATCTCTTCTAAATGTTGCCTCATCTGTAAACAAGACAGAAGAGACAAAAAACGGATAGGCAGTTTGTGCAATAAACCATCGACAATGGTTCTCCCTCGGTGAGTAATGAGAGGGCGAAATACCCTGCACACGTTGCAAATGATACGGATACAGGAGCTGCTGTTCAAGTACCCACCATGCGATACTATAAGATGTACGACATGCTAAGGTCACTTGACGTGTGCTGATACATGGGTCGTCTCTGACAGCCTGTAGGATGTGTTTTTCGTAGTCAGGTGTGCAGCCTCGCGTCCATTACTATTCGCGCGGTGCTCTTGAAATACTCTCGATGCGGTACTATGAGATGTACGACATGCTATGGCCACTTGACATATGTTGATATCTGGATCGTCACCGACAACCTGTAAAATGCGTTCTTCGTGGTCAGGCGTCAGTCTTCCTCGATCCATGGTTTGTGGTGCCATGGATTGTGTATCAGCAACGCGACGATAAACAGCAGCAAGGGTTGGATGACTTTGCGGTCTTTGACCCGGAAACGCAAACTGATACACACTTGCAGCCTCGCGTCCATTACCATTCGCACGGCCGTATGTAAAATTCATATCTTATTACCCGCGATATAAATATCCTGCCATTGTTAAATGGAACACATCTCAGTTAACTCACTACTATCAAGTTAAACGTTTAAGAGAGACTAGGCACAAATGTACACGAATGAAAAATGGAACCAAGTCTTTAAGCCAAAACGGCACTATCTACCAAAATATTTTTGAAACTTAATAACACAAAAACGAAGGATTTGCGGACATATGTTTATATGGAATTTTGTCCTTGTTCTGGTGTGAGGAACCCGATCCAAAGTTTTATAAAAATATATTTGATATACTCTCTCTCTCTCTCTCTCTCTCTCTATATATATATATATATATATATATATATATATATATATATATATATGAATGACCTGACGATTGCGTCTAGCATGAAAAAAGCCTGTCATCTCTAAGTGTTGACTTCAATGTTAACTTTTATATTTACACACGCTCTATCTCTGATATTGAGCACTTTATCCCATAAATATAGCACACATTAAGACTATATTTCTTCATATGTTCTGTCCGAATTTTAACTTTTTGTTAAAATGAACGAAATTTAAAGAGTATTTTATAATGTCTAATGGAGCTGAACATTATTTTTTTATGTTTAGATGCATTTTAAACTGATCAAATTTTATTTCAGAGAACAATAAATTAAATTTTGTTTGATTAAAACCCTGCTAACATGGAAGTACCAAGAATCATTTGAGGCACATAATGCTTTATGAGTTCAAGAAAGGAAACACGGCAGCCGAAGCGGCTAGAAACATTCACTCAGTTTATGGAGAGGAATGTGTGAATGAAAGAACTTGTAGAAGATGGTTTGCAAAATTCAGAAGTGGAGATTTCACCCTTGAAGATGAAGATCGAACCGGACGTCAAGTTGAGTTTGATGAAAAGCTTTTCTTGAAGCAGCCCTTGAAGAAAATCCTGCTTTATCAGTTGAGGAATTGGCAGTGGTTCTCAGTTCAAACCATACAACTGTTCATCGTCATCTTCAACAACTTGGAAAAGTTCCTAAACTTGGAAAATGGGTGCCTCATGAATTGTCTGAAAACAACCTCAAATCCCGAGTTGACATCTCCTCTTCTCTCCATTCTCGCCAACTTGTTACACCTTTTTTGGATAGACTTGTGACTGGCGATGAAAAATGGATCTTTTATCGAAATGTTAAGCGTCGTAGACAGTGGCGTGGTAAAGGAGAAGGACCCCAGCCAGAGCCGAGAAGGGAACTTCATGGGCAAAAGGTTATTCTTTCAATCTGGTAGGATCGCCATGGAATAATTCACTTTGAATTCTTACCACCTAATGCAACAATTAATGCTCAAATATACTGTCAGCAATTAGAGTGTTTGAACAAAGCTTTGAGGGGAAAAAGACCTGCTCTAGTGAATCGAAAAGAGGTGATGTTTCATCAGGACAATGCGCGACCCCACACAGCAAGAATCACGTCACAGAAGATCGAAGAACTTGGTTGTGAGAAAATTCCTCATCCACCTTATTCTCCCGATCTCGCTCCTTCAAACTAGCATTTGTTTCATAGCTTACAGAATCATTTGGAAGAAACAGATTTTGTAACACAGGAAGAGGTTAAAACTGATATTTGTGAGTTCTTCGAATCAAAGCCAAAAGAATTTTACAGTAATGGAATTAGTAAGCTTGTTAATAGATGGAAGGAAGTCATAGATATTCAGGGAAAATATGTTGTTGATTGAATCTGTAATTAAATGTAACATTTGGTCATTTGTTTTCTTTATTCAAAATTCGGACAGAACTTATGGGATGACCTGATATATATATATCCCTGACGATCCGTTTAGGTGAAACCTATGTAGGTTTTATCTGGCTCACTAGGTGTATCTATCTATCTATCTATCTATCTATCTATATATATATATATATATATATATATATACGTGTGTGTGCGATTGTGTGCGCGCGTGTGTGTGTGTGTGTGTGTGTGTGTTTGTGTGTGTGTTATCGGTCCTGTAGCAATTATTGCTCTTTCCAGTACTGATGAGGAGTTTTCTTTCTAACCGTTTATTCGAAGTTGTGTGGAATGTCAACATTTTGATTATGCCTATATTTTCTCTTCGATGTTATCGGTTTTGGAAGTGGGGGGGGGCTCCCAGTGTGCGGTATCTTTAGGAAGGTTTTGAGCTTGAATGTGCTGACCTTGTTCAGATTGTTGATCACGCTAGATAACAAACACCTTCTCTCTTAGAAACTGTAACTAATGTCTACCCTGCATAGTTGCAGTGTAAACCGCAGGTGGGCTCAGTGGGTGTTGGGCAAACACAAATATGTCTGAGCGCGCGTCTGCAATTGGGATCGGCTAGCCACCCTAAAATACGGGTATCCTCGAATATCTATAGAGCTAGCTAGCTACTATCTCTTTAGCTCTGTTCATATCTATCTATCTATCTATCTATCTATCTATCTATCTATCTATCTATCTATCTATCGCAGCCTGTTCATATCTATCTATCTATCTATCTATCTATCTATCTATCTATCTATTCTAATCATATTCATATCTATCTATCTATCTATCTATCTATCTATCTATCTATCTATCTATCTATCTATCTATCTATTTTAATCATATTCATATCTATCTATCTATCTATCTATTTTAATCATATTCATATCTATCTATCTATCTATCTATCTATCTATCTATCTATCTATCTATCTATCTATCTATCTCAGCCTGTTCATATCTATCTATCTATCTATCTATCTATCTATAGCAGCCTGTTCATATCTATCTATCTCTCTATCTATCTATCTATCTATCTATCTGCTCTTATTGACATTGAGTATTGTTCCTCCTGTGATGTTTATTCTTCCTAACTTTTACTAATGTATTTATTGTTATTTCTTTTTGATCACAGAATCAAAGTGACACTTCCATTGACTTGATAATAGATTTACCTGTTCATCAGGAGGTATTTAGAGAATATCTTGACTGCATTAATTGATGAATGATAAAAACATCTTTAATATCTCCTGATGATTATACATTTTGTATATATCTGCAGCGCTGAAAGTTTGAAAACTACTTTTGGAATCGTTCTTTCGTGCAATTACCAATAAGAAAAGTCATAAATCTGAAACGTCTTCTGGCAAAGGTTTAACATATCTCAAGACATGATCTCTAATAAATTTAGATGTAATTTTGAATTGCCTTTTAATGTCACTAGCCTGAATATTTTATAACGTACCCATAATAATTGTAAAATTATTTTGATTACCATAGATAAATTCTCCGACACTTGTATTATCTAAAATATTAATTTTATGTAGATTGCGTTATTATAAAAATGTTTATTTTTAGAATAAATAAATTTAAAGATGATATGACCTTGAAGCAAGGGTGCAGTATAGCAAATTAATGTATTTCACACTCATCGCTAGACTTTTGAACAGAAGAAGGGGTATATCCCTTGTTTTTCTTGTTTAAGATTGGGTTTCGGGTTCATTCTAAAGTCTACTTCAAGTCTATGCTTCTAACGTCTCCACCTGATCTCTGAAATTTTATTTCCCAATTATTTATTTATTTTTCTTCCTTCTCTATAGGAGTAGATAGGTTTGCCTATCGCTTGCTTCACACTCCTCTCTGCTCTTTTGAACAGGAGTAGAGATTTATCCCTTTTTTCCCTCCTTAGGATTGGGTTTCCAGTTCCTTCTAAAATCTACTTCAACTCTATACTTCTAACGTCTCCACGTGAAATCTGAAATTTTATCTAATATTTTTTTCTCCTCAACACTTCTACCCTGTCTCTTGAACAGGAGTAGAGGTTTATCCCTTGTTCCATGTTTAGGATAGAGCTTCTGTTTCTCTCGAAAGTCTTTTCATTCTCTTTCACTCACTTGCATCTTAGTGGCATCATTACCTTGCTCGAGGTGAACTAATTAAAAAAAAAATGATTAAAATCTGTGTTTATCACAACCAATTTTTGAACAGGAATAGAAATGTATCCCTTGTTTCATGTTCAAGATTCGTTTTTCAGTTGCTTCGTAAATGCTACTTCAACTCTATAATCCTAACGTATCTGTCTACATTTCTGAGATGAGGTATTATGTACACTATTTACATTGTTCGGACAATCATCCTCATCTTTGTTGCCATATTTATTACAACGTTTCGGCCGTTGTAAGCTGAGGCTTTTTTCAGGTGCTTGGAATGGCGAACTGAACCCTTTATTTCGCTCGGTGGTGTAGACTGTTCTAGTTCCACGTGCCATGTCTAATGGATGTCAGTTATCAATTATCTCCTGTTAATTCCCCCCTCCAAGTTCTAAACGCATTAGTTAGATCCAGTGACAGGACCCAAAGAGTGTGAGTTCAATACCTGGTTAAGTCGTTGGAGAACTTGGTGAGGGGAATTAACAGGAGATAACTGATAACTGACATCCATTAGACATGGCACGTGGAACTAGAACAGTCTACCCCAGCATGCGAAATAAAGGGTTCATTTCGACGTTCCAACCACCTGAAGAAGGCCGGAGTGTACAACGGCCGAGACGTTGTAATAAATATGGCGACAAAGATGAGGATGATAGTCCGAACAATGTAAATAGTGTACTTTTAACGTGTCCGCTTAAATCTTTGAATTTTTATTTGCTATTTATTTCCGTCCTGGGTAAGATGACAAACTACATCCGGCAGTAAGGTCTCTGATTAGGAGGCTTTGACGAGTGTGGAACCACATGTTAATTGCTGTTGTTCCCTGGTCCACCTTGAAGCAGCGTGGTAGCACCTGTAATGGTCCCAGCTATGGGCAAATATTTAATCCCCAAACTGGGGTCAAGACACTATGAAAGTGTAAGACTAGGCTTTAATGCTAGCAATACGTCTTTGTAAAAAAAATAGCAGGAATAAATTTTGAAGAAAAATTATTACATATTACATTACCAGCAAAACATTTTTACATGACCAGCAATGTATTTTTGAAAAAAAAAATATTACCAGCAATAAAAATTTTGTCGACATTGAATAACCCATTGAGGTGTTGATATGCCGTAAACCAAACCAAACGAAAAGGGGTCAAAACATTACGAAAATATAAAAATAGGTTTTAATACAAGCAATAGATTTTTGAAAAAAGAAAAAATATTACCAGCAATACATTTTTTAAAAATATATATTACCAGCAATGAAAATCTTGTCGGTATTAAATAACACATTGAGGTTGATATGCCGTAAAATAAAACAAACCAAATCAAACTATTAGGTTGGTGCAAAAATAATGACGTAATAATGTCGTTTTTTGATGTATTTTTTAACGTCAAAAAACGACATTATTACGTCATTATTTTTGCACCAACCTAATATTTCTTTAGCATTTATTTTGCTTTGTTTTCCTCAATAGGAGTAGATAGGTTTGCCTATCTTTCGATTCACACTCCTTGGTCTTTTGAACGGATGTAGAGGTTAATCCCTTGATTCCTGTTTAAGAATAGGTTTCCGGTTCCTTCTAAAGTCTACTTCAACGCTATACTTCTAACGTCTCCGTCTAAATTCTGAAATTTTATTTATTTGTTATTTATTCATATGCTCAATAGGAGTAAATAGGTTCGCCTATCGCCAGGTTCACACTCATCCTTCGTCTTTAGATCAGGAGTAGATGTTTAGTACTTGTTTTTTTCTTCGTTTTTTTTTTGGGGGGGGAATTAGGTTTCCAGTTCCTTCTAAAGACTACTTCAGTGATAGTAGAGGAGGGTCAACATTTGTTCTTTAATCCACCGTGTACGCTGCCACTGCCAGTCAAAAACTAAGGTATACTAGTGTATTCTAAATTTATTAACTACCATGTATGATTATGAATTACGACAGGATATTCGTCATTACGTCGATAGGCTGAAAATATCGTAGGCTGATGATGAAGAAGTTGTACTAGAGCTGTGAAATATGACATGTTTCAAATTCAACTCTTCTTAATATCTGCTTTGTTTCTTCCCAGGAAAGCTGACGTCTGACTGTTCAAAAAAGACGGTCCTGGTTATTATGATAAACAACATCCGGGAGCAGGGCCTCTGATCGAGAGATTTGATGAGCGTGGTAGCACCTGTTAGGAGCCCAGCTATGGGCAAATAGTTAACCAACGAACCTGCCCGCGCCCTGGGTAAGATGATAAACTACGTTCAACAGCAAGGCATTTGATCAGGAGTTTTTGAGTTCAGGTGGTGTGGAGCCACCTCTTAGATGCTGCTGTTCCCAGGTTCATCCTGACCCGCAGTGGTAGCACCTGTTAGAGACCCAGCTATGGGCCAATAGTTAACCCACAAACCTGTCCGCGTCCTGGGTAAGACGATAAACTACACCCGACAGCAAGGCCTCTGATCATGAGGTTTTGAGAAGCGTGGAACCACCTCTTAATTGTCGGTGTTTCCAGATCCACCCTGACCCGGGTGGTAGCATCGGTTAGTGTGTCAGTCTATGGGTAAATAGAGATATAAAAATATATTTTATTTATAATAATAATTTCCAACAATATCTATTTATAATAATATTAACAACATTATTTATAGTATATATTTAGTTGAAGCCATAAGTATTTAAAATAGCTAAATTTCAGCTTTAAATGACTCATAGAAGTGTTGATATGCCGCTGAACAAAACCAACCAACCAAATCAACAACATGAAAGAATACTTTCATGACATTAATCAATATCCTACAATTTCTTAAAGAAATCAAACTGCAATACAAAATATAACTCCAACAAAACTACAACATAAAACATACATACCACTGCCTCTAGTAATTATGTCCACACAAGCATGCATATGTACAAAAGCTGAGTATCAACTACCCTTTATGCAATTGTGTAAGCAAAATAATATATATGTTTATTATTTCAAAGTCACCAAGAAAATTATATTTCGGCATTAAATGACCCATAAGGTGTTGATATGCCGTTAAACAGTAAAATCAATTCAAAGAAGACTTTAAAAGTAACTAGTAGCAGATTCTCTTGAAAATGAACAAACTTTGGAATCGTGATGTTATCAACATAAAAATGGTTTAGACTCCAAAGACATTCATGTTGACATGGTTTCTACATTACAGGATGACTTTTTTACGAACATGATGAGCAGTCTTCTTTGAAAGGTTAGATATTCAGTTTAAGAAACAATGCAGATATTAATAAGTGAAATTAATACATGCAAGATTTCACGGCTCTAGCATCACTCGTTCATAGTCAGCCTATGAACATTTCAGCCCATCCTCGTACCTGGAAAGAAACAATGCCATTGTTAATAAGAAGAATTGAAATTAATGCATACAAGATTTCGCAGAAATTTTTTTAAAAACTTATGATTTCCTAGCACCTTAATAATATTGAAATAAAGTCATAACATTTGTTATTTTATCTTAAATGAAATGGGTCGTGGCAATTGGCTGTGTTCCATCAACATCGGAAGCATAGTCTTCGATGCCACCAGAAGAGAAAAGAAAGAAATCAAACGCCAAGAGAGAAAAGCACAACAAAATCAAACTCGTCTTCCACCACCATTACCATGCAGTCAATTCCATCATTTCTTCTATCCAAGAATTGGTCGATTGTGTCATTAGCACCATCACCAGAAATGAAGCGATCAGCAAGGAAGGAATTAAATTCTTGGATACGAGAGATAAACTCGACGACGATCAAGAGAGCTTATATTTGTTTATATATCCTTTTTAAGAAAAACATAATAAGATTCCGAACACCATTATATTTTTCTCTATATTATTTATCTTATTATTTTTTCCCGAGCAACGTCGGGTATCCCAGCTAGTATAGTAATGACGGGCGTATGTCTTTGAAACAAATATATTTTAACGGAGACATTTTTTTTTTGCTTTTTTTTTTAAAAAAAAAACTCTGAGTAATTTCCAGAGAATCAATTGTTGCGTCTTTCAACAGGAAAAAGAAATCCTCTTAATGTTGTGTTTTTTTTCTTTATCAAATGAATGATCTAAAGTTCTATTGCAGACGTATGGCAGTAAGCATGAACTGTGAATGACGTCATAGGGAAGGAGAAAGAGTCTGTCGGATGCAAAACGGGTATGTGACTGTGAAACTATCCTCCCAACCCCGACTTGGAAGTGCTCTTGTTTGTTCAAAAAGGGTTAATAGGTCATATGAACAAAGTTCGGGAAAAAAATATTCCTTGCATCAAGGTTCTAATTGATTCTACAGAAAAGACGATATCAGAGAAATATCTCTGTGTCATCTGTTTGCACTCATATATATATATATATATATATATATATATATATATATATATATATATATATATATATATATATATATATATATATTATTTTATTAAAGATATAACAAAAACATGCTTCCAGTACTACAATGCTACTACAATATTACTCTTCAGCCGATGTTAAGTGACTAATAATTAAATAATTTTTTTTTTAAATTTCAAAAGCAAAATGCTACATTATTTACATTATTCAGACTCTTGTCCTCATCTTTGTCGCCATATTTATCACAACGTTTCGACACATGGCACAGTGGATAGAGGCGTTAGTTAGATCCAGTGCCAGGACGCAAAGAGTGTGAGTTCAATAACTGGTTAAGGCAGTAGACAATTTGGAGAGGGGAATTAACAGGAGATAACTGATAACTGATATCCATTAGACATAGCACGTTGAACTAGAACAGTCTACCCCAGTGAGCGAAATAAAGGGTTCATTTCGACATTCCAACCACACGAAGAAGGCCGGAGCTTTTACAACGGCCGAAACATTGTAATAAATATAGCGACAAAGATGAGGAGAATAGTCCGAATAATGTAAATAGTGTACATAATACCTCATCTCAGAAATATAGACAGATACTGAAGGATACGTACTCCATACACCAAAAATATGGAGGCAAAATGTTACCACTTTTCTGAATGATAAAGGGGGAGGAGTAAGAAAACACATAATCATAATTAAAAATAAACTTGTGGGGTGGTCTTGACCACCTAATTAAATGTTAGATCTACACTAACACTGGTCTACTTTGTATTGAGCACTTTTTAAAGAGTAAATACTTCGAACAGTGGAATTTTATTTCATCTGTTCTTTCTCTCATTTGGATATATATATATATATATATATATATATATATATATATATATATATATATATATATATATATAGTCAGTTCTCAACCGAAGAATGACAGTAATGCCACTAAAATACACTGGGCTACATGGAGTGAAAAGAAAGAAAAAAGACTTTAGAGGAACTCGGAACCTAATCCTAAATTATAAATCTTATACAAACGCATATATATATATATATATATATATATATATTTAGGTATAATATTAGAAAAGGATGAGCAGCTCTAAAAAGAATCTGCCCAAATGCCTTTACTGTCAAAAAAGCGCTCGATATCATAAAAATGTCAGATCTCAATATTAAATATTATTGAGTCTTAAAACTTATTAATTTAAGATTATATATATATATATATATATATATATATATATATATATATATATATATATATAAAAAGAAAGAACAGTAAGATATATAATACGGTGTTCTTATAGATATTTTTCTTTTTACAAAATAGTGCTCAATGTAAATTTACAGAGCATTTATATTATAAATTAATTGATTTTAAATCAATTTATATATATATATATATATATATATATATATATATATATATATATATATATATATATATTTTTTGAAAATCAATTTATATATATATATATATATATATATATATATATATATATATATATATATATATATATACATATATATATATGTTTCCCATCGTTTTCGACGTATGAGTATCTTTCAGTTCACTTTTTTCAGTTGTTATGTCTATATTTCGTATGAGACGAAAATACTGCACGGTATTTGTAAACAAGTTCACACGATGGACATGTTGAAAGGTTGACCGTGATATGGGCTAATGTATTAACCCGAGATTTAGTGTTTATTCTTAATTCTCTCAGATAATTGAGACGATTCTTTTCAAAGTTAGTTATACCTCATTGGCAGGTATTACTCTAATTTTCTCGGTTTTTAACATCAAGTTCAAACTCCTCTATTGGGATGTTTGCAGCATTTAAATTGTATTTAAGTTTATCCTTGAATGTCGACCTACCTTGCACTTACCATGAAATAGCTGGCTATGCTTGAGGATTATGGGCATCCGATCATCACTCATTCTGATGAAATGACCAGCCCCTCTGAACCCTGATTGCATCAGAAAGGATGCAATACCACCAACACCACATTTAATGAAAAGATCAGGAATCGAGATTTTGTCCTGCCGTGTATAACCGCATATCGAACGAAGACGACGTTTATGAAAAGCATCAATTTGATTGATGTGCGCCCTGTATGGCGTTCACGATTCTGACCATTAAAGAAGTGTGGTGAGAATGACTGCTTGATAGACACTGATTTTTGTTTTTAGTGAAATCACACGATCATCCCGTAGGATATATATATATATA
>CAHIKZ030000678.1:917500-945000 GCA_903632075.3 Acanthosepion pharaonis | reverse complement strand
TTTTAATATTACACGTATTTAAAGATCTGAATAGCTATTATAGCAGGATTTCGTTGTCAAGCTTTTTGAATCTTTCTATACTTCGTTTTTTGATTGGTTATTCTAGCTCTTGTAACAATGTTTCCCCTAGTGTAGGATCGTTAATTAATCTGAAACTTTTAAAACCATTTATTTTCTTTTCAACATCATCACTTGATAAGACACAGAGTGTGTTGAAACAAAATGGCTATTTTTGTAGTGATTTTATAACATACTTATGTTATAATTTTTTTTTTATAAAAAATAATTATATATATATATATATATATATATATATACTCGACTATCCGTCGAATTCGCTGTATGAGGGTCAAGCAGATCATTTTCTAGGAAACCGACAGCCCGACAACAGCACATGAGATTTAATTATAGAGGTGGCGGTTTCGTGCAGGACCATCCATACTTTTTGGAGGGGCGAATACAGAATCCTGGTGCACTAAGTGCCACCAAGTCCCCAAATGACCCTTCGCAGGTTTTGAATTCAGAGTTGTCCTTCTCCTAGACCAGTTGCCATCCAAGGCTATAGAACACAGTCTGTTCTGCTATTTACCCATACCTGGAGGGAGAAGAAGAGGATTCACACCATTCCTAAGTGAATGTAATAGATTCGACTGGATTTCCGAACTCGGCTCTCCGATTCCTCAATATAAGCCGCTATCCATTACTCCACCGTGCCTCCTCATATGAATGAGAGAAAAAGTGTGAGAAAAGGGGTGGGGAGAGGAAAAGAAAATCATAGACAATAAGAACAAGAAGAGCGTAAAAAACGGAGAAGATAGTTTGAGTTTGAGACGGAAAAAAAAGTTTTTTTTTTATGGAAAATTCGGAGCTGAAAGTGCGGGTAACTTTTGAAATCCACCCTGTCCAAATAACTTTATCATCAAATTCGTCATCAAGAAAGTCTTTCTCCCCTTCTTCCTCTAGCTACGATGGCATAAGGGTGGGCACCCGTTTGTCTTGCAGACATGCGACCAAGATTGGTACATGATAACATCCTGAATCGACGCAAAGCTTCGGAAACGCATCAAAGATTTTATCGTCTTCAGTCAAATTTTAAAAATGGGAATATATGACGAATTCTAGGAACACCGAAACGATGCGTCTTTATTAAAACAGAAACAAAATAACAAGAAAATGATTATATTATTAAATATTTCCTTATTTTACAAGCATAATCTTTACAACGCTTCTGTGATCTCAACAGCACATATAACTATTACTACCACTACTACTGTTTCTGTTTCTGCTGCTAATAATAATAATAATAATAATAATAATAATAATAATGTAATGTAATGTACCAAATGCAGAAACGATGGCAAGATAAGCCTCTGCTACCCGTACTAAATAAGCAGACAAAATCCCGGACCCAATAGTGGTTACGTAGTGCAGGGTTAAAAGCTAAAAACCGAAGGTTGTATTTTGGTTGCACTAAGCAGAAAATACCAAGCACACATACTGAAAAATTGTGTCAGCCCCAAAATGAAGATGCTGTGGTAAATATCCATAAACAATTGATCATCTTGTATCAGGTTGCGCAGTGTTTGCTCCAACTGAATATAAAACTCGGTACGATATACTGGGCTAATATCTTCACTGAAAGATATGCAACTTTTACGGAAAGGAAACCGCAAGAATCTGGTATAAACATTATCCAAACCCGGTTACAGAGATTAGGACCTGTAACAATTTTATGGGATTTTACAATTCACAAAGCGAGAACAATCAAAGCTAATCGCTCAGACATCGGATGTGTTTTCTTATTGATATGGCAATCCCCGCAGATTGAAATGTATCTTTGAAGATCTTCAAAAAACTATCAAAATTCAAGGATCTTTAAATGGCAATCTAAAAAATGTGGCACATGAGGACATCAATAATTCCACTTGTAATTGGAGCCCCCGCAATGATTGCAAATGGTCCCGAGATACTCATTGAAGGGATTCATGTAGACTATGTCTTCAAGAAATACAAAAAAGTGTACAGATCGCATATTACGAAGAGCTTTATTTATGTCAAATGTCATTTTTTTTACAAAGATTCACACAATACAAATCCATAGAGCCACTCAAGATAGAGGGTTAATGTGTATACTTATATTTGTGTAGGTAAGGACAAGCGTTAGGAGTATATAGCTAAAGCAGACTTTAGAAGGAACCGGAAACACAGTCCTAAACAGGAAACAATGGATAAACATCTACTCCTGTTTAAAAGACCAGGAGGATTGAGAAATGGACGATAGGCGAATCTATTTACTCTTCTTTTTAAATTATCAGTGGAAAATGTCATGAAGCCTTTTTTGAACTTTATGTCTCTGACTGGGAGCCCGAAGGATATGTTTATATAGCATAAATGAACAGTAACAACAACAACAACAATAATAATAATAATAATAATAATAATAATAATAATAAGTCACTTATATATTTTGCATCCTTAAAAAGGTTAGAAACCGTCAAAGTTGGTACTCGAGTGGAAGGAACAAAAACACGGGCGTAGATGGAAGACAGAGAGGTTTATTGTAAAAGAGAATACACTACTGAAAGACAGGGAGTCGACTAACACTTCCGGAAGCCAGCAGACAGATAGACAGACGGACTGATAGACAGACAGACAGACGGACTCAGGTATGTCCTGTGCACACTATATATATTACTGATATAGTCCGTCCACAGTAGATAATAGGGAGGGTGGAACATTCCATTACAACATATTTGCAGTACAGGAACAGACCATGTGAATTAATGCTACCATGGCTCGGACTGACAAATGACTTACGTTGTTTCTCATGTTTGTCAAGAGTCTTCCGATATCATCAGTTCACAGGTGTACGTATTTTTGCTGTTGACAAATCTATGTAATCTTGTATTTATAATAAGTTCAATAGGCTCGGCAGAGTAAATCTGGCATCTATTCTCGAAAATGACCTTCAGTCATTAACTTAGGCAAGAAAAGGTTTGTAAATCGCGACTGACACTTGTGGTTGAACATAGATCGCCAGGGAGCAAACAAAGGCGATCTCGTTACTGAACTAAGTAGATCACGTGAGCAGAGGAAACGCATTTATAGAGAAAATCGCGTGACGTCTAATATATGTTCTCTATCTCTAGTCTATCCTCTATACTATACGGATCAACACTTCTTTTATTATTATTGAGAGCATTATTCTCTCATCTATTCCTTTTAAGAAGTACTATTAGTTTGAGTACTATACGAAGGCGTCTGACACCTGTATTGTTCAACGGCGTTATTGTAGTTGTATTTGCGAGGAGGCACGATGGAGTAATGGATAGCGGACTGAGGAATCGGAGAGCCGATTTCGAATTCCAGTCGAATCTATTCGCTTACATGTTAATAACCTTGGGAAAGTTATGAAACTTCTTCTGCCACCAGCTATGGGTAAGTAGCAGGACAGACAGGGTTCTATAGCCTTCGATGGCAACTGGTCTAACGCACAAAGAAATGGCAACCTACTGCGGGAAAAATCTACCTCATTAGTCGTGTATCGAAAGAATCATGATCGCCTGAGCGTCTATCACGCATGGCACATAGCTGAATCGGAGAGCCGAGTTCAAATTCCAGTCGAATCCATTACATGCGCTTACATGCTAATAACCTTGGGAAAGGTATGAAGCATCTTCTTCTCTCCCCACACCCAGCTATGAGTAAATAGCAGGACAGGACGAGTTCTATAGTCTTGGATGACAACTGGTCTACCGCAGAAAGAAATGGTAACCTACTGTTCGTCATTCATGTAACGAAAGATACATGATCGCCTAAGCGTTTATCCCGCATGGCACATAACTGAATCGGAATTCCAGTTGAATCCATTACATTCACTTACGTAGCCTTGGGAAAGGTATGAATCCTCTTCTCCTGTCAGCTATGGGTAAGTAGCAGGACAGACCAGGTTCTATAAGTCTATCTGGTCAACCGCTTGAAAAAAATGGCAACCAACTGCGGAAAAAAAATCTGCATCGTCTGCCATGTATCGAAAGATACATGATCGCCTAGGCGTGTATCTTAACTGACCTGCGATTACAAAGTCTCTACTACATTGGTATTGACGAGGTATCAAGCAAGTGTACGGTTGAGATTACAAAATAAATTTGAACACCTCCAAAACGAAACAACTATCCCTTAATCATTATAGAGAGACCATTTAACCCTCAATCAGGATGGCCAATGCTTAACTCTCGTAGAGTAACTCATTTCATCTCATTATTTCTACAGACGAGAAGTGGAGCGATTATATTAAACCAATTGTTTGGTTTGCGGCTAGGAAAATAGGTTCATTGTGTCGTGCCAGAAAAAAAAAATTCTCGTCAAAATTCATTTTTCCCGTTTTATGTTCACCCAATAGCCACTCAAGGTAGAGCCATTCAAGGTAGAACCACTCAAAGTAGACCGTTACAGCGTGGACTTACCTGGTGTAACAGCAACATTGTTCAAATCGTGTAAAAGCAAAAATTATCCAATTGTTAGATTAAAATTTGAACCGTTATGTCTTAGAAATGGAATTCTCCGAGGTTTTTATTACACTACTGGACTCTACTTTGAGCAATAAAAAATGTATAACTACTCTCCAAGCTTAACAGAAAAATCCTGATGAAATCTATCATGAACGAAAATGACATGTTCATCATTAATTAATAAAAGCTACGGATCGGACGCTCCTAAATATTTGAACTGTCATTGCTGAAACTCCTCCCTCACGTACCAAACGTTTATGATTGAGCTGGATCTTTTCTAATTGATATCTTTAGTTCTAAGTTGAAATGATGATCCCTTATTCTTATGTGAGCTCCTGATCTAGTTTTCATCTACTGATCGCTCTTATTTTTAAATTATTCACCGCTGTCTTGATGGTTCTAGAATGGATGTTAAAGATGGAAGCCAGAGTATGAATGTTGGTACCATTACTGATGGCCTGAATGATTATTTTCCTCTCCCCATTGCTCAGTTCAGAAGACACTGGAGGGGGTGACACCTGTGATTTTAACCTGTTCTCTTTTTAGCTGAATAACTCAGTGATTCTTACGACAAATGGTGTCAAGATGGCTAAACGTCTTATCTGAAAACCTTGCAAAAAGTCACAGTATTGGTTTAGTGTTTGTTTCAGATATTAAACATTTTGTGGAATGGACAATTTTGCTGTTACACCCAGTATATTAGCGTAGGAAAGAAACCGGATTATGGCTATAGAGCTGAAGACAAAAGAACCGGAAATTCAATCCTAAACAGGAAACAAGGGACACGTCTGCTGTCATTTTTCTACCAGCGTGGCTTTCTTCTGTCTTTCCTAGAAATATATTCAAGGCAGTTGTTCTAATGAGCTCTTCTCCTCTCCTCTCGAGTTCATCAATTTAAGCATACGACTAGATACGCTACTACATCCTATCGTCTTTATATTAAAATAACAACATGTAACTCTATTCTGATAGTTTCTTTTCTCGAACTTCTCACCTGTGGAACACTCTTTTAAATTTATTGCTTTCCTGTCGCTAGCAAGCTTAAAAAAAATTAGATGCAACGTCAATCGTCATCGATAGAGTAATGGATTCCGGCTCGGATTGAGGAATCAGGAGAGCCGAGTTCGAATTCCAGTGGAGTTCATTACATTCACTTACGTACTATTGCCCTTGGGAAAGGTATGAATCCAACTCCTCCCCCCAGCTATGGATTGAATAGTAGGAGAGACTGGGTTCTATAGCCTTGGATGGCAACTGGTCTAGTAGAGGAAAACTGAATTTAAAAAGAATATGTAGCATTGGCGAAGCACATATTAGGTAGCTAACGAAAGGAACGTTTGCATTGATCCTGACTACGGTTGACTTCTTTTTATTGTACTTTCCTCTCACTAATGTTACTTACTCTGTTCCACTACCAGTAACACTTTGTGTCTTAGTGGCATCATCGCCTTACTTGGGTGAAATGATAAAAAATTCCGGATGTATAGTTTGGTTTGATTTACGGCATATCGACACCTCAATGTGTTATTTAATGTCGGCAAGATTTATATTGCTGGTAATATTTTTTCCAAAAATGTATTGTTGGTAATATTTTTTTGTCGAAAATGTATTGCTGCTTAATATTTTTTTCTTCAAAAATTTATAGCTGCTAATAATTGTTTATAAACATGTATTACTGGTCTTAAAACCTATTTTTACGCTTTCATAGTGTTTTGACCCCAGTTTGTGGGGGTCCCCTATTTTCCCATAGCTGGGACCCTAACAGGTGCTACCACCCCGGGTCAGGATGACTTGGGAACACCAACAATTAAGAGGTGGTTCCACGCTCCTCAACACCTCCTGATCCGAGGGCTTGCTGTTGGATGTAGTTTATCGTCTTACCCAGGACGGGCCGAATGTATAGATAGGTTGATGAGGCAGTTAATTACATCCTCACTGTAAGTTATAAGACCGCACAGAAGTAGTATAAGTGACAACGCAAGGGGATTGGTAAGAAAATCCATTTGAAATTAAGCTCTAAATTTAGTATCAACGTGAAATACAAATGATATCTGTATCAACCAGAGGCAAAGGTAGAAAATGACATTTGCCAGATATTAAGCGATTTCCAGGAAGTTCATTGAAGCACAAAAAAACTTGACCTTATTGATTGTTTTGCGACACATCAACTCCTCATGAGTCATTTAATGCTGAAATAAAATTTTCATGGAAGGCATTAGTAATTTCTATAACAAAAAAGTATTGCTGATAATTTTACTATAAAAATTTAATTTTATACATTCATAGTGTTTTGACCCCAGTTTGCGAATTAACTATTTACCCATAGTTGGGATCCTAACAGGTACTACAACTCCAAGTCATTATGGGCCTGGTACAGCGTCAGCTAAGAGGTGGTTCCACACTCCTCAAAAAGCTCCTGATCAGAGGCTTAGCTGCCGGATGTAGTTTATCGTCTTACCCAGGATAGCCTGACCCTAATACTATAGATGGGAATTTCTCCCGTCAGGAATTTAACAATTTTTAATTTATTGATTTTTCTCTTCTATACGATACAAGAGTGAACCCCCACCCCTCCAAAAAAATAAAAATAAATAAAATAACAATGTCTTACTTGGAAGATGAAAATACTATGAAACATGGCGGTTGAAGTAATTCCTGTAGTAATGGCGTGCTTGAAACAGCATCTAGAAACTTGAACGAGGGCATAGGGGAAATTAGGACTAAAACCAAGATTGTAGTGCGCCAGAAAACTGCCATCATTTACTGTGCGAGGATTCTCCGTAAAGTTCTTAAGTTGTGAGGAATCTTGTTGACACCATTCTCCAAGAACAGAATTTCCATTGACGACGTCAATGTGTGACAAAATAATAATAATAATGAACAATCAAATCTAATCGCACTGACAACGTTATTAGAGAGCGTAAACAATTGCCTCCTTATTAATATGGTAGTCCCTGCAGACTACAATGTATCATTGAAGATCTTCAAAAAAGCTATCAAAATACAAGGACCTTAACATCGAAATCTAAAAAATGTGGCACATGAGACCATCAAGAATCCCTGTTTTAGTTGGAGCTCTGAGATTGGTTGGAAATGATTCCAATATACTCATTGAAGGGATTCCTGGAAGCCCATGCCTTAAAGAAATAAAAAGAAATTGTTCTCACGAGTACAGCCCACACATTACGATGGGCTTTATCTATGTAAAATATATCTGTCTGTTTTTTAATTGCTCAGTGGAAAATGTCATGATGCCATTTCTGACCTTTGGTCTCTGGGTGGGAACCTGGAAAGAAATGAGTATATACCAGAAATCAAAAGAAATACTACTACTACTACTACTAATACTACTACTACTAATAATAATAAACGATGATATATTAAAATAAATACTATATCGTAACCAATGCTTAAAACACACACGTACACACACACACACACACACACACACACGCACACACACACACAAATACGCATGCATACATACACACGCACAAATTGATACGCAAATATGAACACATACACATACACGTAAGCACATATATAAGCACACGCAGATAAGGAAAGTAGCCAGTTTGAAATTATTGACATTGCTGTTCCCCACGATACAGGGGTAGGCCCAAAAGGAAGTTAAAAGATTGAAAATAGCAGCATCTGTCTAGGGAGTTGATATAGTTATAGATCATGACTGCTGAAGTAATTCCTGTAGTAATGGTCGCACTCGGAACACTATATAGAAACTGGAAAGAGAATATCAATCAAGATTGTAAGCTGCCACATAATCCCTATCATTTAATCTGAAAGGATTCTCCAAAAATTTCTTGTGTTGTGAGGAGTCTTGTTGATACCATTCTCCAAGAAGAGAATTTCCATTGACGACGTCGATGTGCGACACCAACATAACAAAAACAACAACAATAATAATAATAATAAGAAGATTTGTGGAATGGAGACTGAAATTATACCAATAATAATCGGAACTCTAGGCCTCATCAGAAAAAAAATGGACAATTTTACTAACACTGTCCCAGGTAACATCAACATAAAGGTTGACCAAAAGATCGCCCGCCTTAATTGGAATATCTCATATCCTAAGAAAAGTGCTATCAGTTAAATGACAAATCTCCGATAGGGCCTAAGGACCATAGTTTGGACCCGACTCTACAGGATAGAAATCAGGAAACATAACATACACAAATAATAATAATAATAATAATAATAATAACCTATTATTGTGAGACCGGAAACTACCTACACAATAGACTCTTCCAGGCCTATATTAAGTAGGAGAGTGACACAGAGAGACAGTTAGAATCTCGTACGACTACCAGTGTTGGACACTAACATATAGTAAGCTCCGCTTACACTATCTCTGTAACCTGTTGTTAATATATCTTTCTTACATCTAATCCGTGTTCCGTGTTTACCTTCTGTGGTCCCAAATTTGGCCCCACATTACCTATACAAAATGTGTGACCTTAGGTTGTTTTTTTAAGCTGCGGTAGAATATGACAGTCACTAGATATTATGGGATTTCTCATTCTAACAGATTATGTTATTGAAACACGAACACCCGATCTTATTGTTATAAATAAGGAAAGTAGCCAGTTTGATATTATTCACTTTGCTGTTACACATGATACAGGAGCGGACCCCAAAGAAAGTTAAAAGATTGAAAAATAGCAGCATCTGTCTAGGGAGTTGATGTAGCTATAGATCATGACTGCTGAAGTAATTCCGGTAGTAATGGTCGCACTCGGAACACTACATAGAAAATTGAAAGAGAATATCAACCAAGATTGTAAGCCGCCACATAATCCCCGTCATTTAATCTGCAAGGATTCTCCGAAAAGTTCTTGTGTTGTGAGGAGTCTTGTTGATACCATTCTCCAAGAAGAGAATTTCCATTGACGACGTCGATGTGCAACACCAACATAATAGTAATAATAATAATAATAATAATAATAATAATAATAAGCAATACACCGACAGAAGCTGCAAAATACTTAAAAAAAGAAGAAAGCAAATGCAACGATACAGAAACAATGGCAAGATAAGCCGCTTCACGGTCAATACTCTGCCCGTACCAAACAAACTGATGTAGACAAACGTCAATGTGCGAAATAATAATAATAATAATAATAATAACTAATAATAATAATCTGTTACAATTCTATGGGACTACACAATACACACTGACAGAACACTCAAACCAACCGGCCAGATATTGTTATTAAAGACCACAAACAAAAACGGTGTCTCCTTATTGATATGGCAGTTCCTGCTGACTGCAATGTATCTTTGAAGATATTAAAAAAGCTGTCAAAATACAAGGACCTTGAAAGAGAAATCTCGAAAATGTGGCATATGGGAACATCAACAATCCCTGTTGTAGTTGGAGCCCTAGGACTGATTGGAAAAGATTGCAGTAGACTAATTGAAGGGATTCCTGGAAGGCCATGCCTCAAGGAGATACAAAAAATTGTTCTGACAAGTACAGCCCACAATTTACGAAGGGCTTTATCTATGTAATTTTTTTTTTGTCAGTGGAAAGTGTCATGATGCCATTTCTAACCTTAGGCCTCTGGGCGGGACCCGGAAAGAAATGTGTAAACGCCAGAAATCAAAGAAAATAATAATAATAATAATAATAATAATAATAAACGATGATGTATTAAGAAAGACTACATAGTAACCAATGCTTAAATCACAAAGTGGGTTATTCTGGAAAGTTGACCCTGGGGGACGCCTGCGTTGACTGCCAGTGCCCCTAAGGACTGGCCTATAATAACTACTTTCAGGGTAGTAATAATTGATAACTGATTCCATAGCTTAATAGCTTGTATAGCAAACTTTTGTTCTGTACATTGTCAAAGACCTTCGAAATATCTAATGTTATTGTCCTCGAGGTGTGCTTGTCGACAAGAGGCTCACTGATTCCGTGTGTAATGGTAGGACGTCAGCAGTGGATCGGGCCAATCGAGACCTGTACTGCTCGTCGCTCAAGAGGTTGTTTTTATCTCGGTGTTCGATGATCTTATTGATTATAGCCTCAGAAAGCTTAGTGACTGAGAGCATGATTATAGAGCTCCAGAAAACGGCCATCATTTCGTCTGCAAGTTTTCTCCGGAAAGATCTTGTGCTGTGTGGCATTTTGTTGACACCATTCTCCAAGAACAGAATTTCCATTGACTACGTCAATATGTGACACCACTAAAAACAAACATATCTGTTGTGCTTGGTAGAAATAATATCAAGGCTAAAGAAATTGACAAAATATACTCATACACCAGCCTCTGGATTGAAATTTCTAGAATTTGCGAAGTTCAGGCCATTATTTACATTATTCAGACGAATGTCGAACTGAAGCCTATATTTCGCTCACTGGGGCAGACTGATCTAGTTCCACGTGCCATGTTTTTAATGGATGAACGAAATAAATAGTTTCAGTTCGACCTTCCAACCACCTGATGAAGGCCGGAGCGTACAACGGCCGAAACGGTGTAATAAGTATGGCGACAAAGATGAAGACAATAGTCCGAATAATGTAAATAGTGTATATAATACATCATCTCAAAATACAGACCGATACGTTCAGGCTAATATACCACAGAAAAAGTCTTACATTAATATATATATATATATATATATATATATATATATATATATATATTTATATTTTCAGACCGATTATCCACTAAAATAACGCTTGATATAATATTTGAGACTTTAAGATAATTTATTCTGCGAGTGAATAATGCATTAAATTTTTTTTCAGAATATCACTGATTTCGACTATTCGATTATTTAACTGATTTCGACAGGTTCAACTATTTAACCAATAACTGGGGGGGGGGAGAGAAGAGATCGATTCATACATTCTTCAATAGTAAATTCCTTGTAAGAAAACTGATTCGAATTCGAATTCGGCTCTCGGATTTCTCATTTTTCTTTTATTTTCTCTCTTATTTCTTACGAATGCTCATATTGCAATTTTTGATATTATTATTACATTTTTTTTATCAGAGCTTATATTACAAATTTTGTTGTTATTCATTGCTTTTCACTACTTATTACTAGTTCCTATATTGTATTCATTTCTATGCTTAGTCGGCTCAGGAGAGTTAAGTTAAAGAGAAATAACTGAGATACCCGGAAGAGGCATGACACGTTGAAGTAGAAAAACCTACCCCGGTTCGAAATTCGAATCATCTGAAGAAGGCCGTAGCGTAGAACGGCCGAAACGTTGTGAATATGGCAATGAAGATGAGGATAACAGTCTGAATAATGTAAATAATATAAATAATCATAATGCCTCATCTCAGAGATATAGACAGATATATAGAGAGATATAGACATAAAGGCCGAAACGTTGTGAATATTGTAAGGAAGATGAGGATAACAGTCCAAATAATGTAAATTTTTGGTTTAATCTAACTCTGGTAAAGACAAAGCATAAAGGTCTTAATGGGTGGAGCTAAACAATGTGAACATGTGCTATGGAAAGAGCCATAATTTTGTGATGTTGCCTTTGTTGGAAAATGGCTGCAGAGTGAAAAATATCTGCTCCTATATGCGTTTCTCCATTTATCATTGTTTCTCTGTCATATTTTTATTTTCATAAACTCTCCATCTTTTCTTTGCCAAAGACAGCAATTGAATTGTGTGCTGCCTGAGCGGGTCTCTCTGGCAGCATACAATGAAAAAATTGTTTGTCACGGGCTCCGATTCCACAAAACATGAAATTAATATTTAATTATAAAATAAACACTTCTCTCTTTCAAGTTTCGAACTGCTCAAATTACCATTGTTGGCAGGGGCCGGCTTGATGCAAAATGACTCTTGTGTCTTCTTCTTTAACGAGAAAACAGCTTTGGTGGACGCGAAATGCTCGCTTTTCCACACTTTGATAATCCGTCCCATCCAAGTGACATCCTCCACCCCTTATGGTAAGTACTTAGTTGCACCCACTTGACTCTCTTAGATGATTGTGGAATCCGTCGATGTCATTTGCAGATGTTTGATGCAGAACCAGGCAGATGCTGATGGCATCTCTGATTGTTTTGTTTTTTTGTTGTTTGTTTTAAATCTGTGAATAGACGTAAAGATTTTGCAGAATGAGAAAACATGAAGAAAGAAAAAAAAACAAAAAACTATAGCCTCTTTTCTTCTTCTGCCCCTTTTTGGTTTCACTTTTATCGTCTCACCTCCTTTTCCTTGTCGTTGTTGCTCTTCTCCTTCTCTTCCGTATTATTATTATTATTATTTTAATTATGATTCTTTCTTCTTTTCCCCCATTCTCCTTCTCCTCCTACTTCTTCTTCTTATTTTTATTATGAGTCTTTCTTCTTTCCCCCCCCTCCTCGTCCTTCATCTCCTCCTCCTTCTTCTTCTTCTTATTATTATTATCATTATCATTATTATTATTATTTTTATTATGATTCTTTCTTCTTTTCCCCCCTCCTCGTCCTTCTCCTCCTCCTCCTTCTTCTTCTTATTATTGTTATTATTATGATTCTTTTTTCTCCCCCACCCTCCTCGTCCTTCTTCTCCTCCTCCTCCTTCTTATTATTATTATTGTTATTATTATGATTCTTTTTTCTTTTCCCCCCTCCTCGTCCTTCTTCTCCTCCTCCTTCTTCTTCTTATTATTGTTATTATTATGATTCTTTCTTCTTTTCCCCCCTCCTCGTCCTTCTTCTCCTCCTCCTCCTCCTTCTTCTTCTTATTATTATCTTTTTTCTTCTTCTCCGCTCCTCGTCCTACTTCTCCTCCTACTCCTCTTCCTCCCCTTCTTCTTGTTCTTCTTCTTGTTGTTGTTGTTCTTCTTCTTCACTTGATATTATTTCTAAAACATCCTACTATGATTGAGTTTGTTCCTCTCTTCGTTAGTTTGCACGACCGTTACGCCCTGCCAATATTGGATTCTTCCGTTTTGATCGTGTGGAAAGAGACGAGGAAAAAACACTTTTCGGCTTCTCTGAGAAAATGAATGATTGAAAGAAAGAAAGAAAGAAAGAAAGAAAGAAAGAAGGGAATATATTAACGGCTGTTTAAGTGAAATGGAAAAAGTTTTCAGTTTTAAATCATTTCATTTGTACCACCTTTATTAAAATAAAAGACCTGCCTTCATATTTATGAAGGTTATAGCAATATTTTGTTGTTGTTGCTGTTATTGTTATTGTAGCTCTTCTTCTTCAATTGATATTATTTCTAAAACATCCTACTATAATTCAGTTTGTTCCTCTCTTCGTTAGTTTTCACGACCGTTACGCCCTGCCAATATTTCGTTTTGATCGCGTGGGAAGTGGGTTGGGTGGGAAAGACACTTTTTTGTTTCTCCAAGAAAATTAATGAAAGAAAGAAAGAAAGAAAGAAGGGAAGGTCAAAGTGTTTAACAACTCTTGCGAATACGACATAAATAAAAGACGGTTCCGTTTTGATTGCACAGAAAAACAAAACAAATGGCACACGCTACTTGGTTTCAGTGAGAAAATGAAAGAAAGAAAGAAAAAAACAAAGAAAGAAAGAAAGAGGGGAATATAGAAGTGTTTAACGGCTGTTTCAATGAAATTGAAAAAAGTTGCCAATTTCAAATCTTTTCATTTGTACCCCCTTACTTCTTAAAATAGCGTCCAGCTTTCTTATTATGATTGTTATTGCAATATTTTGTTGTTGTTTTCTTCTTCTTCTTCTTCTTCTTCTTCTTCTTCTTCTTCTTCTTCTTCTTCTTCTTCTTCTATTTCTAAAACAATTCCTATTATAATTGCACTTTTTCGGCCCTTTCTTAATTTGCACTACCATCACGCCCTGCCAATAATGGACGATTCCGTTTTCATTTCAGTGAGAAAATGAAAGAAAGAAGGGAAGAAAGAGGGGAATATAGAAGTGTTTAACGGCTATTCAATGAAATGGAAAAAGTCTATTCATTTGTATCCCCTTACTTCTTAAAATAACGACCAGCATTTATATTTATGATTGTTATTGCAATATTTTGTTGTTCTTCTTCATGCTCAAATATTTAACAATGTGATAGAGGAATTTCTACGGATATTTTATTGCCGTGCAACTCGCCATGAGATTATTCAGTCATTAACCAAAGGATTAAGTTTCTTCAGAAAATTCAAATAGCAACACCGTGAAATTTCCACAGGTTAAAACAAGTATTTATAATTCTACTTTCCCCCTATTGAAAATTATGTGTCAATTTAATAGAAATATAATGTCTATAATTTTCATTTTGAAATATCTGTATGATTAGGTCGAAAAGGTCAAATTGAAAACTGATCTAAAAAATGATCTCCAGTCTGTTGTTAACTGGGGCAAGTAATGGATTGTTAATTTTAACGCCTCCAAAACGAAACTTCTCTCTATCAATCGTCTGAAAAACCTCTTCCTGCTCCCCTCTCATGAGAGTGACTCATTACATTCTCGGCTGGCATGAAGTGGAAAGATTCTATTTAATCCATTGCTAGATTGTTTCCTTTGTCATGCTGGCCAATGTTTCTCGACAGAAGTTATCATAAGTAATTCTAAGTCTGCCATTCTTCCATACTTTGAATATTGCTGCCACATATAGTCAGGTGCTCTTGCTATATTTATACATATTCTTCATAAAATCAAAAGAAGAATCAGCAATATTATTGATCCTGATCTGGCCACTCGGCTTCAGTCACATTCCCACCGCCATCATATAGCTTCCCTATGCTTTTTCTATAAATATCTTACTCTGCACTGTAAGCTAAACTATCCTA
The DNA here is from genome assembly GCA_903632075.3 of Acanthosepion pharaonis. Taxonomy (NCBI): domain Eukaryota; kingdom Metazoa; phylum Mollusca; class Cephalopoda; order Sepiida; family Sepiidae; genus Acanthosepion; species Acanthosepion pharaonis. Next base: position 929,735 of record CAHIKZ030000678.1, on the reverse strand, counting down.
TTGGAAAATTCGGCGCGAATGCAAAGCATGCCGTTTCCAAATTAATGGCGGAGCGAATTGCCTCGTGGTGCACTTTTTCTCATCGACGGTGCCCAACTGACCCTACTAGACTTTGCAGTCAATAAAATCAAAAACAAACAACGCACATGCGCGAAATTAAAAATATAAACTGGCGACAATTTACCCATCGCACCTATTGAGTGTGTATATCATTTCATTTTTGGAAGTGCTATCTTATGATCCGGCGTCCTTTAAAAGGGCTCTGGTGAAATAAATTATTATAATAGTACCTTAAAGTGGTCTGTTTTTCCTTTATATATATATATATATATATATATATATATATATATATATATATATATATATATATATATATATATATATATATATGTCTCTTATATATATATATATATATATATATATTACAAATTAATAAAAAAAAATTGTGACGCATTTCATACGTTAGGATTTCAGCGTACTGAAATAACGGATAAAACGCGTCACAAAAACATTTCTCATGTTTTTTTTCCTCTTTTCTTTCAAAAGTGTTCTTGATATATAAAAATGTATATAAAAATTATATATCGTCATCTCCCATATATATATATATATATATAGATAGATAGATAGATAGATAGATAGGTAAAAAACAGGTCAGTAAACGAAAATAAATAAATATGATGTTTAATTAAATAAACGGGGCGTCTACTCAAATGTCGACATCCACTAAAAATAACGTTTAGGTAATAATAATATAATAATAATAATTATATATATATATATATATATATATATATATATATATATATATATATATATAATGCTGGCCAAAAAAGTAAAAATGGAACAGAATATATAGCATAAACCAAAAACAACCATGACCACGTGACAAAAATAAATACTAAAATCCCAACAACACGGGGTTAGGGGTTACTTTCTTTATTCAACAAAGAAAAGAAAAAGGAGCGCCCCCCCCCAAGTCTTAGGTTTATATTAGGTTTGCTCTACTTCGTGTATTGAGCACTTTATGTAGTTGCCTTTACTCGTTTTGGAGGTTTTTTTTTTTCTTTGGACTCTGAACTTGAACTCTGGACGATTGTTTTCGCCTCAGTTTCATGTTTTTTTATTCCTCATTTTTCTTGGGTACTGGTTTGTTCTACTACAAGCCAGAAATAACCCAAGGTTTTTTCCAAGCGAGTACCACTATATATATATATATATATATATATATATATATATATATATATATATATATATATATATATATATATATATATATATATATATATATATTCTATCTTTGCCAAGGGCTTCATAAAATTAGCTTAACACCTGATGGACACCTCTGATAATGTTTCAGGTGTTGGCGTGTTCGCATTACAAGTCAACAATTTTCTAAATTTACATAAATGCTGTTGATCTTGTAGATTACGGCTTGCATTTTTATTTTGATGTACATTCGAACCACATCTCAAACCTGAACAAGCTTTTATGTAATTAAGACGTTTCTCATGAAATAAGAACGTTTTGCTTCGGGGCTAGAAAACGGCGCGATCAATTTGAGTTTGTTTCTCTCGACAGTCGGGTGCGGTCTCTCTCCCCCGGAAGATATTATAACGGCCATTTGAAGGACCAGACTTAAAGGCGCCAGAATGATCTCCAACATGGCAGCTTTATCGGAGAACAATGATGCTCTGTCGGCTGAAGTCTGTGAAAACCTAAGGATTTCTCTTATCCAGGCAGGATAAGTATAAACTTTAATGGATTGAAAACCGATCCTTCATACTCCGAAAATTCGTTTCGGGGTGCCACTATATTTAGCGTTCAAAAATCTCTGCTTTTACAAGTATTAGATTAGCTTCAAAGAAAATGGCACCTTAGTTGTTTTTTTTTTCAATTTGAAATTGCTTTAATATCGAAGATTATAATTTAAAATGATTAACCTATTTATTTAAGGCTTGAAGTAAAATGGAACGAAATCGACACTTATGCTGACAATAAAAGAGACAGTTGAGATTTCTGGAACAAATACTGAGGAAGTAGGGTTTGGATAATTTCACACTAATGAAATAGTGAAGGGTACTCCTGGGTATAACGATAAACTACATCCGGCAGCAAGGCCTCTGATCTGGAGATTTTGGGTAACGTCACCCTCCTTCTTTACGGCTAGAAGATTTCCTCAAGGATGAAGAAGAGACTCGAGGCGACGGAGATGGTGTTCTACAGAAGGATGCTAAGGATTTCATGGACCGAGCGTGTGAGCGAAGATGAGGTCTTGGAGAGAATGCAGACGAGGAGGAGGCTCATATTCAAAATCAGGAAGATGTGGCTGAAGTTTCTGGAACACAGAATGAGAAAGGAGGGGCTTGAGAATCTGATATTCACGGGTCGAATAGAGGGAAAGAAAGACAATTGAAAACAATGACATACCTTGCGGGCTTAAGCAAGTGGATGACAAAACGTGGTCTGGGGGAGATAGCAGAAGGAAAGAACTTGTTGAGAGCTGCAAGGGATAGAGGAAGAGGTGGAGAGCCATGATCGCCTACGTCCTTAAATGACATGGCATATACATAAAAAGAAAAGAAGAACCACTTCTTAATTATTGTTGTTCCCAGGTCCATCCTGACCCGAAGTGGCAACACCTGTTAGGGTCCCAGCTATGGGCAAATAGGTAATCCCCAATGAAAGTAGAAATTTTTTTTTTCATAGTAAAACAGTAGCAATACAGTTTTGTTAAAAAAATATTACCGGCAACACATTTGATTCTCGACAAAGACAATCGGTATTAAATAACCCATTGAGGTTTCGATATGCCTTAAAACAAAATAAACTAAACCAAATCATCTACAAGCTGATTTCTTACAAAGAATATATATTCTATTCATACGAACCTACCCTAAAAATCTTGTCAGCATTAAATAAACCATTGAGGTGTTGATATGTCGTAAAACAAATTAAACCAAACCAAATCTCCTACAAACTGATTTCATACAAAGAATATATATTCTATTCATACAACTCTATCCTAAAAATCTTGTCGGCATTAAATAACCCATTGAGGTGTCGATATGCCTTAACACAAAATAAACCAAACCAAACCAAACAATAGTGAAGGCACGAGAAGCAGAGGGAAACAATAATCTATCTAAATCGATTTTACGAATTTAATCGCAGTACTAGATTGGCAGATAGGTCTCATCATTTTACAGTTAAAATGGCTAGATGCAACCGTAAGTTCTACTCTAGCTGTTTCTTCTCTCACAATTCTCGCTTGTGGAAATATCTCCCGGTTTCTTTCTTTCCAGTCAAGTTTGATCTTCAAAAATTGAAATGCAATTTCAATCGTTATGTTTTATCTTCTTAATTCCTGTTCTTTTATTGTTGACTCTCTATAATTGATTTTTCTCATATTTTTTAATACTCATTCGCCCATTGCGTCTTAGTACCTTTATTGCCTTACTTGGGATGAAATGATTAAAAAAAAACGCGTCCCAATTAGTTTTCTATTTGTACAAAGCCGTTTTCCTCCCTGTATAAATTCTGGATTGTTCTAACATTCAACACAACCGTAGGGCAGGCTCCCTGTTCCTTTTCTATATATACTTTCATGGAAATTGTTCTGAAGAACCTTCCTCTATGGTAACTAGTCTTGATGAATTTAAGCGCAGTACTAGATTGACAGTAAGGTCCCATTATTTTATAGTTGAAATAACTGAATGTAACCGTAAGTTCTATGTTAAGAGTTTCTTCTCTCGCACTTATTGCTTATGGAACTCCCTTGCAGCTTATTGCTTCCCAGTCAAAATTGATATTCAAAAATTTAAATGCAATGTCAATCATTATCTTCTGTCTTCTTGCTTGATTCCTGTTCTTTTATTGTTCTCTTTTCTTAATAATGTTTTTTCTCATATTCTCTAACACTCGGAAACCACCTTGCATCTTAATGGCTTTATCGCCTTCATTGTGGTGAAATGATATTGTAAAAAAATTAACTTTCAGAACGGTTTTAGCCATCAAGCACTGACGTTGCTTTCCTCGCTCCATTTGTAAAAATTTAACTTTCAGATAACACAAAAATTTGTCGCTGACAATAATGAATACCATAATATTCATTTTATTGTAAACAATAGGCTGATGATGACATGGATATGTCGAAAGTACTTGGTAATAAAACAAATATATATAAATATGGCGATTTTCTCTCGTCTTTCAATAATGACATCAAAAATCTTATCCGAGAGTATTTAAGGATCTTATCGAAAATGAAAAAGACAGAATATGTCTATACTGTACAACGAAACACGTCTTAATACATACATACATACATATATATATATATATATATATATATATATATATATATATATATATATATATATATATAATTTCATGTTGCATAATAAAATTTAGGATTAAAATATCTATTAATTCTTTATATATATATATATATATATATATATATTTATAATAGCTGGCCACTTGTATTCGAGTATACCCGTCTACTAGAGCGGCTAGCCAATACCTATTTCAGACACTCGCTCAGGCACATTTGTGTTCGTTCAACGCCCATAGAGCCCGCGTCTGGTTTATAGTGTTGAGCAGACCTCAGTTATAGTTTCTGGGAAAGAGCGTTTTTCTCTACCGTGATCAACAATATGAACAAGGTCAGCACACTTAAACACTCGGTCAAGATGACTTGTGACTTCGTGCTAGGACTCCCCCCCATATATATATATATATATATATATATATATATATATATATATATATGGGGGCTGGAAAAGAAGTTTTACAGATTGATATGTTTATTATTGATATATTATTAGTGATATGTTTGTATAATCAATACTATAAATATTACACATTGTTATTGTACAATATCTGCCAATGAAGCTGAAATTTGAACGCAAATTTACTGTGGATAATTAAGTGATTAAAGCACTTCTCTTTTCATTTACATATTAGTAAATTGTTTTCATTTTAATTTACTTGAATTTGTTAAATCAAAATTATGGTCAGATTCGTCGTTACGGTAAGCATTTAATGCATTTAATGTGTTGTTTTGTAAAAGATCCCTTTTATGTTCATATAATTTTTATTTAAATACCTCGCGGTTTCTTCACTGGATTCTTTTAGGCAATCATTACAGGTGATAGAACAAATTACTCGTTCATATTTTCAGCTTATTATTATTTTGTTTTGTATATAAACCATTTATTTTTTTAAAAGTAGTTGTAAATAAATGGTTGCCAGAATGGTTGGCTTTATTTATTTTGAAATATTTTGCGAGCCTTTTTTTTTCGGGTTGATTATGAAATGATTTGTTTACTGGAATGGCCTAAAATTATTTTCAATATATTCCTCTCCCCATATAAATATTTACGGCAAAAAATATGAGTGGTCTTAAATTATCGGATACTATGTAAGAATACTTTCGATTTAAAAAAATATTCTACTTTAATTGCAAGAAGCAGTTACATCAAAATAAATATCACTTTAGTCCGATGAAGTCCTAAGGGACGAAACGCATCGAACGCATTGTTCAAGTATATCAAATTTCATATATAATTTTCTATATCATATATATATATATATATATATATATATATATATATAGATATATAGAGAGAGAGAGAGGAGGGAGAGAAAGCGAGGGAGTGAGAGAGGGAGAGAGGTAGTAATCTGTTGGTATAATTCAGGCGAGTCCTATTAAAAAAAACATAGGAACTGACTCACAAAAGATCCCTCAATGTTTATTTTCATTAAACAGAGGAAATTTAGATCCATTTAAGATACCTTTATTTAATGACCATTTTCACATACGAATTTTAATTTTAAATTTCGCAGGATTTTTCAAACTGTATATGATATCAGTTTGTAGTGTACTGTTTATATGTAGAAAGAAAGAAAGAAAGAAAGGGAGTATGTTATAGGGAAGGTATGGGGAGAAGAAGGCATCGATACGAGAATCATTATGGAGATAGGAGAGCCTGGTTTGGGGGAGGAAGTGGGAGACCGATGGGCTGACCTACATTCTTATGGTCACACGGTCAAAATTTAATATATATATATATATATATATATATATATATATATATATATATATATATATATATATATAAAATAAAATATTTTTTTGAAACATGGTTAGAACTGTGTAGCGGAAAAAACATATTTTAAATCAATTAATTTATATATATATATATATATATATATATATATATATATATATATATATATATATGTATTTAAGTATTTAGTAATGCCCATTTCATTAGAAATGAGTGACAAGGTAATGCGGTGAACATTTTTTATTTAATTTTTCTATTGTTCTTATAATTTTCCTTTTTGGGGGGCCGCATAAATTGTGTAGAAATTATACAAATGTTTTGTATGACTGAGCGCTTTCAGCTCTACTTTTAGTCATTATAAAGGATGATTTTATTTAATGTATGGAGTGTGTTATATATATATATCTATAGTTATAGGGTTGTTGCATTTTCCAAACTCGGTCAGTGTCCATAGTTGGAGGAAAATTACAAGAACACGTGAAAAATTAAATAAAAACTGATACATACATACATACATACATACATACATACATACACACACACACACACACATATATATATATATATATATATATATAAATACTTATATATAATACCTCTAGATATAATAGATATATAATTGATATATAATATATATATGTAATATATACAATACAATATATATATATATATATATATATATATATATATATATATATATATATATATATATATAAATATAAATTTTAATGGTCAGAGTTGAATCAGACCAGAAATAATAGTATTAAAAAAGTACTCACTACATATGAGAAAAAAATATAAGCAAAAATGAAAATAACATATAGATCTTGCCTCCTGATTTATATATATATACATATATATACATATATATATATTACTTTAAACGTTACATTTAGTGGATACACTATTTTAAAAGACATCTTTTTTTACTGCTTTTTTAACCAGTTTAAACCAATGTCTCCGGCCTGTCAACATCCGGCAGCATGACCTCTGATCGGGAGATTGGATATTTCGAGGTGTGTGGGACCACCTCCTAATTGCTGTTATTCCCAGTCTTAACCCCACCCAAGGTGGCAGCACCTGTTAGGGGGCCCAGCTATGCGCAAATAGTGAATGAAACAAAAATCAATTAAAAAAATAATCAAACAAAAATGAAAACAAAAATCAAAACACTAGAAAAGTACACAAATACATTTTATAGTAAAAATACCAGCAACACATTTTTAGAGAAAAAATGACCCAAAATACATTTTCATTGCAAAATGACTATCTATACATTTTATAGTAAAACTGAAAACAAAGTATACATTGTCAAATATAATAAAAGCAATGTACTATGATTAATCTCATTTCTTGTAAAGAGAAACCATTTTTCATTCCTCGTTCGATTTCGAAAGCATTTGGAGATTTAACTAATAAGTTTGAAGTCTGTGTGAGTTTTTTTTTTTCTTGGAGAAATACAAGAACATCAACCTGAAATGAAAGTTCAAACAATTGCCGACATTGTCCTACTTAATCTTTCCTCACGTCTGCGAATCTTGAATATTAAAAGCCGAATTGCACCAAGAATTAGAACCATCCTCAGCATCTCCGACTTAGACCGCTTTATAGGCGAGGCAATGCGCGATACAACCAAACAATACACCGACGTTTTGGAAGACCTAAAAGAACTTTTAAGGACTTTCAACAGCAGCAACAACGAAAATGGATAGCACATATAATTCGAAAAGTAAGTTACGCCATGATCAAGATATGGACTTTCCACATTTTTTCAAAGAAAAGGTTAGGAAGAGAACGCCAATCAATGCTAGAAAAAAAAAGATAACAGTTACTGAAATTAAGAAGACTATTTTCTCGAAAAATTGTTCTAATAGAAAGATTTTATAATGCTCAATCGACGGTAGAATTGGCTACTCGGTCAGTAAATGATGAATGTTGCCTTATAAGGAAACAGCTAATATTAAATATTACCATTACCATTATTATTGTCAAGAAGAGCGACTTGAAATGGTATGGCAATGTCATATGAACGAGCAACTTTTCTACTGCCATCCTACAAGGCAGAAATTGGCACGCAACCGAGACACATAGAGGTAGCTGGTCAGGTGCTCCGTTGCGCAGCGACCCCATTACCAAACCTGGTCATGGGATTGATGATGATGATGATGATGATGATGATGATGATGATGATGAAATTAAAATTCTCTTAGTATGCGTAATAATTAATTATTAAAAGTCACTTATGTATTTAAAAATGTCATAATGTATCAGATTTCGCCTGCCATTTTAGTTCTCTTTTTTTTCCAGATCTTCAATTAACATAGGGAATTCACCGATGGCAAAATGACCAACTGCAGAATGAACCAAAAATCCATACCAATGAAAATGATCTTTGTTGCACATACTCAGCTAATGAACAAATTCAATATCTTTATTGGCCGGCCTCTGAAATTGGACTGAGCATTGTTGAAGTCACCTGCAGTTTCTGTAGAAATTGTAATTTGTATGGGTAAGGGCGCAACTTATCTCTTAGAATGCAACGCAAGGAGATCTGATACATCTTCAAATGCAGTGCCAATCGCTATCTGATGTCCTCCTGATTACTCTTCTTTTGTTTTATCTCCTTAGTAATGTTTCTGTATTCTAATATTTCTACACCCAGAAACCCTTGTGTCTTAGTGGCTTTAATACCTTGCTTGGGGCGATCGTGATTAAAAAAAATGGTCAGTGTGCTTTGGAATCAATGTTTCTGGCACTTGTTTAACAGAGTCTTGAACGAGTTCACGCTTCATCTATAAACAGTCTGTATATGATCATCCATTTTGTAACAATTCATCTACGTCATCTATGTATTGGTTAAATCATTGAATCTTTAAATAAATCATGAAATCCACTGAGAGTTTCCTGACATGGAAGTGTCGACAATGTTTTCTTTGGATACAAAATGATGAACTTTTTAAATCCAAAATAAAATCCACGTTTTTGGTTCTTTGTTCTGTTGTGATGTTTTCTCTATGTTAATCTAACTTCTGAAAGAAATATAAAAAGTATGAACATTTTACATGTTAAAACATTTTAAGTGCCTAGGTGGCTGCATGGCGAGGAAGAGTCTAAAATGCCAATTACAAATCGGAGATACCAAAATCAAACAAGTATAACAATTTAAATATCTGGGAAGTGTTTTAACAGAGGACGGAAAGTGCGACATTGAAATCAGAAGCTGCTGTGGAATAGCCAAAGGTGCTTTCCAAAAGCTAAGCAGAGTATTAAGAAACAGAAAAACATTCGTTAGAAAAAAGAAAAAGAAAAAAGTACTCACTTAAAGCAACAGAAATGTTGTTCTACAGAAGGATGCTGAGGATACAATAGGCTGAACATGTGAGCAACGATGAAGTTTTGGGATAAAGTGGAACAAAAATTATATTTATACTTAACACTAGAATAGTTGAAATTTCTAGGACACATAATGAGAAAAGTGGGCTTGACAAATTTGATACTCACAGGACAGGGTGAAGGCAGGAGGTATAGGGGAAAGCAATGCACAACCTAAGTGTACTTGAGCGAATGGATGGTGGGACAGGGTCTGGAAAGGATGGTAAAAAAGAGAAAATTTATTAAAAACTATAAAGGAGATGAAATTGTGGAGAGTCATGATCGCCTACGTCCTGAAGCCACATGGCATATAGAAAAAAGGTGACTTTTGGGAAACCCTGTACATAATGATTTTATAAGGAAAAGACATTTTGAAAAAGATGCAACATAAAATAGTAAATATATTTAATCAAAATAGGAATGGAAATTGTGGTTAAAAACAAATTTTATTAACAGTTCTGGTCTGGGATCTCGTCTACAGTCACTTTCTCACAGACACGACGTCATTTCCCTCTGTCTTTTCTACAAGTAATTTCACAGTAACTGCTGATTCCTAAACTGCATAAATTTAAACGTGCTACTAGGTTGGCATCTTGGTCCCACCCTTTCACTGTCGAAACGGTTAAATGTAGCCGCCTCTTCTAACCCAATAGATTCATGTCTCGCACTTCCTCTTACTTGCTTCCCTCATAGCTATAACCTTCAAATATTCAAATGTAATGTCAATCGATATCTTCTGATGCCTTGATCTAATTCCCCGTCCTTCTCGTTATCCTTTCCTCAAACACCCCCCTCTTTACTCTTGCTCTCATTCTCTGTAACCCCTTGTGTGCTAGTGGCACTCCCACTTTATTTGGGGTGAAATGATTTAAAAAAAAGTTAGAAAGGATAGGACATTGTGAAGAGTCATGAGCGCTCATGTTCTGGAAGGACACGGAAATTATTTGACGCATGACCTTTTAGAATTTTTAAATTGGATTTTGTAATTTATTTTCCACCGTATAAAATTTACCCTATCAACGGAGACTCTGCACGTATAAACATTTTATTTGACCAAGTTTAAAATGTTAGCCCTGAATGTTTAATCGTCTAGGTTGTGTTTTGTTTTAATACACGCTCTTTTGAGAGAAGTGTATATTTAAGAAGGCCAGACAGTTTGTACAAAAAAGGTTCTTGCATATCTTTTTCGTATATTCTGTTATATCTTTTGCGGCTCTGCTGTTAAAAACCTCCCAAATTGTAAAGGATCTATTTCAAAATATGGAAAATTATTTTTTGTATATTCTGACCAATGAGAAACGTGATCCCAAGACTTAGTAACAACCCGAATGTGGGACTAATGTGTGCCTATTTTACGGAATAAATAAGACTCCGGTCGGTGGACGAGGTGGAAGAAGACTTTTCGACAGCAAGGAGACAAGGCAAATCAACATCAAGGAGAAGAGCATCAAGAAGGCACCAGTTACCATCCATCTGCAGAGTGCAGTTTACAAGTGAAAATTCTTCTACTGTTGGGCAAAAAAGAACGAAAAGAATACTAATTAACCCATAGATGGGGGAGAAGAGGTGGACTCAAAAAATAATCACAAGTTTCATTAAAGACAACTGACAAGGTATTATGATTAAACTTATTTTCTTGGGTTCGTACAAGTATTTCTTTTCTAAGAAATATTTCCAAGCATGAACTATGTGAAGGGACTTTCCTAAAATGATTATATGTTCCAGAGACTCTCGTGGGACAAGTAAAAGTAGCTGTTTTTTTTTGTTTTTTTTTTTTGAAAGGTGATTGCACTTTTATTTTTCTGTCTTCTTGAATTGCCTCCTTTTTCGTCATTTTCAAAATCCTAGTGTCTTTTTCTGAACCGGAATCGTAGTTTGTTTTTTTTTCATTTTTCGATGGGAATCTGGTTTTGTTTTTTTATAGAAATGTGTCATCCTGTCTTGATAGGCATACAAAAAGAAAATTTTTACGCAAATTATGTATTTGTACTTTTTCGTACTTGTGTAATAAATGCTTTTCCTTCAAAATTTTACACAGTGGTTGAGTTTTATTTTGTAATTTGGGCCTATTATGACCAGCTATTCCTGCTAACAAGGCTTTTGTGTTTGGCACAAGAACTTACACTTAGTAGAGATTTAATATTTTTATACGCGCGTTAAATTGAAAGGTATATGCCAAGTCATAATTTGGAAATGTTTACATTATTCAATCATAATGATCAATGAACTTAAGTAACATTAGAGTTTATGAAAGAAAAATGGTCATTACAAACTAAAAAAAATAATTATTACTATAATATACACTCTGTACAAGGTCCAAGAGCCACTAGAGGTAGAGGGTTATAGACTAAGAGGTATAGTTTATGGGGATATATTAGGAAGTCAATCCTATACTTGAAAAGGTTAAGACTGTAGTGATCGGAAAGCATCCTCTTGAGAGGCGGTTTCACAAAGCAACGGTTCGTGGGAAGAAGCCGTTCGAGTGGAACTTACATCTCACAAATGGAATACAAAGAGAATGTGGGTGGTTTGCTACAATAACGTATTCCATGATAAAGTAGAGAATATTCTACACAATGAACTTGGTATGGCAAAGGTTTCTGCTCGGTGGGTGCCACGTCTTCTGACACCTGATCCAGGCTGATCACATCACGGGAAAATCTGGCATCGTTTGAAGAACATCCAGCTGATTCCCTTGAACGTTGAGTGTTAGGTTCATCACTTTGAGCCAGAAACAAAGAGACAATCCATGTAATTCATGGCCTCAGTTTTTGGAAATGCAAAAGGCATTG
>CAHIKZ030000678.1:850000-915000 GCA_903632075.3 Acanthosepion pharaonis | reverse complement strand
TAGAACGGTGGATAAGCAGTAAAAACGAACCGTCGAAATATTTTGAATATACAGGAACACACACACACATATAGTGACAGGCAAATTAAGCCCCTGAAGATAGTCTTAGATGAGATTAAAAGTACTTGGGAAAATAAAAACTATTTGAAAGAAGTTTTTGGTATTTTTCTTACTCAAATTTCTAATGGAATCAGGAAATTAATCCACGAAATTGAAAGGATCACAACGAAAACTGATCGACATAATATGTCAAAATTATTTAACCAATCCTGTTTGAATGAAAAAAATGCTGCCTTAATATATATATATATATATATATATATATATATATATATATATATATATATATATTTCAACCCATGCAAATCTATAATGCCTTTTGGTAATGTTTTAAATTGGCCCCAAAAGTAATTATTTTTTACTTTAAATGAGAGAAAATTATTATACATGGTTAAAAAAAAAGTGAGATATGATGTTTTATATGAAATTTTATTAAGACAAAAAGAGAAAAAAATCTTATGATTAAATTTTGCTCTCATCAAAATATCCCCGTTTAGCGTTGATTACTGCAGCACAAATTTTTGGCATTCATTGCAAGAGTTGCTCAAATTATGAGTTTGGTAATTGATTCCATTCATTTTTCAATGAATCTAAGAGCTCTTTTTCATTTTTTTTTTTTTTCACTTTTCTGTCAAATTCATCTACACTAATTCTGGGTCGCTTCAAACTTTTGAACTGTAGTGTATACACGCACGCACACATACGGACACACATACACATGCACTTGCGAACACACACACAGACATATATATATATATATATATATATATATATATATAATATGAAATTTCGATACTTTATGCCGACTTAAGTTAATTATCATAAATATTATTATACGCCACCCCAGAGAAATCGATAAATTAATTAATTAATTAATTAATTAACTAATTAATCAGAATATTAATAATCAATAAGAGAACTCGATAAATGTGCGATTTTTGCAGTACAATAAAACTGACTTAAAGTAGTCAATGTGTAGAAAGATGCATGGATATTGTAACGTAAGTGTCGTGTCGTATCTCGTTCGTGGGCGATCATAGCTCTCCACAAATTCCTATCCACTGTGTCCCTAAGTAATTTTTATTTCCTTCCTATCCTTGTTTTACGACCTTTTGCTCGCTGTTTCCCTCTGTCACTCATGGATTCCTGATGTCATGTGAGTGTCAATTTCTCACAGCCCTCTTTCTTCATTACGTGTCCTAGACATTTTAACTCTCTCATTCTAATTCTGAGTATAAGTGTCCTTTTTGTTTCCATCTCTCTAAAACTTCATCATTGCTCACATGTTCAATCCATGGAATTCTCAGAATCCTTCTGTAGAGCTACTTATTACCAAATGTGAAAAATGCTCATAGTCAATTTTTGTATTTTTGCTTTTTCCTAATCCCTTTTCTGTTAATAATTTGCACAAGCAGACCATGTTGCTTTCTCCCGGCCATCTTCAGTACACCCTTTGAGTGTTTCCAATCCGTCTTTCTTTATTTTGTGTTTTAGAAATTTCAACGGTGTCTTTCTGATTCAAAGCGTTTTACTTTTCGTTTTCCTTAAAAATTCATCGTTACTCACATCTTCATCCGATACTATTCTCAGCATCCTTCTGTAGAACACATGTTTATTATCTCAACTCTCTTCTTCATCTGTGAGGAGATTGTCCAAGAGTCACAGTAATGATATTACATATGAGTTCAGTGCTCTTTTCTTTCTTTGTAAAGAAATTCTCCTGTTTCTTAATACCATACTTAGATTTTGGAAGGCATCTTTCTGTATTCCAGTACGAATTCTGATTTCGGTGTCCAGGATTAATTAAAGAGCAAACGTTATATTACCTGTCAGTATCAAATTCTCCAAGCACCCTTTCCTCATGATGTGCTCTAGAAATTTCAACTCTTATTTTGATTCTAAATATAAGCGTCCTTTTTCATTTCATTTTCATTAGAACTTCATCGTTGCTCCCATTTTTTTTTTTTTAATTTCCTTCTGTAGAACCATGTCTCTCTCGCTTCAAGTCTCTTCTTCATCTTGTTCAACTTTCACTGCCATGTAAGCGGACTGATATTAAATAGCAGTTGGGTGGTCTTGTTATTGTTTCTAATGAAATTTTTTCCTGTTTCTTGATACTTTGCTTAGATTTTGGAAAGCACTATTCCAACGCGACTTCGGATTTCGCTGCCACATTTTACCGTTATTTGTTAAAACTCTTCTCAGATATTTAGATTCATGTGTCTGATTGATTTTGGCATCTCTAATTCGTAGATTAAACAATTCTTTCTTCTTAAAATTGATGATTAGTCCTTTCCTGCCATTATCTTTTACAAGCCTGTTTGAACTTTTCTTCAGTTTCCTTTGTGTTCTGTCAACAATACGCTGACATCTGTGTATCTTATGTCGTTAAGATTATGGCTACCAATAATAGATAATGGTAGGACTTACACCGATACATTCACAGGTTCGAATCCTGTCAAAGGACACATTCTCACTATTAAGTTTTCTCACATACAAAATAAATACTGCTTAAAATAAACTAGCGTTTACACTAATACGAGTATCCACTAAAAAAATTTTTGAAATAATAAAAATATATCAGATTCTAAATAACACACACACACACACACACACACACACACACACACATATATATATATATATATATATATATATATATATATATATATATATATATATATATATATATGAATCATTCATACAAAAAGTAGTGTTGTAAAGATATAAAAATGGCGAAATCTCTTCGCAAACCAAAATTTTAAAGTTGCATTAGCCTACAAATCACTCGATGAATGTTATGATCCTTATTTTTAATAACTACAAGCTGTATAAGGTCTTTTTTTTAATCTGCAAGTACTTTCAACTGTACATTCAGTCATCCTCAGGCATGGAAATTATTTTGTTTTTAGTAAATCCAGATAGCATCAGAGACGAAAAAAATTAAATGCGAATCGAAATATGTTTTTTAGATATGTGTTATTGCTTGCTAACGGATATGCATATATATATATATATATATATATATATATATATATATATATATATATATATATATATATATATATAAACAATAAGAAAATAAAAATTAAAATCTTTAGACACACTGGGTTGTAGATTAATATTCTTTCGTATTTTTATTATTATTCCATTTAGATTCGTCGACTAGTTTCGACCGAAATGGCCATCATCGGGAGGAGATTGTTAAATATAACAGACAATGAGTGCCTATTATATCTGATCAGGAGCCGTTCTAAAATTCGTATGTTTGCTTTAATTTCGGTTAAAAATAAAGACAAAAATTATCCAACATTATAAAACAAAGCAACCCACATTCGACAAAATTACATTCCAAAATAGTCACAACACATTACATTGCATCTAAACATATGGTTCTGTTGTTAA
The DNA here is from genome assembly GCA_903632075.3 of Acanthosepion pharaonis. Classification (NCBI taxonomy): domain Eukaryota; kingdom Metazoa; phylum Mollusca; class Cephalopoda; order Sepiida; family Sepiidae; genus Acanthosepion; species Acanthosepion pharaonis. The sequence continues at coordinate 911,535 of CAHIKZ030000678.1, read as the reverse complement.
TATTTCGGCCTCTTGCGTAATATGACTACATAGAACGGCATCATGAATTTCCGCGACCGTTATCTTCGCATAGCAAACTTCTATATCAACATAACAAAATATTATCTTTAATGGTCCATATCGTTGTTAAAATGTTTGTAACCACTCTGAAGATGGTTCATGCTTAACCGAAAGCTTAGATCAAGGAACAGCTTAATAAAAAATATCCAAATGTTGGACAATTTTTGTGTTTATTTTCCGCAAAATTATATCTAACACACGAACATTAGAATGGCTTATGATCAGATAATATAGACGTTAATTGTCTGTTATATTTAATAATATATGATTAAATAATGATCTGCTGTCCCAATACACAATATATATATATATATATATATATATATATATATATATATATATATATATATATATAATAAAAAAAAAAAAAAATCTTAAACACTAATATTCCATGGTCATAATTTATTCCATTGGAATCGTAAATACGTTATTCAAAAATATATGTATAGGGTATTTATATATTTTGCATATATGTATATTTACCACTAATATTATATCTATCTATATATATATATATATATATATATATATATATATATATATATATATATATATATATATGCGTGTGTGTCTGTTAATTTGGAAACATTTACGCAAAGCTACACATGTGAGTGTGTCTCTTCTGTGACTCTTCCTGTATATGTGCGTGTTGGAAGTTGGTAAAGGTTCATGAGAGAATGAAAGAGAGAGAAAGAAAGAGAGAGAGAGAGAGAGTAGACGTAGAGAGAAAAAGAGAGAGAAAGAAAGAGAGAGTGAAGGTAGAGAGAAAAAGAAAGAGAGAGTAGAGTTAGAGAGAAAAAGAAAGAGAGAGAAAGAAAGAGAGAGTAGAGGTAGAGAGAAAAAGAGAGTGGAGGTAAAGAGAAAAAGAGAAAGAGTAGAGATAGAGTGAAAAAGAAAGAGAGAGAGAGAGAAAGAGAGAGAGTAGGGTAGAGAGAAAAAAGAAAGATAGAGTAGAGGTAGAGAGAAAGAGAGAGAGAGCAGAGGTAGAGAGAAAAAGAAAGCGAGAGTATGGGTAGAGAGAAAAAGAGAGAGAAAGAAAGAGAGAGTAGAGCTAGACAGAAAAAGAGAGTAGAGGTAGAGAGAAAAAGAAAGAGAGAGAAAGAAAGGGAGAGTGGAGGTAGAGAGAAAAAGAGAGAGAGAGTAGGGGTAGAGAGAAAAAGAAAGAGAGAGTATAGGTAGAGAGAAAAAGAGAGAAAGAAAGAGAGAGTGGAGTTAGAGAGAAAAAGAAAGAGAGAGTAGAGGTAATAGGAAAAAGAAAGAGAGAGAGAAAGAAAGAGAGAATGGAGGTAGAGAAAGAAAAAGAAAGAGATTGTAGACGTAGAGAGAAAAAGAAAGAGAGAGAGAGAGAGAGAGAGGGGGAGGGAGAGAGAGAGAAAGAGAGATACAAACGAGCAGTATTTGAATGTCAAGTAATTTGACGTAGGTTAAACATCAAAGTTAAAAAAAATTCCCTCGTAATCCATCGAACCACAACCATTTCCAGTGTCCATGTCGTCTCATATTCCATTGTATCAAAGACAGTATTGTATATTTATATGAATGAGAGAAATTAAAAAACAGTCCGCATCCCATTCACTTCTTCAACATTAACTACAACACAACCGACTGTAAACAAATAAAAGTCATACACAAAAAAGAAAAAAAATGAAAAGAAGAAAAATATAGCGAGGGAAAAAAAAAAATAAAAGAAGTTTTGGTTAGAAGTGAGCCGGGGAAGTGGTCGAAACAAATAGAGAAATAAAACGTGAGAATATATTTGAATAAAATATAAAAAGTAAAATAAAATCGTTGCGGGAATTGGTTGCAAAGTAAAGAACAGGAAAACAAAAAAAACAAGAAAGAAAAAAAAAAGATGAAAGAAAGAAAAAAAAAAGGAAGAAAGAACAACGAATAATAATGAAGAAAAATCGCCCGCTTTTGTCATGCCTTTAATTTAAACTGATTTAGGTTTGCACACATGGGAGAAATGGTTTTAAAGTGGAACGCAGCCCACAAGATTTACGAGACCCGAGCCGCGCCGACTTCTTATTACGCTAAACATTGATTCGACTCCTACGTCCTGCTACTACGATCAGACGATAACGAAATCTCAGCAAGCATAAATCAGAAGCCTTACCGGATTTAATGAACAGTAATGGAAAGATTTCAAGGGGTAACCTTCATATTGGTCTTATCTACAATTTTCATTTGAATCCATACGGCTTTGCCTCACATGTAATATGTCATTTCTTGTTTGTTATTTATGGCGACAGATATCCCTTTTCTCTCTCGGCATCGCTATATTATCAAGAATGTATTTTTGAGGTTAGCACTTATATTCACGCATGCGCACAAGCGTAGACCTATCTTTATGGTTGCATTCTCATCCAATGAATTATAGTCATATTCTGACCTTCTCCGCTTGTCGATCTAATAAAACGACTTGAAAAAGATCATGCATTATAGCCAGAAACAATCTAGAATTGTTTAACTTCGATTCTCAGTTTCGCAACTCCATTTTAATGCTCGTTATATCTTTAATAGAGGATTTTATTGGACACTTCGGTCAGTGTTAACATTATCAAAAAAATCTTTCTTTTTTTTTATTCTCTCTCTCTCTTTCTTTCAGATGACGGCGCTGGATATTTAGTTAATAACATTTTGGAAGCAGTCTGTGAAATGTATTTATATGGCGTCGCTTCGCACTGAATTTTGTTGCTCTGATATTAACCTGGATCGAAGAGAAAGACTTAGATGATATCTGATAACGACTAAGAATATAGACATGAAGCCCACCACCACCTCCACCTGCAAAAAAAAAAAAAAAAAAAGAACGAGAAATAAAACGGTAAATTTTAAATGAAAGATGAAAGAAGTTCAGGCTTCAAGAAACGGCGTCTCATTGCAGAGCATTCCTTCCAGAGGATCAACATCTGCGTTAATCGTAACAGTCTATGAGCTTCTTGGATGGAGCGTCGTTAATCTTTTCACACTGCTAATCTATATAAACAAACAAGATGGCTGCGTCGAAGAGATCGGAAAAATAAGGAATTGTTATTTAAGCGTCGTCTGTTGGCAATATTCGAAATCAGAATTTTGGCAAAGGCCCCGTCGATCAAAACCAGGACACCAGTTCGAATCTCGCTGGAACCTTATCATTTATATCAATGCTTCTTATTTAATATTCGTACAAAAAACAATCTAAGGATGTCAAAAAAAAAAAAAAAAAATCGACTGTAAGAAAATTAATAATAATATTTTATTTTTTAAAAATCAGAAAAATTAAAACTATTACTCGGGTGTGCCAAATACAAGTGCCGGCCCGATTGAATTATTTCCTTTAATTTTCTTCTCGGGATTTGCAACCCAAGCAAGGCAATAAAGCCACTAAGGCACACGGGATTACTGAGTGTGGATGATTTAGTAACAGAAAATATAAAGGATCGAGAACAAAAGAAGAGTAACTAGGAGGACATTGCATATGAATCTTTGATGATTAAAAGTTAGCTGGACAGCATGGGGCCTAAAGAGTTCCACAAGCGAGAAGTGCGAGAAAACAGTTTGTTAACGTAGGATTTACGGTTATATCTAGCCAGCTCAACTGTAAATTGGTGAGACCTCATCGCCAGTCTAGTACCGCGTTTAGATTAAAAAAGTCTGCGTACCATAGCGAAGAGCAATATTTATTTCCACTTCAATACAGAAAATGTGGCACAAGGCCTAAAATGGGGAATGGGGAAAAGGACAGTCTTCTTCTGTCTTTAATTTAAACTTAGCTAGCCACAAATACTGACTCAGACATACCACAATATTCCTAACACCAAAACCACATATTCTTACTTACCTTCTTACAACACCCACCATAATACCTCATTGTCTCTATATGTACAATTCATACCATAGCGAAGAGCTCATCCGAACAATTACTATGAAAGTATTTATAGAAATGGTTCTGGGGGGCAACTTTACGGTGACAAGAAAGCGATTGAAGCCGAGACGACAGAGCAAGACCAGTAATATTGCTGATTATTCTTTGGGTTTTAGAAAGAATGTCTGCATATCTAGCAAAAGCACCAAAGCATGTACGAATGGTAGATATGTAAATATAGAAGATTCAAGAGAGAAAATTTGCCTGGAACGACACAGTTAATCAACTTTCTTAGTAGTTGACTTAACAATGGATTCAATATAATATTTCCACTTAATGTCAGCCGAGAACTTTAGCCTGATAAGTCACAAAGAATGACTGTCCTGGAGGTTAGCATCAGACATGCAGATGGAATGCAGAAAGGTGTATCTCAGATGATAAATACAGACCATTTTTTGCTTTGGAGGCGTTAAAATTAACAAGCCATCCTCTGTCCCATTTAACAACAGCCTGTAGATCCTTTTTTAGATTAGATGTCAATTTGACCTTATCGAAGTGATCATATATTTCAAAATGAAAATGATAAATATTTTATTCCTATTAAATTGACCCTTCGTTTTTTCTTAAAATTCTGTGGTTAATTTTTAATAGGTGGAAAGGAGAATTATAAATACTTCTTTTAACCTGTGGAAATTTCATAATATTCCTATTTGAATTTTCTGATGAATCTTAATTTTTAAGTTAATGATTGAATAAGCTCATGCCGAGTTCTCCGACAATAAAATATCAATAAAAATTCCCCAATTGTTAAATATTTGAGCTTGCCAAACTTAACAAAATATTGTAATAACAATCTAAATATGAATGCTGGTTATTATTTTAAGAAGTGGGTAAAAATGAAAAGATCTGAAATTGACAAGTTTTTTCCATTTCACTGAAACAGCCGGTATTCTCTTCTTACTTTATTTTTCATTCACTTTCGCCCTGAAACCAAATAGCATATGCCTTGGTTTGGGGTGTGTGTTGGTTGGTCTCATCTCGTCTGACCGGTGATCGCCGGTCGTTTTAGTTCAGTCCTCTTTTTCTCTTGGTCGGTGTCGTGAAATGTTCTTTGGGTTCAACAAATAGAACCTTTAATTTAACCATTATTTTATTAACCACGTCGACGGATACATCTTCACAGGTGGAGGTTACTACGCCTCTTATTAGGGAATCGCTTCCAAACACGAAAATCTCACACGTCATTTTTTTGCCGTGTAACAAATAACTCTTGCAAGACTCTTCCAAACGCTTGGAGGGGCAAACGCAATCTAACACGTCTAGCTAGCTTGAGTTCAAACAGCAAGTCACGAAAAACCTTAATCTATAACTTATTACCACGTTCGGTTCACCTAATCAAAATCGACATCCCTATTTTGTCTACCATCTGACCGTAAACGTCAGCTTCAGAAGGTCTGAGCTAAAATCCATTGCCACTAAAAAATAATAGTCTGAAACTATTATTTAACATTTCGTTTTTCTACATAATTTAACTGAAGGTCGTTTATGACATCAGCTGCCAATTTGACTTTAACGGATCGATCGGAATTAGTATTGACACAGGATGTGTCATAGATTGTGTCGCCAGCATAGAAGCCAAGTTGTGAGCTGATGCCATCGGGAAGGTCATTAATGATAATTCAAAACGAAGTAGGACCAAGGAAAGAGCCCTGGGGTGGGGGTCACCTGCATTAATGCAAAAAGATCAAGAAGAGTGGCCGTTCAGATAACTTTCATTGCACGATTTGACAAGAGAAACTGGATCAGATTGAAAATTTGGCCGGAAATATCATAACGTTTGAATTATTGAAGAAGACCTGTATACCAAAAACTATCGAAACCTTTTGAGATGTCCAAAGAGACAGTCGAGCTTCACTAGTGGCACGGTACTCTGGTTATTTTCCCAATAATTTTATCTGTGGCACGATTATTTTTTTCTTCTTCTTCTTCTATATACTGAAGGACGGTTCTCCACAATTTTCTGTTCTTTTTAGGTCTTAATAACTTTTTATTACTTCTCCTATACCCAGATCCGCCATTCATTCACTTAAGTTCACCAGGTAGATTGTTCGTTGCTTTCTTCTAGTCCTTTTACCTTCAATGTGTCTTGTGCGTATCAAATTTCCCAAGCCCTCTTTCCTCATTATGCACGCCAGTAATTCCAGCTGTCTCTTCCTGATGGTAAGTATACGTTTTCTTTGTGTGACCTTTGTCGCTAGAATTTCGGCGTTGCTCACATATTCGGTCCATGCTATTCTCAGCCTCCTGCTGTAGAACCACATTTCTCTTTCTTCGCGTCCTCGCTTCATCTGTGAGGAGATTGTCCGGCATTCACGCTCATATATGAGGACTGATGTAACAGTTCAGTACTCTTTTCTTTGTTTCTAATTATATTTTCGTTTTCTTAATACTTTGTTCAGCTTTTGGAAGGCATCTTTTGCTATCTCAATGCGCCATCGGATTTTCAGACCTCTGTCAATACGCTTCTCAGATATCTAAATTGTTGCACCTATTTCAATCTGTAATTTGAATATTAGACTGTTCTTTTTGCTAACAACGATGCAGTCAGTGTTCTTTGAATTGATTGCCCTTTCTTCCCACTTTCCTTCATAATCTTATGTATGTTTTCGCGTAGTTTCTTTTTCTATGTCTGCTATCGAAATCTGCATATGTGTCATCTGCATATATCTTATGTTGTTAAGATTATGGCCGCCAACAATGAATCCAGGACAACTAATTCTCTCAGAATGGCTTCACTGTATAGGTTGAAAACGTCTGGCATGATGGTGCATCCTAGTCTCACACCCCATTTTATTTTTGTGTAGTTAGTGAACACATTTCCTATACTATGAGTAGGTGGTATGCTGCTAGTATATGTTCTGGATTATTCTCATACCCTACCCAAATATGAAAGGTTACCTAGCAGTTCCAAGAGTTCTTTGTGACATACTTTATCAAACACATTATAATATATATATATATATATATATATATATGTCATGAACCGCAATGCGATATTTGCTTCCTGCGTTTTATTTGCACGAATTTATTGTTGCATAGCAATCTTCCATGCAAACAAAACAAACTATCATCGTTGTAATATCCGCATAACCATTCTAAAATAAAAAAATACCATCTTTCTTATATAATTTATGATTTAATTTGATTTCTCTCTCTAGAATCTATCTTATATATCTATATCTACCATTCGTTCATGATTAGAATATTGCTGTCACATATTTTCTATATATATATATAGGTATAAATTGATGTCTGCATATATCCATAAGACCAAGGACTTGCTTAAACACATTGACCCCGATTAAGAGAATATAAAATAGATTTTACACATATTAATATAATATAGAACAACTATTAATATTCTTAGAACTTCTTTTTCTTAGAACAGTAATAACTTTTCTTATATATCTATAAACATATTTCCCATATTACCGTAATCGATTAATTTATACTGTATATATATATATATATATATATATATATATATATATATATATATATATATATATTTATGTTTTGAACAATAATATTAAAAAAAATAAAAATTTTAAATTTTCAGACACACTGGGTTGTATATTCATATATTTTTTTGTTTTATTATTTTAATTAGGTTCCTCAACTATTTCTGCTCAGCATGGCCATCATCAACAGAAAAAATATCCTGCTTGTTAGTAGCAGTGAACTACAGGAATGAATGATTATATATATGTGCGTGTGTGATAGAAATTTTATTTATAAACATATATGTATATCTATACTCGATAGAAATTATTAAGAGGATTTGAGATAATTATAATTAAGTAATTCATCGAGTCTAGAAGAAACCTCAGCAGAATGCACTGGACAGCCGTTGCGTCCTACATTTGGGACTCATCAGTAGTGCACATTCACTACCGAGAATTGAAACCTGGGAAGTTACGTTATCAGGAAAACGTCATACCAACTGTCCCAACGGGCCTCGGTGACGAGGCGGTAGCGAATTAGACTCGATATAGATCCCTTCGATCACATATTCCGTGGTGGAACTCATCCGAGTTTCTCTTTTAACCATAGGACTGTGCTCCCACGAGCCACGACTAATATCCCCCAGAGTATTAGAAGCCGTTTCAAGCAAGGATATACAAGTGATAGAAATTATTAGGAGGATTTGAGTTAATCATAATGAAGTAATTCATCGAGTCTAGAAGAAACCTCAACAGAATGCAGAAAGCACTGGACAGCCGTTTGGTCCTATATTTGGGACTCATCAACATTGCGCATCCGCTACCGAGAATTGAAACCTGGACAGTTACGGTATCAGGCAAACGTCATACCAATATAATTTCACCTGTGTAAGTATAAGGCTTTGTTCCAAACACTTTAAATAAAAAGTCCAGACCTATTATTATATTTACACCACGAGTACTAGTTCAATTGTTATAACTGGACTTTTTATGCGAAAATGTTATCTCCCTTGTTTACTTATTTCAAATTTAAATAATTGTTTTTTTGTTTTTTTTTTGTTTTACTTCTTCGGCTTTCAATCTTATGAATTTGAATGATATAAATTATAAATATTTAATTATAATATTTTAGGCAAAAATAATTAAATAAACAAGTCTTAACACACAATTTTATATCAATATCACGAGAAGGCGAACTTCATAACGGTCAGAATATGCTCCGCGCCTGAAGATTGCAAGACTGCATGAAACTCCGAGTCGTGCTACCGACATTGGATATTATGTATATCCACTAAATTTACTTAATCTTATATATTACTTTATTTTATTAATTTTACTTGTTTTTCATTTACAAAAAAAAAATGAAAAACAAGTAAAATAAATTAACCCAAACAAATAAATAAATAAATAAATAAACAAGGCACTCCTGCAAAAATAACCGCCAGAATAGATTACCCAAAATGCACCAATGACCCACATATATAAATAGCCGAGGGAAAATCCAGCATTCGCGGCCTGAAGATTGCATCCAGCATTAAACAGCTTGTTGCCTCTGAGTGTTAACTTCAGTGTTCACTTTCATATATATGGTGACTGGCTGTCGGTTCATGGGAACTGAGCTGCTTGACCCACATACAGCAAATTCGACGGGAGAGTCCATGATATATATATATATATATATATATATATATATATATAGAGAGAGAGAGAGATTTTCAGTATATATATATATATATATATATATATATATATATATATATATATATGAAATGGATAAAAGTCAAACAATTATTTTAAGACATTTTTATATTTATACGTTATATATATATATATATATATATATATATATATATATATATATATATATATATATATATATATACGCCCGCATTTTTTAAATAATTGCTCTAGCCGTTACCATAGTAATTTTAATTTTGATAATGAATATGCTTATAAAAACGTGTAAATTTCAAAATTAGTTATTCCAAAAAGATTTCGCTTGAAGATGGAACAGAGCTTGGTAATTTAATTCAAATAATTATATTGAAGTTTTCGGCTCTTGTAGTGAAACATGAGAACTCTTATGTAGCGATAAAATCATATTTTTAAATAAATAATTATATATATATATATATATATATATATATATATATATATATATATATACTTTTGTGTTGCCCATGTATTTTCTTTTTAAAACATTATTTATTGTCTTTGTTTTTAGTCTCATTACATATTGCATCATTTGTCATAATTTTTTCTCCGTCTCGTCGGTTTCCTCTCATGCCTATGTCAGTTTCGGTGTACGATAAATCTTTGTTATTCTAAAGTGCCCCAAATACAATGTTGCCGTCAAAATGGTTATGGTTAACGAGATTTGATATGAGTAAAAGAAGAGGTAGTAGGAACTGAAAAAGAAAGATAGATGACTTGATTGTAATCTTGATGGACGCATTGACGCAAGACTCCGTCTCCTAAACGTAGCAGTTCTTGGGATAAAAGATGTGTGAATAGAACTTTAATCGTCGGATGGAGGGTGACCACGCCCTGACTCTCATCTAAAAATGCGGCTTCGAGTTGAAGGCCGTATCAAGTTGGTGTATGTTTTTCCAACATTAAATCACTGACGTTGTGACACGATTTTCTCACTTCATAGCCGTAAATAAATACAGTTGTTCTTGAGCAAGATATCCAAAAGAACTTCGGACCTGGTAATTGGAGAGACCAATGCACCAAACAACACCTCAGATAAGGAGAGTCAAGAAGATATGCTGTCTGAGTTAAAGATCAAACACTTCCAATATATATATATATATTTTAAAAACCGTACAAGAAAGATTTCGTGCACTTTGATTTTTGAGTCTATGCTAAGTAAATGCTTGGCAACAATAATTATCTTAAAGTCTCATGGGAGATTAGTAAGAGAAGAAAAAAATCGTGTTAAATATTTTTTAGGTTAGAAGTGTGTTTCGAATATGCTGAAAGCAATAGTCGACAGACATTAGTCACAGAAAAAATGCGTTGTGAAAGAAGAGGGGCAAAAAATAAACTTGATACAAATCGGTGAATAGAGAACAGAAGATTGACTGTCGTTTATAAATACTCAAGGGAAAGCGGATTATGCTAGGACGTGACAAATATTACAGTTAAATGCAAAACTTTCCCCCCCGAGAATTTCCGATCATCTGACTACAGTGACGACCTCGCCCAAGCACTTCACTGATGGAATCCATTTGAAAGAAAATGATTCTTTTCCTGGCCGGTCATTTCTCCCCCTTTTTTTTTTTCAATGCAAATTTTTTCATGCAACCCAAGAGATTCGTAAGTATCTAAACCAAAGACTTCTCTTTCGGAACCTAGATATTAACCAAGATTGTCTTAGTCTGGTAAAAGGCCAATAAAAATGGTAGGTTCATTATATTGCTGACTCCATGCAGGCTTGGGCGATCATGTCTCTTTTTCATTCATGATTGACTTATCGGTATAATTCCAGCAGTAAGCTGACGTTACTTTCTACCGTACACTGGTTAGCATTCAACGCTATAGAACCCAGTCTACCCTGCTATTTCATCCATAGGTAGGATACTTTATTTTCCCGGCCCCGAATCCCGTAACCACCTAGGGTACCACATTTACAGCAGTTATAACAGCCATAGTGTTTTGGGGACAAGACAGCCTGAAGGAGCCCAACCCTCTCCAGGCTGGTTTGTATTCAGAGTGTTCTTTCTCCTAGATTGGTTGCCAACCAAGGCTTTAGGATCCAATCTGTCCTGCTATTAACTCATAGCTGGGAGGAAGAGATGAATTCTTACCTTTCCCAAGGGCAATAGTACGTAAGTGAATGTAATGAACTCGACTGGAATTCGAACTCGGTTCTCCGATTCTTCAATCAGAGCAGCTATCCATTGCTCCACGGTACCTACTCTGTTAGTGAAATTTGACCAAAATGGAGTATATTGTATGTGACCACTCAATTTTTTATTTCCAGGAATGGCGGAGTTTAAAATCGTTTGCGCTCTCTTGTAGAGGAAGACTTATTCTCTCTTCTTTGCATTCTTGCTCCAAAAATAGCTATTCGGTTGCTATTTCAATGGCGAATGTTAACACGTTACGAACTTTTGTGCCACTGTTCAGATGTTTATGATTTAGATTTACAAGAGTCAGATAAAAGCAAAAGAGGAGTTTTGCTGTCATATCTGCACTAGAGATGTTCTATTTTCACGTTCTATTCTTGATAGAATTCAAAATCTTTTACGCACTCTTGTGTGGGGTACTTATGGTTACTTTTGAGTTGTTTGCCATCCATTCAAATTTTATTGCCTAATATTTCTTTTTTTTTTTTGTCTATATTTCTGAGCTGAAAATATTTCATTTTCTTGTCTTAGAGTTTAAGTTTTTTGAGTTATTTCTCTTATATTTTAATATTCAGGTTTTATAATTAATTTAATTTTTTTCCTATTTTTAATGCGCTCGTTTTAATTTTTTATAAACATATATTTGCTTACTTTATTTTGTAATTTGATGGCCTTATTTTATTATTCGCTTACCTAATTTTGTAATTGGAATGCCTTATTTTAAAATTGTCTTGCCTTATTTTGTAATGTGATTACATTATTTTATAATTTGCTTAATTATTTTGTAATATGATTGTCTTCATTTATAATTTGCTTACTTTATTTTGTAATTTGATTGCCTTATTTTATAATTGCCTTGCCTTATTTTGTAATTTGATTCCATTATTTTATAATTTGCTTACATAATTTTGTAATTTATTGCCTTATTTTATAATTGACTTGCCTTATTTTGTAATTTGATTCTATTATTTTATAATTTTCTTACCTTATTTTGTAATTTGATTGCCTTATTTCACAATTTGTTTAGTTTATTTCGTAATTTGATTCTATTATTTTATAATTTACTCTGCTTATTTTGAAATTTGATTGCCTTATTTTATAATTTCCTTGCCCTAATTTGTAACTTGCTTCCATTATTTTATTATTTGGTTACTTTATTTTGCAATTTGATTGCGTTATTTTATATTTTCCTTACCTAATTTTGTAATTTGTTTGCCTTATTTTATAATTGTCTTGCCTTATTTTGTAATTTAATTCCATTATTTTATAATTTGCTCACGTTATTTTGTAATTTTGATTGCCATATTTTATAATTTTCATGCCTTTTTTTGTCATTTTATTCCATTATTTTATAATTTGCTTCCTAATTTTGCAATTTGATTGCCTTATTTTATAATTTTCTTGAACTTATTTTTAATTTGATTGCTTTCTTTTATAATTTGCTTGCCTTATTTTTAATTCGATTGCTTTATTTTATAATTTGATTGCCTTATTTTATAATTGCCTTGCCTTGTTTTGTAATTTGATTCCATTATTTTATAATTTGCTTACCTAATTTTGTAATTTGATTGCCTTATTTTATAATATTCTTGCCTTACTTTGTAATTTAATTCCATTATTTTATAATTTGCTAACTATAATTTGTAATTTGATTGCCTTATTTTATAATTTGCTTGGCGTATTTTGCAATTTGGTTGCCGTATTTTATAATTGTCTTGCCTTATTTCTAATTTGATTCCATTATTTTATATTTTGTTTAGCTAATTTTGACATTTTTTTGCCTTATTTTGTGATTTGCTTACCTAATTTTGTAATTTGATTCCATTATTTTATAATTTTCATAATTTGATTGTCTTATTTTATAATTTGCTTGACATTTTGTAATTTGATTGCCTTTTTTATAATTTGCTTGCCTTATTTTTAATTTGATTGCGTTATTTTATTATCTGTTTAGTTTATTTTGTAATTTGATAAGTTGATTGCCTTATTTTATGACTTGCTTGCCTTTTTTTTACTTTGATTGGCTTATTTTATATTTTGATTGCCTTATTTTTACTTTGATTACTTTATTTTATAATTTGCTTGCCTTATTTCATAATTTGCTTGACTTATCTTTAATTTGATTGCCTTATCATATATTTTGATTGCTTGGTTTTTAATTACCTTATTTGTTATTACTTGCACCGTGTTTATTTCTTTGCTTTTTAATTCCCTTTTTTTTTTAATTTGCATATCTTTGTTTTTAATTTAATTATGCTTGATTTATTATGACTTACATTATACTTTCTTATTGTTTTTTCTTTAATTTGTTTCTTAATGCGTTAAGTTGCATGCTGTTTTAAGATAAACCGATTACCTCCCCTTTCTTATGATTTGTATAAAGACGTTTCAGTTACGCTCAAGAAAGGCACATGAAGTCGAAATAGACTTCGAGTTTTCATTACACATGCCTTTTTAAAATTTGTTTGCTTCAATTTTTAATTAACTTCCGATATTTTAAATTTAATCCTTCAATTTTAATTTGTTTTTATTATTTTTGATTTCCTTGATTTTTCAATGGTTTGCATTACTTTTTCACTTTTATCTTTACAGTTAACTTGCTAAATATGCTTTATTATTTGCTTGAGAAACTTTTAATTTAGCTTCTGTTACATTTGAATTTGCTTACTTCTAAAATTATTTTCCTTGTTTTTTTTTTGCATACATTTTAATTTCGTGATATGGAAGTTTTAATTTCTTGGCCAACTTTTAGTTTTGCTTGCATTACATTTTAATTTGCTTGTCTTGTTTTTAATTTGCTTTTCTTGCTTTTTATTTTGAGTTTGCTTTTTAAATTCGTGAGGTTTACTTTTCAATTTACTCGGTTTGCAATATATTTTGCCTTCATTACATTTTAATTTTTTGTTTTTTTTTAATTTACTTTGCTCGCTTTTTATTTTTACACTATTAATTTTAATTTCAATTTGCATATGTTGTATTTTTATTTGATTTTCTTGCTTTTTATTTTTCTAATTTGTTTAATTTAATTTTAATTTGGGTATGCTTCTTTTAAATTGGTTTCCTTTGCGTTTTATTTTGAATATTTTAGGTTTCATCTACTTCATTAATATAATTTGCTTTTTTACTTGCATTTTATGAAAAAATTTATTGTATTAAATTTGTGATTTGGTCACTGTATGAAGACAACTCATTTACCTCCCCTGTCTTATGATTTGAATAAATAATACACGCCATCTTAGCCAAAACGGCAAGACTTTTCAGTTACGTTCAATAAAGGAACATTAAGCTGACCTAAGCTCCGAGTTTTCATTAGTGTCATTATTTTTTGTTAAGATGGTTGTAATTAGTTTACACAGTTATTAAATTGCGTATTTAGCTCGTTTTTATTAACTTACGAATTTTCCTCCCTTTTTCATTTGTTTATCTTTTTTAATTTCTTTGGCTTTTATTTAAAATTATTTGTTATACATTTTAAAATGGCTTTCGTTGTTTGTTTTTTTTTTTACTTTGAATGTATTATCTTTTAATGTGTCTGTTTTTGACTTTGCATGTATTATGTTTTTATGTGTGTTTGTTTTTTAATTTCAATGTATTATGCTTTTATATTCTTGTTTTTGCATTGCATCTATTATGTTTCAATATATTTGTTTTTTACTTTGCATGCATTATGCTTTAATGTGTTTATTTTTTACTTTGCATGTATTATGTTTTAATGTGTCTGTTTGATTTTTACTTTTTATTATGTTTTAATGTATTTGAATTGCTTTTTAATTTTGTCTTAGATTTTTTTTATTTTGTATTCCTTTGATTTTTTGATTTTTACATTTTAAATTTTTTTGTTTTTTGTATTCCTTTTTTTAAATTATTTTTTTAACTTACTAGAATTGTAAATTTTTTTACGTTAATTTTTTTTTATTTGCCTGCCATACGTTAACTTATTTTTTTTTTTTTTTTTCGTCATATTTTTGATTTTTAATAATTTGTTTAAAATGTTTTTTTACCTTGATTTTTTTTTTTGATTTTTTGGGGTTAAATTTGCTTTTTTTTTTTTTTTTTTCACTATTTTTTGACTTTTTTAATTTCATTTATATTATTTTCATTTGTTTGTTTGATATTTTCTGCTGATTTTTTTACAATTAAATTTGCATTTTCTCGATATTTTACTTTTTGCTAGCATTACTTTATTTGCTGACCTCCTGTTTCAATTTGCTCTTGCATTTTAATTTGCGTCGCTTTTCTTTTTCAATTTAATGCCTTACGTTTAATTTGCTTGTTTTATATTCTAATTTGATTTTTTTTTCACCCTCTTAATTTGTTTGCCTTGCGTGTATATTTGCTTGCCTTACATTTTAATTCGATTTACATTCATTTTCTTTTTCTTTGTTTTGCTTTTTAAATTACTTTTAATTTGCTTGCTTTGCTTGTACATTTGCTTGCATTACATTTTAATTTGCTTGCTTTTTTTTATTTACTTTCATTTTCTCTTAATTTACTTTGCTTTTTAATTTGTGGCGTTTATTTTTTAAATAACAGAAATTGTAATATGAGCACTGGTTTAAAAAAAAAAATGCCATCTGAGACATTAGCTTTAAGTCCCAAAAATTCATACACACAGCCCAGCGGATAAAGACGTTGGTTAGATCCAGTAACTAGACCCAAAGAGTTGTGAGCTCAATTCCGGGACACAGCAGGGGTGAACTAGTTGAATTAAAGGGAAATAACAGACATCTGGAAGAGGCATGGCATGTAAAACTAGAACAATCTACCCCGGTTGACGAAATGAAGGAAGAAGACCGGATCGTACAACGGCCGAAATGTGAAGATGAGGATAACAGCCCAAATAATGTAAATAATGCAAGTAATACATTATCTCATACAGATATTTTTTTATATTCTTGCCTTATGCTTCCATGTTCGCCTTAAATTCTAATTGCAAATTTTGCTACTTCCCTTTCTATTAATTTGATTCGTCTGTTTTTCAGTTTGCTTTTATTTTTTGTTACTTTTAATCTTTTTTTCTTTGAACCTGATTCGATTTTTATTTTAATTTACTTATCTTAGTTTTTAATTTCCTCTTATTGCATCATTTGTCTGCCTTGATTGTAAATTCGTTTTCAATGCATTTAATTTGCCTGATTTACTTTTTCATTTGCTCACCGCTTTAAAAACAATTCTTTGCTTTTTACTAGCTGTTTTTACATATTGGAATGATAGGGTATGATTTTAATTAGACTTCCTTAACTTTTAATTTCCTCTTACGCTATTGTTCACTCGATATATGGCTCATGAACCACTCAAGGTACAGTTATTGAATGATATTTTATGGGCCGTAAGAGGAGATAAAAAGTAGATTATGAAGATATATATGGCAGATAATGGTTTACTTGAAGAGGTTAAATTTTAATGATCTTGGAAGCATACTCCCGGGAGTCTGTTCGCCAAACAGCGTTCCTCTTGGGAAGAAGGTATCTGAATGGAACTTCATTAGCAGTGGAATATGAAGGGAACGCGGATTATTCATCTCCGAAGACATAGCATGGTGAGTCCAAGCTGTGAATGTCTGAACTGGTTGAAAGTAGTTTGTCGGAACATTTTCTTTGGAAATACAGATAAAGTAGTATAAGGTTTGTAACGTTTCAATTTTGGCAGAAGGGGGTGTCGACAAATAATTCATGACCCACAGGGCCTCTTCGACATTTTTGAACTCTGCGCGGACTAAAATATTTAGGACCCTACACCCTTGACTTAATGTTTGCCTTTCTTAATTTTTAATTTTCTTAACTCTGTTTTTCAACTTGCATTACATTTTTATTTAGTTGCATTTCGTTTTATATTGCTTGTCTGATTATTAATACAGACACATTATGATTTGAGGACTTTCAACAACGGCAACAACTAAAATAGATCCGCACATGTAACTGATAGAGAATAATAGTATAATCAAAATGCAGACGTTCCACACTACCTTAAACAAAAGGCAAGGAAGGAAACGCCCAAAAATATTGAAAAAAAAAAGAAAAAAAAAGACACAGGACTTAAAAAATATTTTCCTGAACAATCGATTTAAGAGAAAGGTTTCAGAAATTTTAACCGACATCAGCAGTGTCTGAATCAATGAATACCGAATGTTTCCTTATAAAAAAACAGTTAATATTGTCGCTTCTATTAGAGGTTAATAGAATAACGGCAACACTTTGATCCCACAACGATGGCTAGTGAATGAAGAAAATTGAAATAGCACTGGCTGCTCAATCATAGAATGCGGAATGTTTCCTTATCAGGAAACGGCTAATACAATTTATTATTAAATATACACTTTGATTGATCGTAGCCCGATGGCTAAGGAGTGTAGAAAAAACTGAAGTAGCGCTGGCTGCTTGGTCAAAGAATGGCAACTGTTTCCTTACAAGGAAACGCCAGAATACGCCGGGCGCACCTTTGAAGTGGGGTAAGTTTTTTTCAATGAGGAGTCCTGAGTATGACGATAAACTACATCCGGTAGCAAGGCCTCTGATCGGGAGGTTTGAGGAGCGTGGAATCGCCTCTTAATTGCTCTTGTTCTCAGGTCTACCCTGACACGAGGAGGTAGTCCCTGTTTAGGGTACCAGCTATGGGCAAATAGTTAGCCCCAAAATTGGTCAAAATGAGCAAAAATAGGTTTTTAAAAAGTAAAAATACCACCAATATATTTTTGAAAAAAAAAAAACATCCCTGCAATACATATTTTTTTAAAAATTGCCAGTAATACATTTTTGTTAAAAAAAAAATATTACCAGCAATACATTTGACTCTCGACATTTAAAAAAATTACAATGAAACCTAATCTACAGATTTCTTACAAAGAATATATATTCTACTCATACGAACCCATCCTAAAAATTTTGTCATTAAATAACCCATTGAATTTGATATGTAAAACAAAATAAACCAAATCTTCTACAAAGTGATTTCTTACAAAGAATATATATTCTATTCATAAGAACCTATCCTAAACTTGTCGGCATTAAATAACCCATTAAGGTTGATATGCCGGTAAAACAAAATAAACGAAACCAAACTACTTGCTATATTCTTTAGCCATTAAGAGCCTCGGTTTCACTTATGTTTAGTTTCCGTCTTCTTTCAAACATTTATTTTTCCCTTACCAATTATATTTGTATTTCTTTTCTTGATTGTCAACCATTTTGCTTTCAATAAACGTGCTGATGAACACAACACTGGCTGTCTGGGGTTAAGCACGCATGCTAGAGGGACCCTTACTAGAAAGCAGAACACGTTACATTTCTATTTACGTCTTTTTTTATTTGCATGGCTTAAATATTAATGTGCTTTTCTTATATTTTAGTTCGGTTAATATTTTTGTCAAAAATTTGCTTGCGTCGCTTTCTCGTTCAAAGTGATAGAACATGATATAAAAAAACTTAATCCGGCCACCTGCTAGAGATTGATGTCTAACTAGTTCGTCGAACGGACATTGAAATTGTGATCTCTACTTAGGTTAGTCAGAAAAAATATGGATTAATATGTCCCTAACTGAAATATCTATATAGGCTTCAGGTCTCGCTATAATTTCAGTAAATTTTGTCTTGCAGTAAGTTCAATAGCTTGATAAACAGAAGCAAGGAACGGTAAATACATTAAGAAAATGCAGATTGGGTATTACAAACATGGTTTTCACTATTTCCTGTCTTTTGTAGGTCCCAATAAATTGTCTGTTATTTCTCTGGAACCTTGCTCTACCATTCATTTACTCAAGCTCGTTCTTTTTCTTTTTCGTAGGTAATCATGGCTCTCCACAATTTCCTCTCTTGCAGCTCTTAATAAATTTTGTCTTTTTGTTATTTCACTGAAACCTTGCTCTCCCATTCAGTTACTCCTGCACATTCTTTTTCGTAGGCAATCATTACTCTCCACACTCGGGCCGAACATTCTTGTTTGTATTACTGTTTCTGTTAATATATTTGTTTAATTCAATTCCTCTCTTGTGTCTTTATTTCTGGCTCTAACAAGGCCACAACAAGGATCATATTCTTAGATTCTGAAGAGCTTTTAGATATCTATCTTGCATATTTAAAAGTCGACCATTCGTCCTTGCTTCGAATATTGATGCCATATTTGCTCTGGTGATCCTGCTATAAATTCAGATTCTTGATAAAATCCCCAAAAAAGATTTGCATTGTTATTGGTTCTGAAATGGCTACATTCACCCGTAAGGTCTATGATAACAGCTTCTTCTCTTGCACTTCTTGCTTGTAAAACCCAGTCCCGGTTTCTTGCTTCCTAGTCAACAGGGTTCTTTAAAAATTTAAATGCAATGTCAATCGTTATATTCTCTTAATTCTTTTCATGTTTTTTCTCCTTAATATTGTTTTTTCTCATATTCTCTAACACTCTGTAACCTTGCTTTCTTAGTGGGTTTATTCCCTTGCTTGGGGTGAAATGATTGAAAAAAAAAAAAAAAAAAAAAAAACGAAAAGAACACGTACAAACATGGTTTTATATATATATATATATATAGTAATTTACCCACGCACGCATGGGCTCTCCCATCTATAAGTAGGCGCAGGTACTGCCTTTTGAAGAGGGAAGTTTCCAGCAGTCAACTCTGACAGTCGAACCGAACATTCTTGCTGTAACACTCTCTTTGTTTGTGTTAGTGTTTCTGTTAGGAATTGAGTTTAACAAATATATTGTCTTGTCAGCTCAAACAAAAAAAAAAAAAAATTACAAAACAATTTCTCAACATAATGTCTTCCCTCATATCAATTTTCTTAATTCAAATCTGCATTAACTCTTGGAATATCATCCGTTTGGACATTATATAGACATTTGAAATATTTTGCTGATGTAAAATGATTTTATTTGAATAAAAATCGATAAATAAAACATTTCAAAGTAAATGTTTTACTATATATATATATATATATATATAAAAATTGCAAAAGTATATATGTTATGGTAATTTACCCATGCATGCATAAACTGTCCCAGCTACAAATAGGAGCAGGTACTGCCTTTTGGAGAGGGACGTTTCCAGCAGTCAGCTCTGACAGTCGGACCGAAATTCTTGTTGTAACACTCGTTTGTATGTTTTTATTACTGTTTCTTTTAATATATTTGTTTATCTCAATTGTTCTTTTGTGTCTTTATTTCTGGCCCTAACGAGGCCAAAACAACCCGTCACTCATCAATGTAAAGGTACCCAGCCATCGAAGTCGACGTGACGGATAAGCTGATAATACCCCAGAAGGTTTCTTGCTCCAGCAGAGCATTATCGGTAACGTTATCTCGCCATGTGATGCAGTAGAGATGAAATCCTTCTAGTCGCTTTTCTTGCCTGGCGTATGACGTCCAGTTTTCGCCATCTCATAGCAGGGTACTAAGGACACGTGCCTGGGATAGTTTTAGTTTGATGCGCAAGTTCAACTGACTGTTGTCACATACTTACTTGCTCAATTTGGCAATCACTTTTGTCATTTTCCATGTCAAGCAATAGTTTGTTGGTCATGTTAGAACCCAGAATGATCCAGCACTTCAAACAACACGTTATTATTTCGGACATAGCATAAATTGATACGTTTGTTACGGATTATCAACTCATTGTAGGTTATTTAAAGCCAGAAATTATTTTTAGATTGTAAGATATTTTTTGGTGATAACAATAGTGATACAAATACTAATTAACCCATAGCTGGGGAGGATGAAGAAGTGGATTCATACCTTTCCCAAGGATAATTGCGCGTAAGCTAATATAAAGAGTTCAAATAAAATTTGAACTCGGCTCTTCGATTAACAATTCCAAGCCGTTATCTATTAAACCACCTGAACACGAAAGTTTAGATCTGATATTTCCAAATTGTCACCCATTGAGGTATTGACTAAGCTAGATGTTGCTCAACTTATGTGATCCTACGGGAATCAGTGTTTCAACGTAATGGGGCCGTAAGCTCTCATCTAGGAGGCGTCGTGCCTGGATAGACTTTTGGGCCTTAAACTTACAGCTGACCTCAAGTAGAACTCGAACATACGATCCATCGCTAAAAATGTTGGTAAAATGGTCGAATCCTTGTACAGCTTTATTCTGCCCTCTATAAGAGCGTGATTAAGCCGAAAATAGAGCACTGTTGTCATATATGGGAGGGCACTGTCCAGGCCTCACTTTCCAGATTCGATAGTTCAAAAGCCTCCCGTCCTTGTGGTTGACGAATTACTTTCTACCCTCAGAACTCTCCCACACCGGTTGGATGTCGTGAGCCTCTCACTGCTCTATCGCCACATCCATGGAAAGCGCTCGGACGAACTACATTTCTTGGTTCCGTCACATCTAATCTTCACTGCTAGGAACCGCCATGCAACTTACATTGTTGCCAACCATCCATATTCCCTCCGTATTCCATCGATGAGAACAGCTTCTCCCTGTGAACCATTTTGCCCTGTGGAAGAGATGGCCAAGACGATGTTTCCTCGATCACTACAATCTTAACCTGCTCAAGTCTAGAGTTAACCGCTATCTTCCCCTCCATATAGATTACCCCTTAACGTAACTCTCTACCTAGAGTGGCCCCTGGGCCTTGTACAGGGTTAAGCTTACGATAAAAAATATAGATACGATCTTGATAGCCTTTAGTAAATAGTGTTACGAACACAAAAATAAACATTATCAAAAGATTGATAGTTAAACGTTGCGTGAGTCTGTGAAACTATATAATATTGTAATAAATATTATATTTTATATTAAATATATTATAGTTAAATTCCCAGATGAATTCGGTGGACAGACAGATTGGTATCAAATGACAATTGGAAAAAAATCTTACATTTTTTAAGACACATTTCGTCTTTCGACTTTTTCAAGGCAAAAATGAAATCGAAATGTTTTTGTTGTTATAGTTACATTAAAAATCCAAATTTAAAAAGATAGACGCTTCTGTCTAAGCCTTTTTTCTGGTTAATGTAAATTACTTTTATAGTAAGGGATTATTTTTTTTTTTTTTTCCATGTCGACAATATAGTTAAATTCCCAGATTTATTAGTAAACATATATATATAAATATTAAATAAACATATACATTATATTCAATATATATTATATAATATATTAAATAAATATTTTATATTAATATATTATACATTATATTCAATATATATAATATATTAAATATTATATATTATATTAGCTAAATATATTAAAATAAATATATGATGTTATATTAAAATATATACAATAAAATATGTTCAATATATATATTATATATATTATAATAATATATATTACATTTAATAAATATATTATATTATGTAAATATATTAATATGTTATATTAAATAAAGATATATCATATTAAGTAATTATGTTAATTCCATATATTATATTAAATAAATACATTATACATTATAATAAATACATATATTAAATAAATATATTATATTAAATAAATACATTATACATTATAATAAATACATATATTAAATAAATATATTATATTAAATAAACATGTATATTAACTAAATATATTAAAATAAATATGCTATATTAAAATACATTAAATAAATATATATTGAATATATATTACATGATATATTAAATAAATATATATTATATTAAGTAAATATATATTATATTTAATTAATATATTATATTAAGTAAATATATGATATTATTTTAAGTAAATATATTATATTAAATAAATACATTGAATCAAATAAATATATTATCTTAAATAAATATGTTAATATTATACATACCTGTTCAGACCAGCATTGTCTTCTTGAGTATTCGTTTATATCTTTGTAAGATAATCGAATTGAAACGTGAAATTGACAGACACCATGCAGTTTTGAAGTGTGTTCGATGGTGTATCCGCGAAATTCGTGTAATCCATGCCGAAATTTATTGCCAACAACTGTATGAAATGCATATTCAGTTTTAAAAAAAAAAAAAAAAAGACCGGCTCTGGTCAATCGACGAGGTCCATTTTTGCTTCATGTCAATATTTGGCTACATGTAGGCATGATGATACGGAAGAAGATCGACTACTCGCCGGTACGGGGCTTTGCCGCTTCCACCATATTCCTCAAATCCTTCACCCACTGACTGCCACTTTTTCAAGCATCTTGACAATTTCTTAAACCAAACGACATTCCGTTGCAAATAAAATGCAGTATCTGCATTCAAAGATTTCTTGGTGTCCAGACATTTAGAATTTTATCGTAAAGTCATAATTAATCTTGTATCCCGATGGTAGAAATATAGAGATCTTCAGGGTTCCACTTTTGACAGTTTTTTTTTTTTAAAAAAAAATGAAGACATTAATTCATGAATAAATGTTAATTCAACAAACGGACATTATATTCCGAACAAAGTAATAGACATACGACAACACTCTCGTTTGAGGAACACCTAAATACAGCTGAGGGATACTCATCAATAATCCGTTCCCTCTTGTCGAAGTTCAACAATGACGTCATATATATTAAAATAATTATTGGTACAATATATACCTGTTCTAGAACATATTTTATATGCAAATATATAGTATTTATACTTTAGTATTTATTAAAATTAAAACATCTAAATATCTTCTTTGCTTTGTAGTAGTTAATGGTTCGGACTTCGTGATGTCATTTGCGCCTGCGTGCCATTGGAAATTGCTTTCCGTAGGTTGCTGACCCCTGACCTAAACTATAATAATACTGAATAATATTTTTCAACATTAAAATATATTTCATCAAATCTCCCTAATAGCTGTCACGATACAATATAAGTATTGGTTTTATCCGCTTTTTGATAAGTTATATGAGTTTGGTTACGTAGTACTTTGGCAGCCATTTTGAATTGTTTTGTTTGGAGTGTGGACGAATTTTTCCCCTTGTCGTATCTGTTTTTTTCATTGCTTCAGCTTTTAGGAGGCTCCAAATTTCTAGATATATTTTAAGTCTTGTTTTTTAAGTTTTTTGGTATATTTTAACATTTCAATTTCCTTTTTTATATTTTCTTTCAAGCTCTTGTATTATTTGTAAATATGGCAGTTAGGTCCAAGGATGAGTAATTCATTTTGCTGTTCTGTTTTACTTCGTAGTAACGTTCTTATATTGCATTTCTTTTTAATCTCCCGATCAAGGTCCTGCTAGTTCTGAAATTTCTCACATTTCATGATCATCAGATTCATGGGTCGACAACCTTTTTCTGACTATGTGCCGACTTAGGGTTTTAAAATCATTCAGTGTGCCAACAGCATACGTATTTTTATTCAAGTCAAGGTCATTATATCTGTTCTACAATATATTTTATATAATAATATATAAAATACTAGCAGTATAACCCATCTTCGACCAGGTGTTTCATTACCGGGAATATGCCGTTCACTTGGAGCAGTTTAAGTTTAAAGACAGCCCACCTAAAAATCAATATTAGCAACAACAATTGGGTGCACATCCCCAAATGGGGGGGGGTCAACAATTTGAATGGGGTGGCCCTGAAAAGGGCAGTTTTTGCGTCCTCAATCTTGCATGGAAGGAACATCTTTCATGGACAGTCTTATTAATAATATACGACAATTTTTATTTATAATATAATCTTTTTTTTTTTTTTAATATTTCTAATAATCTTTTGCGCTAGATTTCATCTCTCTAAATTTATTGTATGCTGTTTTTTAAAGACATTAAATTTTGTCTTTGATTTTTCTGCTAAGTGTAAAAAATCATTTTTTTCTCGATTTTTCGCCTTCAAGGTTGTAATTTTTGGACTCAAAAAAATTTAATCGAAATCGGATGAAAACTCAGGAAACGCATAAACAACATCCGATCACACACACACACACACACACACACATTACATACATGCATACATACATACAAACAGTTTGAGAATTGTAGATATAGATAGATTTTAGTATATATTAAAATTGAAACAGCTAAATATCTTCTTTACGTTTTAGTAGTTATTGGTTCAGACATCGTGATGTCATTTGCGGCTGCGTGCCATTGTAAATTGCTTGGCGTGCCACATATAGCACGCGTGCTGTAGGTTGTCGACATCTGAAGTGCATCCCACAGAAAATATTATGCCAGCATATAATAACTTATGATTCACATTCGTAAAAATCCCCACATTGAAATATATTTAAATGACTGCTGGCAAAATAATTTTAGTGGTACAGAAGAAATGCTAACATTTAAAAAAACTACGATTCCTATAGGGCAGGTCGATTTTAGAAGCATGGTATTGCACTTAATTTGAAAGTTGGGGATACGTTTTTTTTTCCAAATTATTATAGCTTTTTTGAGAAAACGATTTTAAAAGAGTAAGTTTAGGTTCAAAATTATAGTGTTGGAATTCCGTTGATCAGTGAAAGCCTTATAGCACAACCTTATAAAATTTGTAATTTACTGAAGCTTTACAAATTCTATAAGGACAAGAGGCATGGCACAAGCACAGTATTACTAAATCATTGTGCCATCAAATAATGAATTAAAAGTGATTTTACTATGAAAATGCATTGCGAATGATTTTACTATGAAAATGCATTAGAAGGGATTTTAAGTTGGTAAATCTTATGACATACTCTTTGGATTATTTAATGTTGAATATTGAAGTCACCATTAAGTACCAATGAATCATAGGGCTATTCTCGTTAACCATTTACCGCATTAGGTCACTTCGATTTTGGAACCATGGTATTGCACTCAATTTAAAAACCCTCGGTTTCACATCATAAATAAGGATATAAATATATTATTTTCCAAATCATTACCGTTTTTTTAAGGAGACTAGTTTAAAAGACTAAGTTTATGTTCAAAATTTTAGTGTTGGAATTTCATTCCGGTGATCGCTGAAAAGGCTTATAGCACGGCCTTATAAAATTTATAATTTTCTGAATCTTTACAAATTTTATATGGACAAGATGCATGGCACAAGCACATTATTACTAAATCATTGTGCCATCAAATAAAACCATTTACTTCAAAGGGAAATTATACTGAACAATTTAACTATATTATGATGTAATCTAACGAAATAACCCTGCCTGTTGCAGTTCTGTCCTGTCTCCCCGGTGGTACTGGCCGAAAAAGACATCCACCCGATCTTCCTCCGGTGAACTGAAGGAACCACCACTATTTGCCACGTTGTGAATTCTTGATCCGAACAGCAAGTGTATCGATCTCCCCAGAACGATCCGGTGGGAAGGGGAGTAAATGGCTGGGTATTTCACTGAAAGGAAATCACTATTCATGCAGCAAAAGTTTCTTGTCGTTGCCGCAACACATGAAAAAGAAAAAAAAATAAGCAACTCCTGTTCCTGTACAAAGAGCCCTATTTAGGCTACTGTTTTTTTTATGTCTCTACCGAAGGATTTACACGAGTACAAAATGTCGTAACGAGATTCACTCGTTTGGGTCGGAAAGTCACAGAGAGAGAGAGAGTAGGAAAATTTCTGCCTAAGCAATTTTGGCTGATCTAAGGGAAGTAATTCGTGGATCTTCGTCTGCACCCTATGATATAGCAGTCTGCTTTCTCGCAGCCTTGTTGACGAAGTTATCTGTATTCGTACGGGTTCTATTTCGATCTCTTGGCTCGGATCGGTCTTCTTGACACAGGGCAACCAACAGACCAGACCAGCAAATTCCAACAAGCCGCCTCTTCCGCGTTCTGATCTCCGAACTCCGAACTCATCTGACTAACTCAAGCGTGCGGGCAGCTTATATAGAGAGAGGCGGAGCTAAATCATCTTTAGGCATCGCCCCCGAATTTTAATATGCAAATCGCCTGGACCACCATGTGTTTCCGCCTAATCTCCGAATCTCCGCGGGCAGCCATTTTTCAAGAGGTACTAAAATCGGATTCGGACCTCCAGCTGGATCTTCCGCAAACAACGTATACTTAAATTTTGCCAAAACCACTTATCCCGTCTGGTTGAATTCAGACCACCCAAAAATCCAATTTTTCATTTATCACAAACTTTACTTTAACGAATCCGTCTTTTAATCACTTTGGAATTATTACATGTAATTAACTCAACCCCAGAAACAATTATTAAGAGAAAAAAAAAACAAGAGAAAAAAAACCAAAACTTATTTCTGGAATTACTCCGGAATCCCTTCTACCCAAGTAATTAGCACCTTCATCCTAATTCTTTAGCATTGTTTGTTACTAAATCCGCCTCGGGGTGGGGGTGGGGGTGGGGTCTCTCTGTCTCTCTCTATGTCACAGTAAAATTTTACAGAGTGCACTAGTTTTAGTGCGATTTTCAATGCAATTTTTAAAACATTTTTTCTTATAATCTGTGCCAAGCGTTATTATGGTGTTATATAGACATTTAACTATTTTTTGTTTTTATTAATTATGATCTAGCAAAGGATTTAACAAATCTTATTCATTGGGTAGACTTTTTATAATTTTTTATAATTATTTTTACACAGTTTTTACTTATGAAATACAGTAAAAATGCATATTACATAATATGCATTTTTTACTGTATTTCATAAGTAAAAACTGTGTAAAAATAATTATAAAAGATTATAAAAGGCTACTATAATTTGTATTAGATACATTGAATGGAAAATATATTCAAACTAAAAATGGTGATTCATAATTAAAATTTTTAGTTTGAATATATTTTCCATTCACTGTATCTAATACAAATTCTATCAAGTTTATTTAGATTTATTATTGAAATAGTAAAATGTTCATGTCAGTTTGTAAGCAAAACACCTGCAGAAATTAGGCATTTCTGTAAATTTTTTCAGTCTTTAAAACTAAATGCTCCAAAATTGATAAAAGCTATGAATCTATTTTTTGTTGTCAGGAGCTGTCACATCAAACCCAGCTTTTGAGTGCAATGTTGATTTCGTAAATAAAGCGAAAAATCAATATGCTAATGCAGACCCCAACATACACCCTGATATTTCAAACACGCTACATTCACTACAATACTAATTAAACAGGAGACCGAAAAGTTTACTAATCTTAGTCTAGTCTGGCTCAGGGCTACTCTAATGTGGGACTTAATTGAAGATCACCTGCTCAACTGACATAACTCTCCAAGGAAGTGTCAGAATAGATTTCTTGGTGGAATTAGGTGTTTCAGAGAGAGAGAGAGAGAGAGGGAGAGAAAGAGAGGTAGAGGTAGAGAAACTCGTAAAAATGTAGTAATGCTCCGATTAGCGCTCGAGATACGTTCGTAAAGAATGCAGCTCTAAACTGAACAGCGCTCTACAGATTCATTATTTATAACATAGCATAGAGATACGACGTTGATAGCTCTTATTTAATAGTGTTGCGTATACAAAGGAAGGCGATAAACATCATCCAATGATTGATAGTTAAACATTGCTCAAGGCTATTCAAAAAAAATATTCGTTTTATTCAGTCAGTGCCTTTCGGACCACTGCGAAATCTGAATCTATCTATCTATCTCATTTTGTTATCTATCTATCTATCTATCTATCTATCTCAGCCTGTTCATATCTATCTATATATCTTGCCTACATCTCAAAATTGTGGCTTATGGTGACATTCAAGGCAGAATAGTGCACTGGAGATGTTGAGGTTACACCGTTCCTCCTCCCAGAAGTTTCCTCGCTGACTGGTAAAGCCGTTGACCTCTGAGGCTCAGCGCCTACGCCCAGGCTGGCGACTGAACGATGGCAGCTTGGCACAGGTAGGTTGGGAAGAGGTGTTCTCTTTCACCGGTAGTGTTGGGGAACCCTTTCGACTACCCTTAGACAGTTTAACCGGCAGGTCGATGACACTGACACGGGTCTGACCATCACAGTACCCGTGCGACTTCTTGGAGTCATGTGTGTGAGTTGGATATAGGCCATGGACCAGTAGAGTTCCGCATCTCAATTTATTTGAGTAAAGTGGGGTCGACTTCTTCTCTGCAAAGTTATTACTACAGACGATAGACTCCTGTGAAACGTTATCTAATATAAAATTTCAAGTTGATCTGAAAATCGTATTGAGGCGTGAAACTGATAATCATCCTGCAATATTGATTCCTATGTACACTATCTATCTATCTATCTATCTATCTATCTATCTATCTATCTATCTATCTATCTATCTATCTAACTCTTAAATTCTGTTGGCTACAGGTCCACCATAAACCCGGGGTGGTAGCAGATGTTAAGTTTCCAGCTATGGCTAAATAGTGGGCCCCCAAACAAGAAGAAGAACAACAAAAACAACAACGACACAATGAAAGTATAAAAATACATTTTTTATAGTAAAATTATCAGCAATAACATGTTTAGAATAAATTAAATATTTAATAATCCATACAGGTTGATATGCCCCTAAACAAAGTCAACCACATAACCAACACGAAAGAACACTTTCATGATATTAATACTTCCGAATAGGTTCGAATGCTTTCAGCTATCTATTTTTTGCCATTATGTTTTGTTTTCCAAACACGATCAGCACATTCTGGCCGTGTTCATTGTTTGAAAATAAATCATTAAATAGTTAAAAGTAAAATATCATCCTTGATAATGGCTAAACGTATAGCCGAAAGTGCTAGGACATGCAAAGCATTTGGTCAATTTGTACATAATTTATATCCTGAAAAGAAGAAAATTATGACAACACAAGAGAAATTGAATAAAAACTAACCCCAGTCGTTTTTAATGAAATTTGTACACACACACACACACACACACACACACACATATATATATATATATATATATATATATATATATATATATATATATATATATATATATATATATATTTTATATTCGACGTATGAGGGTCAAGCAGATCAGTTAGTAGGAAACCGACAGCCCGACAACAGCACATGAGATTTGATTATAGTGGTGAAGGTTTCGTGCAGGACCATCCACACTTTTTGAAGGGACGAATACAGAGACCTGGTGCACTACGTGCCACAAGGTCCCCAAACGACCCTCCGTAAGTTTTGAATTCAGAGTTGTCCTTCTCCTAGACCAGTTGCCATCCAAGGCTATAGAACCCAGTATATATATATATATATATATATATATATATATATATATATATATATCGTATCCGATAATGCTGATCTATTGGGGTGGCTAGCTGGTCCACATTGCAGACGCCTGCTCAGGCATATTTGTGTTTGTTTAACGCCCACAGAGCCCAGCTGTTGTTTTGTTTACTGCAACTATGCTGAGCAGACCTTAGTTACAGTTTCTGGGAGAGAAAGTGTTATCTAGCATGATCAATAGTCTGAACAATGCCAGCACGCTGAAACCCTAAGTCACGATGACTTGGGACTTCGTGCTAGCAAACACAAACACACACAGAGACAACACACACACCCACACACATCCACGCACACACACACACACACACAAACATATATATATATATATATAATATATATATATATATATATAATCATCATCATCTTGCGGCCTTAGCCGAGATTGAGCTCACCAATACTTTGATTGGTGTAGTTCATAATCTTGTCAAATAGCTGAATTCTTGATGCTTCGCTACGGCTATCAAGGGTGTTTTTATCGTGACACCAACACTAAATGGATTGCCAACCAAGGCTCAAAGAGACTCCATTCACCCTCCTCTAAGAGCAGGTTTGAATTCAGAATTTTCCGTCTCTTAGACCAGTTGCCATCCAAGGCTATAGAACCCAGTCTGTCCTGCTATTTACCCATAGCTGGAGGGAGAAGAAAGAGGATTCACACCTTTCCCAAGTGTATTAGCACGTAAGTGAATGTAATGGATTCGACTGGAATTCGAACTCGGCTCTCTGATTCCTCAATCCAAGCCGCTATCCATTACTCCACCGTGTATATATGTACCCTTGTACTAAATAATTGAGAAAATGAATAATTCCGTTATTATTTACCTCTTTTCGTATTTTTCCAATGAAACATGACCCAGTGCACATGTTAGTATTTCGTATGTCTATTCAACAAAATCGTTCCTTGCAAATTGACCACAGATTCTCGATTGAATTTAAATCAAGAGAGTTTCCTCACCAGTCTAAAGTCTTTGATCTGCTCACTGGTAAGGTTTGCCAGTATGTTCGTGCAGCAAATTTTCGTACGCTTCCTTGGAGTAAAGTCCATCACAGACAATAACCGAAGGACAATTAATCGACAGTCGAGACAATAGTGTCAGGGCGTGATAAAAATCTAATGCAATCACGGATGACGCAACATTTTTCAAGGCCAAACATATTTCATCATACACCCCGACAATAGATTCATATTACCGCACACCACTGCAAATGACCTAATCTGAAGAAAAAATAGAAATTGATTACACCCTGTCACTCCAGTGTGATTAAAATTGACCGTACATCAAAAGAAAGGAAACTAAAGCGGTTGTTACAATTAATTTGCACAAGGGTATATATATATATATATATATATATATATATATATATATATATATATATATATATATATATTATTTATTTAAAAATATGATTCCAACTCGCAACATAAGAGGTCTCATGTTTCAAAACAAGAGCCGAAAACTTCAATATAACTATTTGAATTAAATTGAGTTAAAGTAAGCTCTGTTCCATCTTCAAGCGAAATTTTTTTTTGGAATAACGTATTTCTGAAATTTACGTGTTTTAATAATTGAAATCAAAAATCAAAATTTCAATATATATATATATATATATATATGGTGTAACCAATTTATAATCCTAATAATATAATATAAAATATTAAAACTGATTCACATGCATCTATCTCCTCATACCATTCCCATGTCTAGATATTACTACCCTCTCTCTACTTCCTTCTTTCTTAATTTCTTCCTCTTCTTGTCTTTTTACTTCTTTTACTCTTTCTTCCTTTTCTGTTTTTCTTTTCTTTTCTTCTGTTTGGCTTTTAAAATTTGGTTTAAAAAATTTAAAGGATAAGCGATCTAAAATCTGAAGAAGAAGCTTTGAAAGCTCTTTGAATTTAGCAGTAAATACTGTCAAGCATCCGTTCATTATAATGTTCTGGGGATGCTTTTCTTTTCATGGAACTGGTTTCTTAAAACCTATTGAAAAGACCCTCAGGAGTGAGCAGTACAAGAGAATTTTAGAGTCTTGTCTGCTCCCTTCTGCTGAAAGGATGCAAATCGACACTACCAAGCTCATTTTTATGCAGGATAATGCTCCTTGTTACAAATCAAAATTGATGAAGGAATACTTTGATGAGAAGCAGGTGAGTTTTATGACATGGGCGCCCCAATCTCCTGACCTCAACCACATAGAAAAATTATGGAGCATGTTGCTCAACTGCTTTCTCGAGGGCCTATACGTTATAATGCTCCACTTTTATGGAACAGCATTGTATAAATATATCAGGTCATCCCATAAGTTCTGTCCGAATTATAACTTTTTGTTAAAATGAACGAAATTTAAAGAGTATTTTATAATGTCTAATGGAGCTGAACATTATTTTTATGCTTAGATGCATTTAAACTGATCAAATTTTATTTCAGAGAACAATAAAGTTAAATTTTGTTTGGTTAAAACCCTGCTAACATGGAAGTACCCAAGAATCATTTGGAGCACATAATGCTTTATGAGTTCAAGAAAAGAAACTCAGCAGCCGAAGCGGCTAGAAACATTCAATCAGTTTATGGAGAGAATTCTGTGAATGAAAGAACTTGCAGAAGATGGTTTGCAAAATTCAGAGGTGGAGATTTCAGCCTTGAGGATGAAGATCGAACCGGACGTCCATTTGAGTTTGATGAAAAGCTTCTTGAAGCAGCCCTTGAAAAAAATCTTGCTTTATCAGTTGAGAAATTGGCAGTGGTTCTCAGTTCAAACCATACAACTGTTCATCGTCATCTTCAAGAACTTGGAAAAGTTCCTAAATTGGAAAATGGGTACCTCATGAATTGTCTGAAAACAACCTCAAATCCCGAATTGACATCTGCTCTTCTCTCCATTCTCGCCAACTTGTTTCACCTTTTTTGGATAGACTTGTGACGAAAAATGGATCTTTTATCGAAATGTTAAACGTCGTAGACAGTGATTGGTAAAGGGGAAGGACCCCAGCCACAGCCGAGAAGGGAACTTCATTGGCAAAATGTTCTTTCAATCTGGTGGGATCGCCAAGGAATAATTCACTTTGAATTTTTACCACCTAATGCAACAATTAATGCTCAAATATACTGTCAGCAATTAGAGCGATTGAACCAAGCTTTGAGGAAGACCTGCTCTAGTGAATCGAAAAGAGGTGATGTTTCATCGGGACAATGCGAGACCCCACACAGAAAGAATCACGTCGCAAAAGATCGAAGAACTTGGTTGGGAGAAAATTCCTCATCCACCTTGTTCTCCTGATCTTGCTCCTTCAGATTACCATTTGTTTCGTAGCTTACAGAATCATTTGGAAGAAACAGCTTTTGTAACACAGGAAGAGGTTAAAACTGACATCTGTGAGTTCTTCGAATCAAAGCCAAAAGAATTTTACAGTAATGGAATTAGTAAGCTTGTTAATAGATGGAAGGAAGTCATAGATAATCAGGGAAAATACATTGTTGATTGAATCTGTAATTACATGTAACATTTGGTCACTTGTTTTCTTTATTCAAAATTCGGACAGAACTTATGGGATAACCTATATATATATATATATATATATATATATATATATATATAATATATATATATATATATATATAATGTACAATATGGTAATCCGTAAGAGGGAGAGCTCTATGTCAAAAGACAGAGCAAAATTATTAATAATTAAAGAATATCAAACACTTAAAATCCCATAGGTAATAATTTTTATTCCATGAGAGCTCTAAAAAATAACAACTCTCATTCTTTAGGACCTACAAACAAATCACAAAAATTATTACATTTGGGATTTTAAGTGTTTGATATTCTTTATTTAATAATAATATATATAAAGGCATTTATGTTTATACGTTCTTTTTATAGATACAAATATTTAAGTAAATGGTCTGTTTTATAACAAACAGTATTAACAACATTTACCGGCTTGAATATCCGAGAAATTTTCATAGAAAATATTCGTCCTCCGAAAGGAATAGAACCTGTATCCTATACGGAACCGTCATATAGCCTGGCGTGCCTTAACTGTTTATTACAAACAGAACATTTATTTAAATATCTGTATCTATAAAAAGAACGTATAAGCATAAAAAATGTCTTAAAAATAATTGTCGGACTTTGTCCATGTCCATACACACACACACACACACACACACACACACACACACACACACACACACACATATATATATATGTGCATGTATAATATAATAAAAATATAATATTATATAATACAATAATATATAATAATATAATAAAATAATATATAATTTAATATATATATATATATATATATATATATATATAAATTCCCAAGAGGATAGAATCCAGGTAGAACTCAATGTCCAGGACAGAGTAAGAATATAATATATAAGGCTGAAACACTAATATTCCATGGTTATAATTTATTACAATCGACTCGTAATCACGATCCAATTCATGTAGGTCTGATGAATTGCATCGTGATTACAATTCCAATGTAATCAATTATAACCATGGAATATTAGTGTTTCAGCCTTTTATATATATATATATATATATATATATATATATATATATATATATATATATATATATATATATATGCATGTATTAGGAATATTAATGACAAGTAGAAAAAAATCCGTATGTTGCCTTGCGTCCTTCAGAACTTCCTATTTGTACTTTATCTTATCAAATTCTAATTAGAAAAAGAAGTTATCTTCTCTTTCTATTACAATGTTCTGTTACTCTTCAATAAGGAGATTGTTTGAGTCTAACCTTAAGCTATTAATTTGTTCTTTTATCTCCTTGTGTTCTGGGACACTAATTGTGTCTCGTGTTAGGCATCAAAAATTCGAGATAGAAATGATCGTCTGGTGGCATTTTACGAACAGAAATACAGAGTGACGTTTTTGTAGGCATTGTTTTCCTAGTTAATGGTTTACTTCTTTCTTGTTTTCTCTTCACAGACCCACCAGTAGAAGGTAGAATTTACATTTCCTTCTTTTTTCTTTTTTTTTGCCTTTTCTTCTTGAGACGGGCTCTCAAATAAACAATTCTTGCGAGTCTCAAAACCGAGGATCAAGTTCCACACTGCAGTCGTTTGCTTATTTAGACAACCAAAAAATGGCGTCCTAATCGTGTAGCAAACGAAATCATAGCGACAGAAGTTTATTTTTGTCTCTGATTTCTTCTACTTGCTCGCCAATCAATTCCAGCGTTCCCCTACCGGTTGTTTGAGGAACAATTCGCGCCTCTTGTCGATCTGCCCACACTTCTCTCTGTTTCTCTTTTAAATATTCTTGGCTAAGATCTTTTAAATGTCTTTGGCCGGTGTTCTCTAAGACAACACAAGCCACACACGGTGCTATTAGTAAGAGAGAATTGTTTTTTTTTCTTGTACTTATTCCGTTAATTGAGGAAACCTTTCTGAGACTTCATTCTTTTGTCATTCATACGATCATATTTCAGTTTTACATTATAAAGGGTTAGAAATAAAAACTAACAAATAATGGCGTTTTTATTAAGCCTTAGTCTTCTCATTCAGGTAACGAGAACCGTTCTTTTTAAACGTGCGAATACTTTTAATTTCCACAGACATATTCTTTCTTTTAGATGTTTGCCGTTTTGGCTTATATGGAAGTAACGAGGAGACTCCTTTTCGAGGTTTAACATGCTCTTAAAAATGTCAACTTTTGAGATTCATTACGAGCGAATTAAGTAGATTCCTTTTGTCAAATTTTCAACATCTGCCCTATTTTCCTGCTTATAAGACGCGTTTTTTTCTCTAAGAAATTATCATCAGAAACCATAATTAAATGCAGAAGATAGTTAAATTATTTAACACACAGAGTTACCGATAATATAAGAATGACATTTTCTGGTTTGTAACAACGGGTCAGGCATACGCATCACTAAACGTTTCACAATGAAAAATCCGATCGCTGGATATTTAAAAATTTCACTTCTATTTTACACCCGTAGTCATTAGTTTGAGTGTCACAGAAATGATTAAAGATATCTTACTGGAATTCTCTGAGGATTTTATAAAACTACTGGACTCTACACTGAACATTTTTTTTTTTATCCAAAAAGGGTTTGTAATGTTACTGGAACAGTAGAGTAATGGATAGCGGCTCGGATTGAGGAATCGGAGAGTCGAGTTAGAATTTCAGTCGAATTCATTACATTCAGTTACGTGCTGATACCCTTTGGAAAGGAATGAATCCTTTTCTTCCCCCCCCCAGCTATGGGTAAATAGTAGGACAGGCCGGCTTCTGTAGCTTTGGATGGCAATTGGTCTGCCGCTTAAAGAAATGCCAACCTACTGCGGGAAAAAATCTGCCTCGTCAGTCATATATCGAAAGATACATGATCGCCTAAACGTATATCACGCATGGCAAATAAGTGACTGAATGTTATTAGTCCTGACTTGGTATCTCGACATTTTTTAAAACTTAAAAATTTTTTTTTTTACTAATAATCACTCAATAGCCACTCAAGGTAGAGCCACTTAAGATATAGCATTTCGGTGTGGACTCATCCGGGTGTAATACCAATATTATTCAAATCGTGTAAAAGTAAAAATTGTCCAATTGTTAGATTAAGCTTTGAACCGTTATATCTTAGAAATGATTAAAGATATCTTACTGGAATTCTCCGAGGTTTTCTAACATTATTAGACTCTTATTTGAGCAATAAGAATGTATAATTACTCTCCGACCTTAACAGAAGAATCACGATGAAATTGATCATAAACGAATATGACATGTTCATTAATTAATCATAGCTAATGATCAGAAGCCCATGAAGGACTGAAAGTTCATATATATATATATTATTCCAGGGTCATTTTCCAATTTATTGAAGATGATCTTCGCCCTCTCTAACCTTCTTACATTCTGTCCTGAAGTAACAAGGTGCCTTACATGTTTTATGCACGATTTCATTTTCAAGTTTTTCATTTATATTTGATTGTCATATGGTGAAACTCCTCTCTCTCTCTCTCTCTCTCCTGTCAGACGTCTTATGAATTGAGTTGGATCTTTTCTAATTGATCTCTTTCGCTCTTAGTTAAAATGATCCTTCTTCCTGTGGAGACCTCCTGATCCAGTTTTCCTCTCTACTGTTCCCTCTTTTAAAACTTATTCCTCGTTCTCGTGACGGTTCTTGAATGGACTTTGAAAATGGAATCCAGAGTATTAATGTTGGTACCATTACTGAGGTCCTGAACTTTTATTTCCTCTCACCATTGCGAAGACTGTAGGTTTGGCGCAAAACAACTTTAACCTGCTTTCTTTTTAGCTGAATAACTCAAAGGGTTTTTCAGTGATTCTTACACAAAAGGTGTCAAGATAGCTAAACGTCTTATCTGAAAACCTGGCAAAAAGAAACTTAATTAGTCTAAAGTTTTTTAGATATCAAACATGGGAGTTAAATTCTCTTCTATTTCGTACAACTGTTTAGCAACACGCCGGTGCGTGTGGAAATCCTCACAGTATTGAAAAGAAAGTGCGAGACCTATCCATATATATATATATATATATATATATATATATATATATATATATATATATATGGGATAAGAACAAATGGAGTATAATTTCACTGTCTGTAGTATTTAATTTTCTAAGAATGTCTGAATACAGAGTAGAACTGTATATTATTTATTATATGAGATTAAAACAAAAACATGTTAAAAATCGCTACACAATAGTTTTCCTGTTTCAGCAAAAAAAATTGTGCCTGAAGCTATTGTTTAGCAAAAACAAAATATTTTTGTTTTTAATCTCATATAATAATTATCTGTATATATATATATATATATATATATATATATATATATATATATATATATATATATATATATGCGTGTAAGCAAATGTAAATGGATATAGATCCGACAGAATGAAGAAAATTTGGAAAAAACAAACAAAAATCCTTAAATGCAATTATGTTGTTTAAAATGAAATGTCGACGTCTGACGTTTCGGTTTAATAAACCTTCTTCAGGACTATATTCATTAAAATACAATTCAGTTCAATTTGACAAAGACGATGGACATAAAAACAAGTCTTATCCAAAACATAAACGAGATATTCGCCTCGGAAATTTTAACAATGCTTTAGTTGTACACACAACTAACGCAGATCATAATTTCGATTTCGATTCCGTGAAGGTATTAAAATATTTTCAAAGGAGGATTTATGAAGCAGGTATAATATCCATCTCACGCACGGTGAATACTAGACCTGGTTTCTTTAATATTTCCCCTTTTTTAGCGAGATTAATGCTCGACAAGCATACACATAAAATATTTAGATCCTAATAGAATTCTTTTCATTTTCTTTTTCATTCAAAATAATCAAAAATTTTTTAGGAATACGTTTTGAAAGCGTCGCCCATGTGACGACAACGTGACCATGCTAAACGGAAAGCTGATCATTTTAAAAATTTTCAGTTATCTGTTTTGGATAAGACTTGTTTTTATGTCCATCGTTTTTGTCAAATTGAACTGAATTGTTTTTTAATGAATATTGTTCGGAAGAAGGTTTATTAAACCGAAACGCCAGACGTCGACATTTCATTCATTTTAAACAACATAATTGCATTTAAGGATTTTTGTTTGTTTTTTCCAAATTTTTCTTCATATATATATATATATTAATAAAAGCAAAAAAAAAAAAAAACACTCAATAATATCAAATATGAACATGGACGCAATATCTTGAACGTGTTTTGAAAATGAAAACATTATATAAATACATGCATACAACAATGTATTTCTTGTTAGCAGTTAATATATTTCAATCTTGAAAATGACTAAATATATAGTCGAAATCGCTCGGATAAAAAGAACAATTGTTCAGCTTTTATATAATTTATCATCTGAAAAAAAAAATAGATCCCATAAGAAATTGTATAAAAAACTAAAGCACCTTGTCTGTCGTATTGAATGAAACGTGCATGCTGCCTAAATACCATATATATATATATATATATATATATATATGTGTGTGTATATTGTGTGTGTATGTCCCATAATGATGGGACCCATATATATGTAAATACCAAGGATTATAGAGATTATAAAATATATGACTAAATATATTTATTGCATAACTGACATCCAAGAGTTCAGCATATCTAAGATTTGAATATTGCATCCATGAGATGGTCAGGACCACGAAGTGAACATGCGCGAGCTCGCACTCTTATTTCAAACACAATGCAGCTTAACATATCAACTGTTAAGGGCTGCGATTTCTTTTTACAGATGCTTTGTTTTAGTTACACAGATGTGTGGGGAAAGTGAAACCGCACTAAATATAGGATGCGGACCGCGTACTGAAAATAATAATTATCCACTTTCTGTCATAATCAAATGGATTTTGTTTAATGTTCTATGACAGTCATGGCTGGTGCAAGGGTCTCTTGAATCTATTATATATCTCAACTCTACTAAATCTCAATTTTCATAAAGTAGTCACCTTATTATGTACAATAATGATAATCAACAATGGCTACCCCCCCCTCCCGTATTCTTCTGGAAGGATTGGCAAAGGAGTAGAAGTGGGTTTTTCCTATCGGGATGGATACTGCAGATGTAGTATCTGTTCCGTGCAGGAGGCCTTCTCTCCTCCCTTGCTTTCACCCCCACCACTGTTGTGTGACATCTGTTACGTAGCGGTTGTATGGAGGCACGGTGGAGTAATGGATAGCGGCTTGGATTGAGGAATCGGAGAGCCGAGTTCGTATTCCAGTCGAATCCATTACATTCACTTACGTGCTAACACCCTTGGGAATGGTGTGAATCCTCTTTCTTCTCCCTCCAGCTATGGGTAAATAGCAGGACAGGCTGGGTTCTATAGCCTTGGATGGCAACTGGTCTAGGAGAAGGAAAACTTTGAATTCAAACCTGCTCTTAGAGGAGGGTGAATGGAGTCTCTCTGAGCCTTGGTTGGCAATCCATTTAGTGATGGTGTCACGATAAAAAACACCCTTGATAGCCCTAGCGAAGCATCAAGAATTCAGCTATTTGACAAGATTATGAACTACACCAATCAAAGTATTGGTGAGTTCAATCTCGGCTGAGGCCGCAAGATGATGATAATGACAAGCTATGACCAGCTTAAGCAAGCTTAGACAGCAATTTTGAACATCAACTTGGCACTTTTCTTAAAATGTTGAATAGTCTTCACACATTCAATATTATGGATGTAAAAATAACGAATTTTATATAAAGTTTTTTTTTGGGGGACTTAGCATGGGAAAAAAAAATTCACGGATTTAGAGAAAGAAAAAAAAATTAAAAAAAATTTCCAGAATGCCGTGAAAATCCTCGAAATATTTTTAATAGTCAGTTGTGATTAATTAAAATCCATGACACGTCCCCCAATCTATGATACCGAGACGCTTTGCTCAACTGCATCTCAAGTTTTAGAAAGGTAGTATTTATATAAGTTATACATTTTTATTGCAACCTAATTATGTACAATAATGGATCATATGTAATAGAGGTGAACAATTCAACTAGAAAAACTGAAAATAAATACAATATATCTAAATATAAATTAGAGACATTTCATAATAGATCATTCCATTTTAAATAAATCAACAATGTTTTGTGACAATTTTTAACACCAACTTGAGTTTTTTCTTGTAAAAAAAGTAGAATAATTTTAACACATTCAAAATTATGGATGAAAATTAGTAAATTTATATAGTGTTTTTATATAACGTTTTGGCAGGCAAATACAAAGGTGTTCAGTTAACATTAATTGAGATGAATGATAAGGTTTTATTTGTCTCATGAAGGGCCGGTGCACTGGTCTCGTGGTCCCCCACCGAATCCATGATACGCCCCCAATCGATGATACGGCGGCCCTCCACTCTACCACATCTCAATATTTATAAGGCAGTATTCATATAAAAATGTTTTATTGTAACCTATTTATGTACAATAATGGATCATATGCAATATAAGTGAACAAGAAAAATTGAAAATAATTACAATGTATCTAAATACAAATTAGAGACATGTCGTAATAGACCATTTCAACTTAAATAATTCAACAATATTTTGTAGCAAATTTTAACATCAACTTGAGATTTTTCTTGTAAAAAAAGTTGAATAATTTTAAGACATTCAACATTAAGAATAAAAAATTAGTGAATTTTATATATTGTTTTATATACAGTTTTGGCAGGCAAATATAAAAGTATTCAGTTAACATTAATTGAGATGAATGATAAAGGTTTATTTGCCCTATGCAGGTCCAGTGCCAGAGTCTTGTGGGTCCCCGGCAAATCCATGATACGCCTCTAATCAATGATACGGGGGCCTTCACTCTACGTCTGAATTTTCATCAAGTTGTATTCATATAAAATACAAATTTTATTGTAACCTAATTATGTACAATAATGGATCATGTGCAATATTAAGTGAACAATTCAACTGGACAAATTGAAAATAATTACAATGTATCTAAATACAAATTAGGGACGTAATAGATAATTCCATTTTAAATAATTCAACAATGTTTTGCAGTAATTTTTAGCATCAACTTGAGATTTTTTGTTGTTAAAAAGTTGAACAATTTTAATACAATCAACATTATAGAGAAAAAAAAATAATGAATTTTATATAAATGTTTGTTTTTTGAGATTTAGAATCAGCAAAACCAATTAACGGATTTTGAAGAAAAGAAAAAAGACCCGGAAACGACGTCAGAATCAGCGAAAATTCTTCATCCTTTACAAGTCAGTAGTGCTTAGTTTAATTTATAACCTATATAAATGTAGGTAGAAAAAAAATTAAGGCAAATATATATTGATAGGATAGTGAGGATCACAAAGCACTTCCCAGGGACACACAATCAGGCGTACCCCCCACCAAAAAAAAAAACCCGGATTCATGGCAAGGGCCGAGGGGAGTACGCTCCGGCCCTGATGTCAGTTTATTCATTGTTAAAATATCGTGCCTTTGCATCTTATTTAGATTTTCTATTTTTAAGTATTGTGTCTTGACTATTTCACGTGACAGTTTGTGCTAACGTATCTATATGTTTTCGCTTTTAAACATAAATATATAGATTTTATCAAACCTAGTGATATATATATATATATATATATATTTAAGATAGAGATCTGGGTTCTGTAAATTAGGACCCTATAAATCTACGTTGTTTTTAAAGAAGGCATGCGATAACATCCGGCCTGCTTGCCACGAATATTTGTTTCTCTATAATTGTCGCTGATCACAAACGATAAAAAAATGAAGAATATTCTTCATTCTTCCTTTAAATTTTATTCATTATTAAAACCGTGATTTTCTTTGGTCAGTCAAACGGCGTAACCCTAACCCTAACCCGCGCACGGAAGATATAAATTGTCCGCTGTCTGAGTACTTTCAGATTTCATAAGCTATTATCGAGGCGTTTTTGTGTTACATTCTATGTCGGTTTCCTCATTTTTCAAATATCGTGTCTTCGCAAATCATTTAGCATTTCGTCTTCACGTGTCAATTTATGTTATCGTTTTTATTGGGTTTTTTTTAATCATGAATATAAGAATTTTAGAGATATATTTTCGGTTTGAATTTCAGTGATCAGGAGTTATCATTATTTACATTATTTGTCCTCATCTTATCACATCGTTTCAGACCTTATACCCTCCGGTCTTCATCAGTTGTGTGTTAGTCCGAGTAGCCTACAGGGAATTACGAGCTGAGCACCACTGAAGGGTTCATTTCGAAATTCTCTATAGCTAACCCGGATCGACATACATCTGATGAAGACCGGGTGAACAATGGCTGAAAAGTTGTGATAACAACAAACATGAGGAATATAGTCTGCACCTAAATGATGTAAATATCTATTGATATATGCTTGAAGATGGCGATCT
Source organism: Acanthosepion pharaonis (assembly GCA_903632075.3). NCBI lineage: Eukaryota > Metazoa > Mollusca > Cephalopoda > Sepiida > Sepiidae > Acanthosepion > Acanthosepion pharaonis. Next base: position 868,338 of record CAHIKZ030000678.1, on the reverse strand, counting down.
GGGGTTTGAAAATTAATGCATGCAGAGACATCCAGCCTGGTACAAATTTTTGTTTCTTTATAGTTATCGCTGATTATAAACGATAAAAATGGAAAGATCCAAATAAAAAACTATTCCTCCATTTATATTTTATTCATTTATGACAAAGATTCTTTTTTATTTTGTCAACGAAAGTGTGTAAAATATAGGATATGACAAGGTTTCCAACCTTGGCGATATCGACCATCAGTGGGCGATTTCAAATGTTGGGTGAGTGATGAGCAGCTGAACTGAAGATTGGAGGCGATTCTTTCATCTTTCAGTATTCAAAAAGTATTTTAGCATATGCTACCTGAAACATTATTCAAACAAGATACGCAAAGAACCTGAATACCCCTCTACCCCCCCCACGCAAAAAAAAAAGAAAAAAAGGAGGCTAAATGGAAATAAGTGGGTCACATTCATGGATAAGATATAAATATCCCCACAAACAAGGAATATTCTGGTATTTTCTTTAGTTTTTTTACTCGGACTGACATACAACTGACGAAGACTAGAGGGTATAAGTTGAAGTTTCAAAGATTTATTCAGTGAAAATAACATTTTTCCGATATACATCAGAAAAAGAAAGACCAAGAACAACAAAAAAATATTCACTGAATTTTTATTACTTGCTCATAGTGTATATTCTTTTTAATTTTATAATTTTTTTTTACAAAAATTTTCTTTTGTCAACATTTGAAATTTGACCCTAAGTATAAAACAAACCTTGACAACAAAAATAAATTCTATATATAATTTTCAATGGTCAAGTTCAATATTAATATTCAAAGGAAATATGCAAATAATGTGTATACGAAGCAGAACAAAAAAAAAAAAAAGAAAAAGTGAGGCTAAAGGGGAATAACATTCCTAGAGGTTCCTTGCAAACAAGGAACATTTTGTCATTTTCTATCGTTGGAGAATGGTCATCAACATTCAAATAGTTCTTCAAACGAAATAACATTTTACATCAGAAAAAGAAAGACCAAGAACAATAAAAAATTATTCACTGAATTTTTATTACTTGCTCATAGTGTATATTCTTTTTAATTTTATAATTTTGAACAAAAATTTTCTTTTTGTCAACATTTGAAATTCTAACCCTAAGTATAAAACAAACCTTGACAACATAAATAAATTCTATATATAATTTTTAATGGTCAAGTTTGTTTTCATTTGTTCTTTAATACGGTATTAGCAGCAGCAGCTGCCATATAAGTTAGCGTTATTTGTTACCTCCCTTTGGTATTTTTTTTACTACATCATAAAATCAGTTTATGAACCAGTAACAAACTTTTACCAAACAATTTTACTATGCTTTTGTATATTTACTATACAGTTGTACAATGACACAAAGGTTGGGAACTCTTGCTTTAAATCTACAATTCAAGCCCAGGCCTGTTTCAGCAAGATTAAGTTGTATAATAATTCCTGAATAAAATATTAATAGTCAAAGGAAATATGCAAATAATGTGTATACGAAGCAGAACAAAAAAAAAAAAAAGAAGAAAAAGTGAGGCTAAAGGGGAATAACATTCCTAGAGGTTCCTTGCAAACAAGGAACATTTTGTCATTTTCTATCGTTGGAGAATGGTCATCAACATTCAAATAGTTCTTCAAACGAAATAACATTTTCTTTTCGAATATAAATCAGATAAGAGAAGACCAAGAGTAACAAAAGATATTCGCTGAATTTTTATTAGTTGCTAGTAATGTATATTTTTTTAATTTTATAATTACGAACAAAAAATCAAAATTTTGCCAACATTTGCAACCCTAATCTTAACCCTAAAACTAACCTTGTCCATAAAACCAAATCATATAAAGTTTTCAATAGTCAACTTTGCTTTCGTTTTGGTCTTTAATACGAAAGTCAGTGTTTTGGTATTTTTTTTTCCAATATCATGAATTAGTTTACGAACCAGTAACAAACTTTTATCAAACAATTTTAGTATGTTTTTCAATATTTACCATACAGGTGGGCAATGGGAAATTTTTCCATGTGGAAGTGGGCGATAATGCAAAAATGGTTGGGAACCCCTGCATCAGACAAAAAGGGATTAGCCTGCAGGTTAAATTTTTAACGACGAAAAATTCGGCAGCTAAATTTGAATTAAATGTAAATTTTAAATTAACCAACTGCATAACTGAATATAGTATGCCGAGTGCATTTTTCAGTTTTTTGTTTTCAATCTGAAACGTCTGTAGCTTTTTGCCCCTCTCCTGTAATATATTTTGCACGAGGGGACATCATGCGGCCAGTCTGGTTAAAAGCACAATTTTGAATTCAAAAGAAAGCAGCTGGACATCAAACCTTTTTCTTACCCATTAAGAAATTCCCTTTCTTTCCGATGTACATTTCTAGATAATTAGTAAATATCTATGTAGATGATACCGCAGGTTACGGGTCCATATCCCAAAGCCCAGATGGCTAGAATCTGGCAGTCGATTTCTCCTCTGACCTGAGCTCAATAGGGGGAAATTAGATTGGAATATTCAATACTTCCAAAATCAAGATATTAACGCTTCACAGCCTCACCATGCAAAACCTGAATGTTCCGTTATCAGAGAAAGTGCTCTAAAAACGGATCCTTGCCTTGAAAATCAAAGAGGACATAGATTATCGTATATTTCCGTGTATAAGGCGATCTTTAGATAAGACGAGGTAAAAAATATAGCAAATTTTCATGTATTTATCCTATGCTTGTTATATAAGACGACTGTTTATTGATTATATAATGATGATCTTATTGGAAATGTTGTTACTGTATCTTTAGAAATTCAAAATAAATGAAATAACAAAACTGATTCTATAACGTGTTTTTTTCCTACATTTGTCTCCTAAAAGGGAAACCATTATTATATTTACGATTCATCATGTGATCACTTGCGAATACCGATTCTTTCTTCTTCTTCTTCTTCTTCTTCTTCTTCTTCTTCTTCTTCTTCTATATATAAACAACTACAAACAGCCTGGTTTACTAATGGCCATTTACTTATGCTTCATCGACAGTCACAGAATACCGCTAATAACAGTACGATGATAGTACATTCCATTGCAGTGAACGCAATAATAACTCGATGTTTACATTTCCTCAGCTGAGCTTTCATAGATACAAGTTGATTTCATTGATATGGAGTTATTCTTCGAATAGGCAATTTATTATGAAATTATGCCAGTAATAATTAAGGTAGAAATGGTTTTATTAATTTCATTATCAGTTTATTTGATAATGTGAATCTCTTCATGTAAGTTATTGATTATGGCACCGAGGTCGAGGTTAGTCTATCGACAAACATCACTTGGAATTTAAGGTTTCTTTTCTAGTTTTGTAGTACTAGACCACAGACCATTTTTCTACCCTCTTTTTGTAGTACTAGAACAGACCATTTTTCTACCCTCTTTTGGGGGCCGTCGAAAAATGGTCTGTTCCTTGTAGGGCTTCAAAACGTATCTAGCTTCTAGCATGTTCTGTATTTTAGAAGAGTCAAATCATACCAGAATTTAGAGTTTGGCACCTGGGCTGGAACTGCTCAATCCAGCCTTGACAGAGTTCAAAACCGCCTTCACGAACTTGTGGGTGATGAATTATTTTTCCGCTGACAAAGCTTTACCACAGACTAAACAAAGCAAGCCCCTGGTTACTCTATCGTTATTGCTATGGGAAAAAAACGACCTAAATTCCTTCGTGCCATCAGTTCAGACATTTATATCTCTTGACATAAAATCGATCAACCAACACCATGCATGTGTTAACGGTTAACGTGTCTGGACTGGTTGAGTTTTACTACCGAATAGTGATTTTTATCCTCACTGGGTACCCCACACAAAAAATCGACATTGCATAACTCAATAAACACTGAGGTAATCAAATCAACCAACAATACCATTATTGCCGGTGGAGTAATGGATAGCGGCTCGGATTGAGAAATCAGAGAGCCGAGTTCGAATTCTAGTCAAATCTATTACATTCACTTACGTGTTAATACCCTTGAAAAAGGTATGAATCTTCTCCTGCATCCTCAGCTGTGGGTAAATAGCAGGGTTCTATAACCTTGGATGGCAACTGGTCTACCGCAGAAAGAAATGACAACCTACTGCGGGAAAAATCTGCCACGTTAGTCATGTATCGAAAGGTAGATGAGCGGCTAAACGTGTATCACGGCACATAACTGACTAACTGACTTTTATCCTCATTGGGTGCACCACTCAAAAATTCGACATTAAATAAGATTTTACATGGAAATTACAACAACAAGCCAATGAACACCCCTCTTCCTTTGACCAGCGCTTTTGATAGGAGGAAAATTGTGAAATATTCCTCGAAGTATTAATGGAATCCGTACTGGAATCGTTCTTTTGTAATAAAATACTCTGTTTAGTTAAAATGTGGCTTAAGTGTTATAGCAAGCTATGAAAAAAAGAATATTTGAATAATGGTACGATAGATTTATATCTATATATTTCTTTTAAAAATTACTGACAATTTTTATGTCCATTTTATATCAGAAAATATTAGTTTCTGTTAGTGTAACGTCAAAGAAAACCAGGAAGAAATCTTTTTTGCCTGAAGAATTCTTTGATGCCATGAATTATTAATCTAAACCAATAAACTGTAAAAACAAAACAAGACTGAAACGTTTCTATTAACCTTATAAAAGCTGGAGAGAATTTCAATAATCCTATCAACGTTTTAAGAAAGCTTTCTTTAGAAGAAAGAAAAAATACAATATTTTCTTTCTAAAATACTTGAGCGTGATTAAGTCATTGGGAACTGACAAAACATTGTCGAACCTATGCCATTGGTTTTACTATCAAGGTACCACTGCACCCGACTCTCACTACCCAGAACAGAACTAAGTTGACATTCTTGATTTGTCGTTTATGTCAAAATATATATATATATATATATATTTAATATCAACAATATCACAATATGCATGACGATGAGGCGTAAGATGGTGACACACCCATTAGCAGGGTCTTTTCTTTATGGGTTGCGACCAATAGAATATCATTCAAAGAATGGAAGACTTTCAGAAAATTTTTTCACAACATATCGCCTATCTCTACAGAAGTAGTCATTTTCCTACAAGAATACGTCTTTTATAGCCCTTTCTACACCAACAAGACTTTTTTTATTGTTTTAATCAATTCACCTCTAGCAAGGCAATAATGCCACTAAGACTCTTGCATCTTAGTGGCATTATTGCCTTGCTAGGGCCACTGAAAGTAAAAGAGAACGAAAAGACTTTAGAAGCAACTGGAAACACAATCCTAAACAGGGAAGTAGGGACAAACCTCTACTCCTCTTCAAAAGATCGGAGATGTGTTTGAACCGTACGATAAACAAACCTATCTACTTCTACCGAGGGAAGAAAAATGTAAATAAACAGTAAATAAAATCTTAGAATTTTAGGAGATGTTAGAAGTACCCAGTAAACTTTAGAAGGAACCGGAAATCCAAACCTAAACAAGAAACAGGGGATAAAAACCTCTATTCCTATTCAAAAGACTGGGAGGAATGTGAACTGGACAATGAGCAAACCTGTATACAGAGCGATTATAAAATATAAGTAAAATAATACTCTCTCTATATTTCTGAGATGAGGTGTTATGTTCATTAATTACATTATTCGGACTATTGTCTTCATCTTTGTCGCCATATATATTACAACGTTTCGGCCGTTGTACGCTCCGGCCTTTTTCAGGTAATTGTAATGTCGAACTTAACAGGATATAACTGATAACTGACATCCATTAAACATGCACGTGGAACTAGAACAGTCTACCCCGGTTGACGAAATAAAGGGTTAAGTTCGATATTCCAACCACCTGAAGAAGGCCGGAGCGTACAACGGCTGAAACGTTGTAATAAATATGGCGACAAAAATGAGGACAATAGTCCGAATAATGTAAATAATGTAAAAACCTTTCAAATGTTTTTTTTACAAATAATATATATTTAGGATTGTATGTTTTAAAAATTTCGATGAATAATGAAGTTTTACAAGTATTCTTTCCATTTTTAAAAGATTTTAATTACAAAATTCATATATATTGTAAATAGTGTACATAATACCTCATCTCAGAAATATAGACAGATACTGAAAGGCCGAAACGTTGTAATAAATATGGAAACAAAGATGAGGGCAATATTACGAATAATGTAAATAGTGCACATAATAACTCATCTCAAAAAATATAGACAGATACCGAAGGGCCGAAACGTTGTAATAAATATGGCGACAAAGATGAGGACAATAGTCCAAATAATGTAAATAGTGTACATAATAACTCATCTCAGAAATATAGACAGATACTGAAAGGCCGAAACATTGTAATAAATATGGCAACAAAGATGAGGACAATAGTCCGAATAATGTAAATAGTGTACATAATACCACATCTCAGAAATATAGACAGATACTGAAAGGCCGAAACGTTGTAATAAATATGGCAACAAAGATGAGGACAATAGTCCGAATAATGTAAATACTGTACATAATACCTCATCTCAGAAATATAGACAGATACTGAAAGGCCGAAACATTGTAATAAATATGGCGACAAAGTTGAGGACAATAGTCCGAATAATGTAAATAGTGTACATAATACCTCATCTCAGAAATATAGACAGATACTGAAAGGCCGAAACTTTGTAATAAATATGGCATCAAAGATGAAGACAATAGTCCGAATAATGTAAATAGTGTACATAATACCACATCTCAGAAATATAGACAGATACTGAAAGGCCGAAACGTTGTAATAAATATGACGACAAAGATGAGGACAATAGTCCGAATAATGTAAATAGTGTACATTTTAAATCATCTCAAAAAACATAGTCAGATACTGAAAGGCCGAAACGTTGTAATAAATATGACGACAAAGATGAGGACAATAGTCCGAATAATGTAAATAATGAAAACAATACTCGTATGCTACTTCTTTCCGCGAGTTAAAGTTTCATGTTGTCACTTAATATTTAATACTGTTTTCTCACAATTTTCAGTCGGTAATAGTGACTAGATATTCTGTTATTTATAAATAAGGAACGGAGTATCTCGTCTCTCTTAACGAGTGAGAGTTGAGAACATCAACAACAATAAAAAAAGAAATAATACAAAACAAAATAACCTAAAAGTTGAAGGAGGAATTTACCTTATGACCTGTAATAGCTGCCAAAAGTAATACATCAGAGAGACCTTAAGGAAGTTAAATAAAAGATTATATGACACGCAAAGGGGTCGTTCCCAAAACAATACCTTAAATGCATTAGCTGTTCATCGTAGTGAGACTGACCTCAATTTTGACATAAAAAACGCTACTCGAGTTAAAAGAGAAAATAATTCACTAGCATGAAAATGTTTAGAAAGTGCTTTAATTGCTAGATCATCCACAGTAAATTTGCGTCAAATGTACTTACAACGTTTTATCATTCATGGTAGATCTTCTTTTACCACAATGTGGGATATTTAGTGAAAAAAGCGATGACAACACAAGCAAAAAGAAAAAAAATTAGGCTAGATTATATACCCAAAAGACAGATAAAAATAAGTTTAAATCTAAAATTATTAGCGTCTCTCTTTCGTTCGTGTGCATGTGTAGTCGCATCAACGAAAACTTTTTCCGCTTTGTCATACTTCTTCATCTAATAATAATAACAACAATATATACATGTGTGTGTGTGTGTGTGTGAAAAAAGAGACAAGAGAAAAAACTATAGTTTTTACTCTTGTCTCTTTTTATTCATTTTTGTCTCCTCTACAAATACACTCTATCTGAGAATATTTACACACCCATCCACCTACGCACAATCACCCATCCACCTTCCTCATATATGAGAAAAGGAAAAGAAAGATCTTTCCACCTTTTCTCGGACCAATCTTAATTGTTTTATTACCCTTCAAGCAGAAGAACTTTCTGACTGCCAGTTCAAGAAAGGCATTTGCATCACTACCACACAAAAAAGAGAATGTGAAACACCAAGAATGTTTAACATAAAAAAACATAAGGAAAATTAATTCAATTAATAATATGTGGAAATATCCACTCTTTGCCTGAAGAAGGTCGCATGACCCGAAACCTGTGTTGTAAAATTATGGAAAATAAAGTATGATATATATATATATTTTTTAAAAATCCACATTAGAACCAAAAACGTTTGCCGTTTCTTTCTCCTTTTTAATATATACACTTTTCTCTCACTGGAACAACTATAACGTCTTCTTTATATATATATATATATATATATATATATATATATAGGCAACATATCTTCATTCAAATATGTTTCAGTGAATAGTATGTCTGTTTATTTTTATAATAATCCTTTCTAGTTCTCTAATCAGTTTCCTGAAATTCGTCAAGGAAGGCGCCGTAGTTTTTTTCCTATCCAAGTACTTTCGATCTCCTCTGAGATTATCCTCAGGGGTGAATTACAAAGACATACATATTCAAGTAACCATAAGTTTGTCTTCGCAAATTCCCGCCCCCTGAGAATGATCTTGGGGGAGATTGAAATATATACTATATTACTAATATATTACTATAAACCTTATTTTTAGCCGTTACATGTATCTCAATTGTTATATCAGTTTGTTTGGATTTTTTTTAAACTGAAATTAATAACATTTAACTTGATAACACACTGCCGACAGAAAGATTGTACCCCTGACAGGAATCGAACTAGTAACCCCTTTTTTCCATCACGGAACACGTTTCTGCCACAGAAACGTGCCTTTACTAATTCGGCCAGGGAAGCTGTCCTAGATAAAAGATACAAGTACTGATAAACTAGTTTGGATAATTTCATATTTCTGCTTTGACGACAAGATATTACAACTTTAAACCTGAGAGCTTCTTTTTAGGATAGATGGTAGCCATGTCAAAATCATTTGGATAAACTCACACTCTAATGGTAGAATCTTATGGTATCATTCATTTTATTCATTATTATTTAGATTTATTCCATCATTTAGAATCTTCATTAATATAGAATACGCTTAACATTGAATTGAATATTCGTTACTCTTTAAGACCACATGTCTTTTTGCTTGACATTGTTTTGTTTGATTTTCTTTGTTTTGTTTGATTTCCTTTGTTTTGTTTAACGCCATGTCAACCTCAATGCCGACAAAATTTTTATTGTTGGTAATATTTTTTTTCAAAAATCTATTTCTGGTAATATTTTTTCCTTCAAAAAATCTACTTCTGGTAATATTTTTTCCTTCAAAAAATCTCTTTCTGGTAATATTTTTTCCTTCAGAAAAATCTATAAATGGTAATATTTTTTTTCTTCAAAAATCTATTTCTGGTAATATTTTTTTCTTCAAAAATCTATTTCTGGTAATATTTCTTTCCTTCAAAAATCTATTTCTGGTAATATTTTTTCCTTCAAAAAATCTATTTCTGGTAATATTTTTTTTCTTCAAAAATCTATTTCTGGTAATATTTTTTTTCTTCAAAAATCTATTTCTGGTAATATTTCTTTCCTTCAAAAAATCTATTTCTGGTAATATTTTTTCCTTCAAAAAATCTATTTCTGGCAATATTTTTTCCTTCAAAAAATCAATAAATGGTAATATTTTTTCCTTCAAAAAATCTATAAATGGTAAAAATTTTTTCTTCAAAAATCTATTTCTGGTAATATTTTTTCTTCAAAAATCTATTTCTGGTAATATTTCTTTCCTTCAAAAAATCTATTTCTGGTAATATTTTTTCCTTCAAAAATCTATTTCTGGTAATATTTTTTTCCTTCAAAAAAAATCTATTTCTGGTAATATTTTTCCTTCAAAAAATCTATTTCTGGTAATATTTTTTTTCTTCAAAAATCTATTTCAGGTAATATTTCTTTCCTTCAAAAAATCTATTTCTAGTAATATTTTTTCCTTCAAAAAATCTATTTCTGGTAATATTTCTTTCCTTCAAAAAATCTATTTCTGGTAATATTTTTTCCTTCAAAAAATCTATTTCTGCTAATATTTTTTCCTTCAAAAATGTATTTCTGGTAATATTTTTTTCTTCAAAAATCTATTTCTGGTAATATTTTTTCCTACAAAAATTCATTTCTGGTAATATTTCTTTCCTTCAAAAAATCTATTTCTAGTAATATTTTTTCCTTCAAAAAATCTATTTCTGGTAATATTTTTTCCTTCAAAAAATCTATTTCTGGTAATATTTTTTTTCTTCAAAAATCTATTTCTGGTAATATTTTTTTCCTACAAAAATTCATTTCTGGTAATATTTCTTTCCTTCAAAAAATCTATTTCTAGTAATATTTTTTTCCTTCAAAAAATCTATTTCTAGTAATATTTTTTTTCTTCAAAAATCTATTTCTGGTAATATTTCTTTTTCTTCAAAAATCTATTTCTGGTAATTTTTTTACACTTTCATAATGTTTTGACCTCAGTTTGGGGGTTAACTATTTACCCATAGCTGGAACCCTAACAGGTGCTACCACACCGGGTTAGGGTGGACCTGTGAACACCAGCAATTAAGAGGTGGTTCCATGCTCCTCAAAACCTCCTGATCAAAGTTCTTGCTGTTGGACGTAGTTTATCGTCTTACCCAGGACGCGTACGTAGTTTATCGGCTTACCCAGGACGCGAATGTAGTTTATCGTCTTATCCAGGATGCGGATGCAGTTTATCGTCTTACCCAGGATGTGGATGTAGTTTATCGTCATACCCAGGACGGTGCTTGACATGGATGTAAAAAGAAAAGGAAACACGAAAAAAATCACTGGCGATGAAAAATAGATATGTTACCTTGTGTAATAGGCTCTAAGGTATAGGGCTTCGTTGATCACGACAATGTTAGCGTCTTCAAGTCAAGGGAGACAATCGTTATCTGCCATCATTATCTTAATAATCTTCACTTTCTACCACCTTCTCATTCAGTCGTATCGCATGCCACATTCATCATAACCATTCTAATATTAGCTCTCAACTGAGTTATTCTCAAGTCTTGTATTGGTGGAATCTTAGTATATTAAAATACATTTATCCTGTGATCGACGGACAGTAAGGCTTGCCCTCACACTACAGGAAGCCACAAGAATGTCTATTAATGTTTGATTTAATCAAAGCCGTTCTAATGGTCTGTTCAATAAATATTCTGTTGACTTTATTTGTACAGTAGAATCATTATTCAATATGTCAATCAAACTGAAATGGAATAAAAAAAAAAGTCCTTTTTTGTTTGTTGGCATTAAAATAGAATAATTTTTATTGTTAAGTCCTTGAACCTGGAAACACTGCTACTGTCTAATTTCTAAAATCCAAAGAAGAATCTGCGATATTACCGGTCCTGACCTTGCTTCAGTCACTATCCCACCGCCCTAATGTACCTTCATTGTGTCTGTTCTATAAATACTTTCATAGTAATTACTCTGATGGGTTTAGATTTTTTAAAATGTTATTTTATCCACCGCCCACAGACATTTTAAGTGTGTGGACTAGTTAGAACTTCATAGAGACTCTGAGGTATTATGGTGAATGTAGTAAAAATGGTAAGTAAGAATGTGTTGTTTTGGTGCAAGGAATATTTGTAGGTTAGTGATTGTCGTTAGCTAAGTTGAACCTTAAGAAAGAAGACCGTCATTTTCCTCATTTCCCTTCTGGACCTTGTGCCACATATTGTAAATATTACAGATAAATAATGCTCATCGATATGATACCTACCTATATGACACCTATCTATATGATACATTATATATGATACCTAATATGATACATACAATATGATACATACTATATGATACGTAACTATATGATATCTACCGATAGGATACTTACTATCAGGTCATCCCATAAGTTCTGTCCGAATTTTAACTTTTTTTAAAATGAACAAAATTTAAAGAGTATTTCATAATGTCTAATGGAGCTGAACATTATTTTTATGTTTAGATGCATTTAAACTGATCAAATTTTATTTCAGAGAACAATAAAATTAAATTTTGTTTGATTAAAACCCTGCTAACATGGAAGTACCCAAGAATCATTTGAGGCACATAATGCTTTATGAGTTCAAGAAAGGAAACTCAGCAGCAGAAGCGGCTAGAAACATTCACTCGGGTTATGGAGAGGAATGTGTGAATGAAAGAACTTGTAGAAGATGGTTTGCAAAATTCAGAGGTGGAGATTTCAGCCTTGAAGATGAAGATCGAACCGGACGTCCAGTTGAGTTTGATGAAAAGCTTCTCGAAGCAGGCCTTGAAGAAAATCCTGCTTTATCAGTTGAGGAATTGGCAGTGGTTCTCAGTTCAAACATACAACTATTCATCGTCATCTTCAACAACTTGGAAAAGTTCCTAAACTTGGAAAATGGGTGCCTCGTGAATTGTCTGAAAACAACCTCAAATCCTGAGTTGACATCTCTTCTCTCCATTCTCGCCAACTTGTTTCACCTTTTTGGATAGACTTGTGACGAAAAATGGATCTTTTATCGAAATGTTAAGCGTCGTAGACAGTGGCTTGGTAAAGGGGAAGGACCCCAGCCACAGCCGAGAAAGGAACTTCATGGGCAAAAGGTTCTTCTTTCAATCTGGTGGGATCGCCAAGGAATAATTCACTTTGAATTCTTACCACCTAATGCAACAATTAATGCTCAAATATACTGTCAGCAATTAGAACGTTTGAACCAAGCTTTGAGGAAAAAAAGACCTGCTCTAGTGAATCGAAAAAGAGGTGATGTTTCATCAGGACAATGCGCGACCCCACACAGCAAGAATCACGTTACAAAAGATCGAAGAACTTGGTTGGGAGAAAATTCTTCATCCACCTTATTCTCCTGATCTTGCTCCTTCAGACTACCATTTGTTTCGTAGCTTACAGAATCATTTGGAAGAAATAGCTTTTGTTACACAGGAAGAGGTTAAAACTGACATTTGTGAGTTCTTCGAATCAAAGCCAAAATAATTTTACAGCAATGGAATTAGTAAGCTTGTTAATAGATGGAAGGAAGTCATAGATAATCAGGGAAAATATATTGTTGATTGAATCTGTAATTAAATTTAACATTTGGTCACTTGTTTTCTTTATTCAAAATTCGGACAGAACTTATGGGATGACCCGATATATGATAGATACTATATGATACCTACCTATATGATACCTACTATATGATACATATTATATGATACCTACTCTATGATACATACTATATGATATCTACCTATATGATACCTACTATATGCTGCCAACTATATGATACCTACCTATATGAAACATACCATATGATGCCTACTCTATCGTACGTACCTATAAATACATTCCTACCAACTGTTCGGATTTCCCTATGATACATTTATGCTAGATTTGAAATTGTTTTATTCCTAAAAGAGACAATGAATTGTACATATGGGGACTAGTTAGGACTTCATGGAGATTCGGAGATATTATGACGGATGTAATAAGAATGGTAAATAAGAACGCGTTGTTTTGGTGTAAGGAATGTTGTTTTTTGTTTGGATCAGTGTTTGTCGTTAGCTAAGTTTAATTATAAGACCATCTTTTTCCTATTGCCTCTCTTGGCATTGTGCCACATTTGCGAAATAAATATTACTTTTCCCATTGCTATGTAGACTTTATGAATTTAAACGCAGCACTAGATTGGCGGCGAGGTCTCCTAAATTCACAGCTGAATTGGCTAGATATAACCGTAAGTTCTATGCTAAGAGTTTCTTCTGTCGCACTCCTCACTTGAGGAACCCTCTTCCAGCTTCTTGCTTTCCAGTCAGCTTTGATCTTTAAAAATTTAAATGCAATGCGAAACATTATTTTCTCTCTTCTTAATTCTTGTCCTTTTACTGTTCTCTCTCCTTAAAAATGTTTTCTTTTTCTCATATTCACTCACAATCAATAATTCTGTGTGTCTTAGTAGCTTTATTGCCTTGATTGGAGTCATCAGGTCGAGTAAGCTCGGCACTCCATAACACGCTGCTTTCATCCATTGCATTTCGAAGCTCATTTCGTCTGCATTCCATTTCTTCGATCAGATGGTCAATGTACATCTTCTTTGGTCGACATTTTGTTTTTTTTTCTACAGAATGGTATCCAGAGTAGAAAGTCATCAGCTAGAATTTCTTTGCTACGCCAACATCGACCAACAAATCTTAGTCTTTATTTGCCTTTTGATATGCTGATTGGAAGTATGTTGCCGTAGAGCTCTTTCTTTGATGGGTGATCTTTCCAGGATTTGTTTAGTGCTGCTCAAAGCTTGCAGTGATATGATTAAAAATATACACATAGAACGGAGAAGCTCGGGCCCTGGCTCTAGATATCTCTAAAGCGTTTCACGGGGGGGGGGTATGGCATGTCGGCCTTCTACGTAAGATTCAGGGATACGGCATTACAGGGCGATTATTTGATTTAATACACTAATTCTTTCCAGTCAAATTTCATCTTCAAACATTTAAATGCAATGTCAATCATTATTTTCTGCCTTCTTAATTCTTGTTCTTTTATTGTTCTCTCTCCTTAAAAATGTTTTCTTTTTCTCATATTCTCTTACACTTATAATAACCCAGCAAGCTCGGCATTCCATGACACGCTGTTTCCATCCATTCGTGTCGTTCAATTGCATTTCGAAGCTCATCTCGTCTGCATTCCATTTCTTCAATCAGATGGTCAATGTATATCTTCTTTGGTCGACATTTTGTTCTTTTTGTACGGAATAGTATCCAGATTAGAACGTCATCATCTAGTTCGTTTTGCTACGTCAACAATGACCAACAAATTTATTTGCCCATTGATATGCTGATTGGAGGTATGTTGCCATAGCGCTATTTCTTTGTTGGGTGATCTTTCCAGGATTTGTTTAGTGCTGCTCAAAACTTGGAGTGATATGATTAAAAATACACCCCCACACACAAACACACACACACACACACACACACACACATTATATATATATATAGAGAGAGAAACAGAGAGAGAGAGAGAGAGAGAAACAGAGAGAGAGAGAGAACCAGAGCCAGTGCTTTTGATGAGCCAGTCTAACTAAACATCACGGCTTCTTCTCTCGCACTTCTCGCTTGTGGATCCCTCTTCCGGCTTCATGCCTTCAATTCATGTTTGATCTTCAAAAATGTAAATGCAATGTCAATCGTTTCTTTCCACTTCTTAATTCCTGTTCTTTTATAGTCCCCTCTCTGTGAAGGTAGTTAAAATAACACCGGTGTTAATAAAAAAAAAAAAGAAGTCTTTTTGACATTCCGGGCCAAGTATAGCTTCTTTTTTTTTATACGTTTGCTGATCTTGAATTAAGATCATGTGTCCCTTAAGCTGTGAGCGTCGTAGGAGTCTCACATGTAACTTAGCCGTGGCAACAGTGGTGCGTCATGGGCAAGATACTCCTGACGGAACCCAACCCTCCTGTGTCAGTTCCAGTCAGTTATGTGCCATGCGTGATACAGGAGATCATGTATCTTTCGATACATGACTGACAAGGCAGACCTTTTCCCGCAGCAGGTTGCCATTTCTTTCTGCGGTAGACCAGTTGCCATCCAATTTTTACAGAACCCAGTCCTGTTATTTAATCATAGCTGGGGGTGGAGTAGAGGATTTATACCTTTCTCTAATATATTAGCACGTAAGCTAATGTAATTAATTCGACTGGAATTCGAACTCGGCTCTCCGATTCCTCAATCCGAGCCGCTATCCACCCTCCTGAGGCTGATTTGAATTCGGAGATTCCCTTTTCCTAGTCTGGGTTGTGTTCGGGTAGAAGGGATAGATTCATACTTTTGCACGTAAGTGAAAATAACTAACTCGACTGGAATTCGAACTCGACTCTCCGATATTTCTATCGATTACAGAACTGCACTTCCACACAATAAAAGGAATATTTTTTTTATTATGCATTGGTAGAAGTAATTTTCTCGATAACAGCAAGCAAACACTAGCTTTTTTCTAATCAAAAGAAATATCTACCAGAGTGTGATGGCTTGTATACCCTTCTCCCTAGCCACTGAATTCGGTCTTCATTACTGTTTACCTCGTTGAAAGAAAAAAAAATCCACTCTGATGTTCCACATCAGCTTAGGGTAATGAGCATCTGACAGTACTTAAATACTTATCCTTAGAATAAAAGCAAACCGCGTAATCGGGTCCCACGATCTATGTATACGTAAGATTATGCGATTTTTACGAGGACATTTCGGAAAATGGTTTTCCGTATGAACTTAGAGGAACAAATAGTGTTTAGTGTTTAAACGTCTGTGTTTCTTTTTTTTGCTCGACATAGAAAGAAGCGTAATTCCTGGACAAGATAATTGTGACGAAAAATGGAATTGGTAATGAAGAAGGATGAAGTTGACGTAGCGGAAATGGTGGCGGCGAGTCGAGTTCAAAACTTGATCTAATATGCTCCATTCAATTTCGCACTTTTTTTTTTCCGGATTCAGCACAAAAATAATTCAGTTTTAATGAAGAATGTCAGTGATGATGAAAAAATGGATTTATTTTGAGGTTCGAAGAAGAAAAGAATCGTTTCGATATCAGGGACAACATTGAGCGTTCCAACCAAGAAATAATTTTCTGGAATAGATGTTTCTCTTTAATGGGCTCTTGTCTTGAATAGCATTTTTTCTTTATTATTAATCATGAATTCGTTCATTCGTCACTCTCTCTATCGGACAAATTGAGCGTGCGAGTGAGCAAGAGAGAGAGAGAGAGAGAGAGAGAGAGAGCGTACATGGTAGGTTTGGCCAAACAGGTTGAGAATGAAGTAACAGAAACAAAAAGAGGGGTCATAAAGGAGAAAGTATTGCTCGTAACAACAAAAACTCGGAAGCTGTGGAGAATTATGATCGTCTACTTCCTGGGGGGATCTGATACATAGGGTGAAAGTGAGAACTTATATGAATGAAATAGATAGATTAATGGATAGACACATAGATTTAATCCCTTTTTGTATGACATCTAAATAGTCGGGTATGGCCTTAATCAGCACCGGGCACAAAATACATTTGACTAAAATTTTTTGAATACATTATACTATAATATTTTGATTTAATACATTAGACTATAATATTTTATACATTAAATTATAATATATCTGTTTAATACTTTAGACTATGATATTTTAATGCCTTAGACTATAATATATTTGTTTAATACATTCGACTATATTTTAATACCTTAGGATATACAATTTTTATTTAATACATTATACTATAACATTTTTAATACATTAGATTATAATATATTTATTTAATACAGTAAACTATATTAAGTTTTTAATACATTAGACTATAATATTATTTAGTACATTAGACTATAATATTTTTAATATTTGATACTATAATATTTTTGTTTTTAATATAGTAGGCTATAATATTATTGTTTAATACAGAAGACTATAATATTTTAATACATTATACTATGAAATTTTTGTTTAATGCATTATAATATAAAATTTTTCTAATATATTATTCTATAGTATTTTGAATATAATATGCTATAATATTGTTTAATACATTAGATTATAATATTTTTATTTTAGTATATTAAGCTATAATATTTTTATACATTAGACTACAATACTTTTTTAATACATTATACTATAATATTTTGTTTAATACATTAGACTATAATATTTTAATACATAAGACTATAATACTTTTAATACATTATGCTATAATATTTTTGTTTAATGACTTAGATTACAATATTTTTGTTTAATACATTAAACTCTATTTTTATACATTAGACTATAATACTTTTAGTACATTATATTGTAATATTTTTGTTTAATACAGTAGACAATAAAATTTTTAAAACATGAGACTATAAAATTGTGTTTAATGCATTATATTATAATATTTTCTAATACATTAATCTATAATATTTTAATATACTATACTATAATATTTTAATACATAAGGCTAATACAGTGTAACCTAAGGATATATAGAAACCCGGATATAAGAGATTTTCTCTGGTCCCCAAATTAGATATAAGATATAACAGACCAAACCCGGATATAAAAACCCGGATATAAGAGAGATTTTCTCTGGTCCCAAATTAGAGCCTGTGTTAATGTATATATAACAGACCAAACCCGGATATAAGAGAAACCCGGAAAAGAGAGATTTTCTTTGGTTTAAATTAGAGCCTGGATATAAGAGAAACCCGGATTTTTCTCTGGTCCCAAATTAGAGCCTGTGTTAATGTATATATAACAGACCAAACCCGGATATAAGAGATTTTCTCTGGTCCCAAATTAGAGCCTGTGTTAATGTATATATAATAGACCAAACCTGTGATATAAGAGAAACCCGGATATAAGAGATATAAGAGATTTT